>JAKLNG010000009.1:0-561710 GCA_022814565.1 Phaeophleospora eucalypticola | reverse complement strand
TGATGTGGAATCGTGGTGAGCAGTTTGCCCCCGTCGTGCCCGGGACGGTCATCCAGCGATGGTGGTATGTGGTGTTCGGTCGGTAGCGACAGGTAGCCTGGAAAGGCGAGTGGCGCCGTGAAGAGGCTTGTGGTGCCTGGAGGCATGAGATGCCTGAAGAGGCGAAAGGGGCCTGAAGAGCTGAATGTCGCCGAGGGCGATTGATGCCTGAAGAGGCGAGCGGTGCCTGCGAGGCGAATGGTGGACAATCCAGCGAAGGTGTGATCTTGTTCTGCTCTGAAGAGACGGCGTGCCGGATGGGCAAGTTGTTGAGAGAGTGCGATGGGCAGTTTGCCCCCGTCGTACCCGGGGACGGACACCGAGCGACGGTGGTATGGTGATTGGCTCGGTAGCGACAGGTAGCCAGGAGGTGGGCGAGTGGTGCCTTGGAGAGGGCGTGGGGTGCCGGCCAGGCGCGCGGTGCCAGCCAGGCAATGCATACCGGCCAGGCGTGAGTGCCAGCCAGGCGATGCATGCCGGCCAGGCAAAGCGTGCCGGCCAGGCTTGGAGCAGTTTTCTGTCGTGCTCAGGACCGTCGAGTAGCGATGGGTTGATGTGTTGGCCCGGTAGCGACAGAATGTCTTGGAGATGGGTTCTGCCGGTGAGGCGTGGGTGCCGTGGAGAAGCGTTGGTGCCGGTGGGAGACGTTGGTGGGTGCCGGGGAGAGGCGTGTGGTGCTCAGAAGGCGAGAGGCTGTAGCGACGGCGTGCCGGATGGGCGAGTGGGTGAGTGAATGTCGGACGGCAGTTTGCCCCGGTCATGCCGTGCCAAGGACCGTCGATGAAAGAAGGTGATCGGACTTGAGGCTCAGACGTGTGTCCGCCAACTCGGCCAGCAAGAGAGCCGCCGGGAGTCAAAGCGCAGTGGGATGTGGCGAGAGCGATTGTGGTCGGGTAGCTTATCCAGTCGTACCCGAGGACCGGCTTGAAGATGGTGGAGTTGGTTGGCCGGAAGCGATCGTGTGCCAACTCGACCGGACCGAGAGAGCGAGGTCGGGAGTCGAAGCACTGTTGGGGTGGTGGCCAGAGCCGATGGTGGAGTGTACTGGCCAGAAGCGATCGTGCGCCAACTCGACCGGACGGAAAGAGGAGTCGGGAGTCGAAGCGCAGTTGGAGTTGTGGTGGCCAGAGCGATTGGTGTCGAGCAGTTTGCCCCGGTCGTGCTCGAGGACCGGCTTGAAGATGGTGGCGTGGAGGGCTTGGTAGCGATCGGAATGAGCAGTTGATCTCGGTCGTGCTCAGGACTGTCGTGCAGCGATGGACTGATGTGTTGGCTTCGTAGCGACAGAATGTCGCGGAGACGGTGCAGCCGGTAGCGATCGGATGAGCAGTTCTCCGTCGTGCTCAGGACTGTCGTGCAGCGATGGATTGGTGTGTTGGCTTGGTAGCGACAGGATGGCGCGGAGGGGGTGCAGCCGGTAGCGGTCGGATGAGCAGTTCTCCGTCGTGCTCAGGACTGTCGTGCGACGATGGGTCGGTGTGTTGGCTTGGTAGCGACAGAATGTCGCAGAGACGGTGCAGCCGGAAGTGATTGTGGTGGCGGGTGGAAGCGCTGTGAAGGCAGTTTACCGTCATGCCAAGGACAATCAGCGGAAACGACAGATGGGCCTGGTCACTGACCGATTACTCGTCGAAGTAATCCTTCCCCTCCACGGTGACCATGTAAAGGCCCCTCCCCTTCTCCTCCCACCCTCGAACGTCTCCGTTGAAGAACTGGAAACGCTTCTTGGGCTTCTAACCCAATCGGCGCTTCAGGTTCTCCAGGATCACGCCGAACGGAAGTCCACACATGTTGGATGCTATGGACCGGGCGATTCTCGTTCTGTGTGTGTTAGTGTGCTGGTGCCGGCGGCAGAAATCGATTTGATAACAGTTGGGGGGCTTGCAAAGAAGTGCGACAGGTTACCCGCAAGGCAAAGCTGACGCTGATGATGTGGAGGAAAGAGAAGAGGGAGAGGGCAGGCCACCAGACGCCTACTTATACCTACGCGCGACCGCTGGCTCTGCTGTAAATCAACAATCAACAATGACGACGCATGCGCTAACCATTCTCTTAGGACTGTGATCAGACGACGTAGGCGTACCAGGCTTTGAAGCCAATGGAGCTCGTGCGGTAAGCAAATGGCACCTTTTCGGAGCAAGAGAATTGCTTACACCCATGGACCACCTCTACGAGCTCACGCGACAACGATGACATTACGAAATCGCCTGCGAGACCACCCAGGCTCCTATGAGGCTACTATGACGCTCTCCTTCATAGATTTGGTTTGCGTGGTTGCCAGGTGGACGCAAGTTTGAGTAAAAGCTAACCGGACTTGCCAGTGAGCTTGCGGCCCTCTCAGCCGCATACAACCCGCAATACCCCTATGCGCCTGGTTGCTTCATCTCGAGCTACTGCAGCGGCAAGTGGCAAGAAGGCTCGATATATTGGCATGGACGGCACTGCGACCGGACGGGAAGCCTCGCAAAGAACGATTCACTCTCAACTTACTCGGCCGGACCAACTCTGATCGCAATGCGACCGTCGACATTCCTGGATGCTTCACGAACAATTCTGGCTCACTGAAGTTGCGACACATGTTGAAATGGGAGTTGTCTGACCGCCGCTTTTTCCGCATCGTTGCCGCCGCCGCCATCAATCGGGAGGTTCAGAGGTCAAGCGCGTCTGGTGCCATGGCAGCTCCAAAGCTTCGCACGTCACCAGCGCTCACAGCGGTCAGCCGTCGCAACAACAATACCGATGCTGCGTGACGACACTGTCCGTCGCAGGTAAGCAAACAGACCATGGAGACTTTTCTTGTGCTGTCAGATGGCTTTGACTACCCGTGGCAGCTTCAAAAAGGGGGCGTTGTCGGATCGCAAGCCATGATGTTTCGGTCCGTTCTTGCTGCCCGGAAGATGCGCTGCCAACGACGCCATCGCTTCCATTGCAAGCTCTTGTCGCTTCTCGCCAGCTTGGCCTTGCTGTCGCGAGCGACTACTCTGACAATGATCCCCACAGTCGCACTCTCCTTACAAATCTCCTCAGTCGCAAATGTTTCATTTCTGTTTTGTCCGCAGTTTTGCGCCCTTGACGACGAAAAATGTATTTCTTTTCCAACAAGCATATCACTCACGTATTTGCTGTGATTTGTGGACATTTCCTGAAAGCTTTACCGTTCCTTATAGGCGTTCTGCCTTTGAAGCTGTAGAGGAGAGGTCAAAGTAAAGTTTGATAGGGGTTCAACTAAGCCATTGATGGACCCTGTCGCTGCCGAAATCCACGTGGCATTCAGGGCAGGTTTGAAGTACCTTCTTGCTTGCGATTGCATGATCGCAAGTGGCAGATACGGAGCAAGAAACGAGAGGGTACAATCAAGACTCTTCTGACGATACTTCATCCCTTTCCGACTTGACGATAATTGAGATTTCGCAGACTGGGCAGTTCTGCGCCCGGTTGAATGTTTATCCTCCTGGTCGCGAAGTCTGGCGCTGTTGTGTTCTTAATTCTACATCACCTTTCTTCTTCAACACCACTCCACCAATTCACAACTTCTTTTCAATCTCTATCATCGCTCATGTCCGTGCACTACTCGGGCATTCTTGCGCCGGAGTGGATTGAAATGGCCAGCCGAAGAAAAGACCGCCTGTTGAGGCGCGTTCGACCACATCACCGCCACCGGACAGGATCTCAACAGCCACACCGAAGACTCGCTCATCCATCACATTTTGCTTCGCGATTCTTCGGACAGTTGCCGATCTGCTGATTCTTCCTGTTTGTTCTGACCTTCGGCGATTTTGCTGTGTACCTACGCGGAGATTTTGTGGTTGGTGACGGCTGGTACCACGTACCGTGGAACGACAACAGCCGAACGCGTCTCGGAGTTCACGCCAGTTCATCCAGTCCTTTCAGCTGACTCTTTTAATCCTGTCGAGATGGCTAATGCGTACCGATTCGGACCTTCAGACGATGCTGCGACGATCTATGCAGGTCAAGACTCCCCTTCATCATGGTTCTGCTGGGGACCGTTGGTGAAGTGGCTGTTCAACGGCAGAGGCTTCCGACTTGCATATACGGACGACATTTTTGTCGTTTCTTCAACGCCCTGACTTGCCATTTGGGATCAGTCCGGCCGATCACCGACTATCTGTTCATTACTCATTGCGACCGGGCAACACGCAACCCCATTCCAGGTTTTTGGACCGGAGCCGACATTTACTTCGGTTGCAGGGTTTCTAACATGACATCTCTTTGTCCGAGTGAACGTGCGAAATGCTGCAGGGCGCCTGCGAACATGTTCGTTTAAGACGCTAGCCTCGCCCAAATACCTCATCTTTGTGCTTCGCTCTGGCGAGCCGAAACGCCTACCATGTTTTGAAGTCCTTTGCGCATGAACGGCGGCTCCCATGGCGGCTGGTGAGCAGATCACTCTACTCGCCGGCCACATGATCTGCAACATTCAGGTTGGCAGCCTATGAAGCGCCTGCAGCCTCACTCTACTCTCGCCTTTCTTACTGGCATGGCCTTTCCCATCTTGAAGCATCTTTGGCGATCCTGCCGAAAGACCGAGGAATCGGAGGGCAGCACTGAAGCAGATCACGCCAGATTGTGGCAGAGAAGCGATCGATGCTCCGGCACGCTTCTGCATGCACGTATAGCATCCGGCATTGTCTCCCAGGCCTGCTTTCACCTTCGCTCTCTTGCCACTGGAGTGACAGGCGAAGTACACCCATTTCGGAGGCCTGCAATGGCGGGATCTTGAACAAAGAGGCAAGAGAGCGCATACTAGGCCGGAGGTAAGGGGTTATAAGTATGTCGTTGGCATGCTTCAATAGATCTTGGACTCAGCACACGTTTCTCGTACATTTCTGCACACCTTCACTTACTCATCAAGTACACTGTCGCAGTATTTGCCAATATGAAGCTAATTGCAGTGGCTGCTGCCCTCTTTCTTGCGAGCATAACCCACGCAGCTCCTTTCACTGAGCGACGCCGACAAGCATGGCTCGAAAAGACGTCAAGGCGAGCTGGCGGGTTGGTTAGATCTGCGAGGCCGCTTGCAGTCAACTACAGCTCGATCGATGACCAACTCCCAATCCACCCAAGCAAGAATACACAGTACAACTCAAACTGGGCCGTGAGTATCCACTATCATGTCGTGACTCGGCTTGGTACACTGACACTCAACAGGGAGCTGTCCAAATCTCTAGCGCCATTACGAAGGTAGTCGGTACTGCCAACTTCCCTCATATATCAGCGCCGTCGGGCGGCAATTATACCGCCGAGTATGGAGGTTCTGCGTGGGTTGGCATTGACGGAGACACCTGTCAATCTTCGATCCTCCAGACTGGTACACCTGACTCATCCTCAGACAGCGACAGTCTTTTCGCTGACATTACATGCCAGGCATCGACTGGTACATCGAAAACGGCCAGCAAAAGTACGAAGCGTGGTACGAATGGCTGCCAGAATTCTCCTACACCTTCGACATCGCCGTGAACCCGGGGGACCAAATCAAAATGCAAGTCGAAGCGAAGAGCACGACTAGCGGCTCTGCGACCATCACCAACCTCAGCACTGGCAAGAACGTCAGTCATACTTTCAGCGGCGAGACTGCGCTCTGCGAAACCAACGCCGAGTGGATCGTCGAGGACTTTCAAGTCGTTGAAAGCGATGGGCAGGGATCTTTGATTCCGTTCGCCAAGTTTGGCAATGTCACTTTCAACAATGCGTCGTACACTCATGGCAACACGACTTCGGGTGTGAATGGGTCGACGCTTTTGGATATTGAGCAGGGTGGAAAGGTGCTTACGAAGTGTGGGACTACTGGGTCGAGTACTGTGCAGTGCTCGTACGCTGGGTAGATCGACGCCTGCATGATTTTGAGCGTTCGAATTTGCAGCCTTTTTTTGACATGAGTTTAGTCACTGCGAGCGTGCATCGTTTGAATGAGTATACAGAGATGAAGCGTTAACTTGGATATACGTTATTGTTGTTCCAATGTAATCCTAGGGTTATGAAGTTGGGGTTGGCCGAGAACCCTAAGCGAAGTAGCGATCACCAGATCTCCTCCTCCCAAATCCTGGTCACACGGAATGTACAATGTACCAAGACCGGCTTCATCGACCACTGAAGTCGAAACAAATCCACTTGCCGCGGAGCAAAAGATAAGACGGAAGAGAGGCAGTCGCAAGAGCAAACGGCAAGTCGCCGCCGCCATTTCCCTGGCACAGGTTCACAAGCGCTGGAAGATGACGTAGAAGAAGGCGACGCGTCCGCGGACCCATTCTGCGATCTGTGTAGATCTACCAACCAACATATTCACACTCTTCACAATGGCACTTATGCCCTCGAGCAACCTGGCAACGCCCAGCCTAAGCGCGCAAAATGGTTCACAAGCCCCATCGCCGACCGGGCATCGAAGCCGACGAGGACTTCAACCGCGATTTGGAGAAATTCGAAAACGAAAAGGAAAATGACCGCGCCGACTTCGAGCCCAATCCGCCCAAGAGCGCAGACTTCAAGGATCGCATTGCGCATTTCACGTGGCCATGGTTCGCGACGACAATGTCGACCGGCGCGTTGGCCGTCGTCCTTGCGCAGACGCCGAATCGATTCCCCGGCCTGACGACCATTGGGAAGATTTTCTTCATCTTCGATATCGTCCTGTTCACTTTGTTCAACATCGCCATGGGCCTGCGAGCGTTCTGGTTCCCAAAGAGATTCCGAGGAAGTCTGCATCATCCCGTTGAAGGCTTGTTCTTTGGAGCGTACTGGGTTTCGGCTTCGCTTATCTTGAACGCCACGCAGAGCTATGGCGTGCCGAATTGCGGTCCTTGGCTGGTGAAGGCGATCGAGGTGTTGTTCTGGCTGTACAGCGCCGTCGTGCTGCTGGTTGCCATCGGACAGTACTACGTTCTCTTTCAAGAAGAAAGGCTGAAAATCACGGATGCTGTGCCCGCGTGGATTTTCCCCATCTACCCCCTCCTCGTCATCGGTCCAATGGCTGGCAATTTCATCCCTTCGCAATCCTCGCCGAATGCGTTTGATATGTGGTTGGGTGCGGTCATGTTGCAAGGCCTTGCTTGGACGGTCGCTTTGATGATGTATTCCATGTACACGCAGCGTCTTATGACGAGTGCGCTCCCGGCACCTTCCACGCGACCTGGGATGTATGTGTCTGTTGGACCTGCTGGATATACATCTGCTGGATTGATTTCGCTGGGAATGCGAGCGCCTGATGTGCTGCCCGGCAACGCCTTCAATGTCAGCGGAGTTCCTGATGGCAATATCGTGAAAGTGATAGGCATCATGGCTGGTGTTTTCATCATCATATTTGCCTTCTGGTTCTTCTGCGTGAGCACCGTTGCCGTGCTGGCAGGCATTAGAAGGATGCGCTTTACGCTCAATTGGTGGGCTGTGAGTACACGAAGTACCAAGCCTTTCGCAATATCGCTGACAACCGCCTTAGTTCGTCTTCCCAAACGCTGGACTCACGTTGGCTGCAATCCAAGTCGGCAAAGCTTTCCAGAGTTCTGTCATCAATGCAATTTGCAGCGCGCTGACTATCATTCTCGTCATCATGTGGCTCATCACGGCCGCATTTCATATTCGCGCCGTCTACTATGGCAGGATCATGTGGCCCGGTAAGGACGAAGACAAGGACATGAAGAACGTTGGTTGGGGCAAGTACTCTGCGTAGTGTGAACTACGACGTTGTCTAGAGACCATTTTGTCCGGGCGACCGGTACCATCTAAAAGCATGTGCGCCGACGCCGAAACTCATATCCCGAGGACGAAGGACGTAGAGAGCGACGAAGGAGCCAGCAGCCGTCACATCTTTCAAGAACTCCAAGAACCGATGCCGACCATCTTCCTCCATGAAAATGCAGAATCACACCAAGTCATCGATTGCATCCTTGGCCGCATCCGCCATTTCCTCCATCTCGACTCGGACGATCTCTCCTAGGGCCTTCAACCGAATTGTATCGCCGTCTGGCTCTTGCTTCTCCTCCGGCATATCAAGCACTCCCATCACAGCATCGTCGCTCTGCTGGTCCTCCGCTGTACTGCATCCTCTCGTAGAGAGCGCGCTGGGAGTTGAGCTGTTGCTTCCATTTCGCTTGGTTGTGAGAAAGGTTTCGTTCAGGTCTTCCGTGGCAGCTTCGATGGCCTCGAACAGGAGCTCGGCGATGAGACGACGGACTTGGCGTTGCGCTCCCTTGGCTGCTGGATTAATCTGCGAGAGTCACATTGGCGATGAAGTCAAAAGCTGGGAGATGCTATGCTCACCTCAAGAAGACCGTTCTTGTAACGATCAAGGTACACGTCGAGGAACCACATCCACCTTGGTGCTTGGGCTTGCAAGCGTCCGTATTCAGAAGATTGGTCCTGGGTTTGCACCTCCTGGCTGCTGCTGCTGAAGATCCTCATGAGAGCTTGCTGAGCTGCTTGACGTTTTCCGCCTTCGTCTGGGATGCCCTGGGTCTGACTGTTGATGTCCAGACTGTGTTGGGAATGTCGGCCGGCCATGATTACGTTCATGACTGGCGGTCAAACGGAGACTGAAAATGGGGTGGGTCGAAGCTGCAACGACCCGGCAAGAAGAGAATTTATCGCCTTCCTCCTGACTGGGCAAATCAAGGGTACCTTCCTGCTCAAACAGAAAACACCTCGTCTCTCATCTGCCTCATCATCAGTCTTCAAATGAGGAGCTTGCTGCCAGGTGCAAAGGTGTCGATATTCCATCAAAGACTGGCCTCAGCCACATGGCCCTAGTTCCGGATACTCGCATGCATCTCATCAAAACGGCAACGCCAAATTGTAGCGCGCACGCTCTCAATTCCCCTTCTGAGAAGCTATTGGTTCGTGTGGCGCGCACGGAGGAAAGCTCCGGGACGATTGTGCGACACGGCTGCCGGATTGTATTGCGTGACAGAGGGGACGGAGTTTGTCGGACGAACGTGTATGTGGCACGCTGGACGTTGGAGAGTCGGGTGGCTGCGTGCTGAAGATGGGCACAGACAGCTATGGAGACGTGATTGCAGCTGCTGAGAGATAACAGAATCGACTGAACACGCATAAATTTGAACACGATGCGTACCCGACAGCTACTTGCAATCGCCAGATCTTGCAAATGCTGGTTTGACACGCGGTCCCGAATCGCTCTCTAATTCAGGGAGAGCGCCACTGTGGCATTCCCGTGTACTTTCGCGAAGCCTTCTGTTCCACACGTGAGGGACTTCATCTAACGCCTCCTAGAATCCTCACCATCATACATCTCCCAATTCACCCCTATGCTGGTACCCCTCCTTGCAGCTCCATACTCAGCGTTTCATTCCTCACCGTCCACTTCCTAATATCCTCATACTTTTCCACTAACAAATCACTCACCAGCCTCCCAAACACCACACTCCCCCACGCATTCAAATGCGTCGTATCATCTGGATTGAGATTATACTTCCAGCTCGCATCCGGTCCTATCGCGTTACAATACCTTTCGCTTGCGAGGTTCAGGTCGATCCAGCGAGAGTCTGTCTGCTGGGCGACGGAGATCGTTGCATTGCGCTCGTTGGCGAGGGACTGGATGATTCGCGGCGGTGAGCCGGTGAAAGCCCGACGGGTTAGGGGCGTGAGGAGGATGGGGGTTGCGTTTACGGCGCGGACGTCAGAGACGAGGGTGGCGAGGTTCGCAGAGTATTGGGAGCTGGAGATGTTGGCGGCGGCTTTTTGGTCGTTGTGGCCGAACTATGGGTGAGAGTCAATGAGCGGTGCGATCTGGTTTCGTGACTTTGGTTTTGTGTTAGTCGGTACCTGGATCGTCACGAAGACTTCATTCTCATTCTGACGCTCCGTTGCGATGCTCAGGACGTTGTCCCAATCGCCGCCTGCTCGAAAGCTCACAGTTGTAGCTCCATTGTGGCCGAGGTCGACTCCGAAAGCTGGTGCGCGTAGTGTTGTGTTCAGGAAGCCGACGCCCCAGCCTCCGCCGCCGCTGCTTTGGACTGCTGTTGTTGAGTCTCCTGCGAGGATGAAGTAAGGAGGCTTGGAAGCAGGTGCACGGAAGGTGGAAGGGAGCGCAGTTGCGACTTGTAGGAAGGGAAAGACCAAGGCAAGGAACTTCATTATGGCTTACTCTGATCCTCAATTCCGATACAGTTCTCACCGAATCCTGCGTGGTATTTGTACCTCTTGACCAAAGTTGCATTAGTATTGATATGCAAAGCATTTTGATCTCCCCTCCCGAGTGTTACACGTCCTCCACCTGCATCTCGGGATAGCGCCAGCCGCGAGCTTCGATTCTTTCCGCCAATCGCAGCTGCAAAGACCTTGGCTGCATGAAGTCGCGATGTGAACACTAGCGGTCACTGAGAATCCGGAAGGGGTCCCCTTTGTGAATCGATGACCTCCTTTTCTGGTAGCAGAGCGAGTTTGTTGTGTGACTTTCTCTTCGTTCAATCCGCATGAATTGCTTCCGACATGTGGATTTGCATGGCTTCTGTGACGGTCTGAAAAGCACGTTCAGAACTGTGGCAAGCTTGATGGAGCCTGAGAAGTTCTTGTCCTGAGCCTGTGATGGAGCTGAAAGCTGCTTCCGCGGCAAGTCAATCATCGAGGTACGGAGCTTCCATGCTGTCGCAAATCCTCTTGCTCACGTTGCAGTCCCAATTCTGCTGGGTCGAGGTCCAAATCTTCAGGCGCTGTCTCCATTGCCAATTGAGCGCCTTCTCTCTTCCCTCGATCGACATCGACTGCGAACATGAGCGGGATTGGTGCGCCTATCAGTACAGCTAGGAACCAGAAAGCTGGACGGATATCCCCATAGGCATCGGTAATTGCGCCCACAATGGCAGGGCCAAAGACACTGCTTCCTTTGTCGGTGATTGCGTACAGTGCGTAAAACGCAGCTTCAGAACCAGGAGGAATGAGCTCGCCGTATAAACTCCTGCAGTAGGAGCTGAGACCGCCCAGGACCAGACCGTAGACGGCGCCAAGTGGATACATTTCCCATTGCTGCTGAAGGCCAAAGGATCCAAAGCGCCGGACGGCTGGAATGTAGCCGATCAGACCGTAAATCGGGATTAGCTCGAAGATGCAAATGCAAGTCAAAATAGTCTGCGAGGGCTTAAGCTGCAGAGCACGAGAGATCTTCGACCACGTAAAAGCTCCAGCTATGCCCGATATAGTCACAATGACATTGATGAGGGCCAGCAAGGAGGAGTTCATCCCCAGTTCGGTCTTTGCGAACAGGATCGCAGTTCCAGAGACAGTTGCCACTGCATCACTGATCATAAACCAGGCAGCAAGGAACAGCAAGACATCTTTGAGCCGACGTGCGCGGATAATTGTTTTGCCCAAATTTCTCCATGAGTACGAAATGTAGCCAAACCAGGTACGAGTTTTCGAGGATGATAGGGGAGGCCCAGGTCGAGGGCTGAGCAGGAACGCAGCTGGAATGGTGAAGCAGAGCCACCAAGCTCCAATAATGAAGAGAACTAGGCGCAGCGAGAAGAGGTCTGCGCCGGTAGCTTGCAGCAAGAAGACTGACACAACCTGCACGATGACAGCTGCAATGTAACCAATTCCGACGCCAAAGGAGGAAATCTTTGTCGACAATTGCATCTCTCGAGAAAGTGCTGCTCTCGATGGCGGGTATGGTGTTGTATCGCCATCGCTTGGTAGCAATGGCGTGCGAGAGTCGGGAACGTTTGCTGCATCACCATGTTCCTGATCATCGTTCAAGACCTGAGTCGACATGTCAGTACATTTGAGAGAAGCATCATCCCCATTTGAGATTACGCGTTGGGACATGCGATTCTACCGAATACGGTATCCCATGTGTCAGCCACTACATGAGAGGACTCACCTCTTCACCTTCTACCCTGTCCTCCGCCACGACTGCGGGATGCCAACGCACAAGCAGCGGCAGGAACGAGTTCAACAACACGAAGCTCGCTCCGACGCAAACATTTCCAATGATGGCCCACAAGCTTCCCAGCAGGTACACCGCGGGTGTGACTGGCAGGAACAGCATCGTTGCAATCGCTCCGGTGATGGCCAGAGTTATCAACAAAGACTTTCGATACTTGCCATGGTCCGCAGCCCCAGATATAGTGACGACTAGAAGTGCCTGCAACAGTACGCTGATCGAGAAAGTGTACATGGCGAAGCTAGCGGTGTTGACTTCGAACCCCAGGATGCGAAAGACGCACTGTCCTGTCTTTGGGGAGTCGCCATGGCCGCTACTTGAGAGTAAAGTAGTAGCAAAGCTGAGAGAAGGCGGCTGATCGATGTTGTGGGCCTTGCATGACTTGGTGTGGTCGTGTGCTAGAACAGCCGTGGAGCTGGCTCTAGCTAAGTCCTCCAATGTGATTGGGATGAAAGCCCCAAGCCCGCAGACGACAAAGACTTCCGCCGCGAACGAATAGGTGTAGAAGCCCAGCAACTCCCGCTTTGAAGTTGGCCTGGTATCCTCGCCTGGGAATGATGGTGGGGGGGCGTCATCACTATCGTCGGCGTCTACGGGCCCCATGATGTAGACGTCCTCGGATGGCGTAGATGAGAAGGATGAGGATGAACGCTCGTCATCAGCCTCGCTGCCGGTCTCGTAGCCCTCCTCATGGGAGTAAAGATGTCGATCGGATATCCCCGATGGCAAGTGTTCCGCCCGCCGCGGTGTGGAGGTGGAGGTGGAGTTATCGCCGTGAAGGTGAAGGTAAAGGTGTCGTTCTGGCGGAGGGCGTGGAGAGGTAAGCAAGCTCGCCTGTAGTTGCCTGGCACGCGGCATGCTCTCACGCGACCGGCAGGCCGAGCCGTAGCCGGCATCTCTGTTTCTCGGACATGGATATCGCAACGAGTTGGAGGATTTATGAACAGAAAAGATGCTTTGTAGTATATATGCGGAGCTCAAGACGCAGCTAGCACGAACGTAGACGCTACATACGCGCCGCGCGGGTATCGCGATAAGACCTGGGGCGCGTGGACCTGTTGAGATTGTGCTGGTGGCCGCCGGACCTGGTCACGAGCTAGTGATGACCTGGGGCGAGATGATACAGTACCATGCCATCATGCAATCCCTTCCTCTGGACGCGCTCATCAGACGAGTGTATTAGCAGCCTTGTTTGACAACATAGCTCAAGAGGGACCTTGCTGGGCTCACTTATTCAGGTGTTACTGTGAGGTCCTCTGGATGCATCGTCAAAGCGACCGACAGACACGTCTGGCGTCGGCTGCGCACTATCCTCCACTTTTTGACCAGAATCCATAGCGAAGATGACACTAGCAACCTTGGCCACACGAGACGCTCACAGCCGGGCATATGAAGCTGGACAAGCCCGTCATCGCCGCCAGAGTTTGATCAACATACTGCCTCGCTCGTGATTGAGGTTTCTGGTCGTTGGCGATGTTTGGAGAAGGGTTCATGACACAAGGTGTGAGACGTAGAGACCAGCCAGAGCTTCTCCGAGCGATTACATGCGGCGGAGGTCGGACCCGATGAGATTCCACCAGAAACGCGCCTCAGGCACCTCAATTGGGATCACTCGTTGCTGATCGGTATTGAGAAGAACAGGCTGCCACGGCTGCGTAGCGTCGCCGTCGCATGAGCAGCTGTTCGAGCGCGTCTTCACCCAGAGTGGTTCGGCTGCTGCAAGGACTCGCATCCGGAGTTGGTTGCGGCAAAGCTCGCTCGGTCCTTGTTCGCTAAATTAGGAAAGCAACATCACTTGCTCTGCGATATTAGTCTCGTCTCCTGCGCTGTGAATGCTCCGAAGTGGAAGTGTGAGTGAATGCTGAGTTGTGATGCCCGGAATGTTGTTGGTTGAAATGGAGAGGATGAAATGTGAAGAAAGGCCGCCCGTCCGCGGCCCGCCACTTTCGGCTTAGCGTAGTTACAGGAACAAGGTTCGGAGCGGGCTGCCGTCGCTGCATCTCTCGCTCGCTTCACGCTGATCCTCGATTGCTGGTGCACGCTGCCTCACCTTGCCCATTCCACCACCACCACCGCTCTCCACTACCGCACACACCCATATCCCTTCTCGACTACCACGCGACCGCGCGCATTCATACCTCGCCAGCATTACTACATCGACAGCCCCGCCGATCTGCGCCAAGTGCGCAAGCGACCGTAGCCGATCCCGCGCTCGTGACATCAACCTCCGCGGCCGGCAACGACCACACGCTGTACCGCGCGCGTGCTCTGTATACGCAAAAAAATCGAGTGCGCTTGAAGAGCCGCTTGCACGACGCCCGCGCGAAACCCTTCCGCTGCGCAGAGTCTCAGGCGCGCGGGCGTGAGCAACGCGACCACGAAGAAATGACATACATTGGGAGGGCGCATTCAAGATAGAGGACGCACACCATCCTCACAACGGGCCGGCGGCCGGCAGTGGAGGAGCGAGGAGGAGCGAGGAGGCTGACAGATCTGGTAACGGAGGCGGAGTGATGCCAGGACGGCTGCTGAGTATGGAGCAGTCGCAAGACCCTAAGAAGGACCGCAGCCATGCCGTGGGATCACAGCTACCGCCAAAGCCAGAATTCACACAAAAATCGGCAGCGCCGCATGCGAATGGATCTGGCGAGGCGCCCTCGAATAGAGCGCTAGTGAATGGCGCTCCGGTGCAGCAAGTCCCATCGGCCGCGAATGGCGACCCTGTACAACATGCTTCTGCGACGACTCTCGAGCCTCCGCCGGAGCTAGATCAGGAATGGCGGCAGTCAGATTCCAACAAGTCAATGAGCACCCTGATCGAGCGCTTGTCCCAGCAGTGCTTCGCGGACCTATCGACGATGTTGACGGAAATGTCAGAGACGACGTTCGGTCAGCAGGGCGCGCAACCTAACGGTATTCCACTCAGCTCGAATGACCAGAATCAAAGCAGCTTGCAGAAGAAACGCAGCTTCATGCAATTCGCCAATGGCCAGCGCGACCGCTTCATCAAAACCCTGGTCCTTACCGACTGGGCCCAAAACGCCGGCGATGATATGGCCAAGCTTGTCGACATCAAAGTCTGGCAGGAGAAGCAAGCAAACGAGCAGCGGCGAGCCATCGACTTCATAGGCATCACAAAGAACGACACTCGGGGTGCCAAAATGCCAAATCCGAACATCGAGGGAGCACTGGAATTACTAGCAACAGGGCGAGCCGCTCGCGTACCGGACCTGGGATATTTGCCGCCAAAACGACTTACCGCGAAGCAGCTATTGCGGACGCTTCAGAATATGAACGTTGCGCTCTCCACGCGACTGAACTTGCACGAAGAACTACCTCCCTATTTCAACGACTTCTCAATCGCAAATGGCCGTGCGACGTTTCGAGTGCCAACTGAATTTGAAGTGGACCTTTCAGTGGCCGATGAAGATCCTTCAACACAATTCTTCTTCATCGACGTCCGGTTCCTATTCTCGCCAAAACCGATGGTCTCACATGTGGACTTACGGAAACACATCGAGGGACACCTGAACAAAGAACTTGAATCGAAGGGTCTGCGAGGGTGTTATGACTTCTTACACAACTTCGTCTTGACGCACAAGATCAATATGTTACGAGACCAGACCGAGCGCATCCAAAGAGAGAAGTTGACCGACAAATGGCACGGTTGCGTTTTTGCGGACAGAAGAAACAGAGTCTTGACTATCCAATACTGGGCAGGTCTCCCTGGCAAGAAGAGCTGGCTTGAATTTGGCGTGAGCACAGGGAAAGATCGCAATGCCAAATCATCGCGCTCCCCAACGCCACGGATTGTCGCACGATGGTTTAGAAGAAACGAAGAGGTCAAGGACACGGCCATCGAGATCGATTGGGAAGATATTGACGTGGAAAACATCCTTTCCATGATAACTTCTCGGCACGCTTCCTGGCTCCTGAACGAGATTCGTGAACGCCTTAAGACGCTAGCTGGCCCAAATTCGAAAATGGAGGTTGTCCTCACTTCCTCAGATCAACTTGCAGACGGTAGCTCGCTGAAACTGTCCCTACCCGGAATGCTAGCGCCATTGACTGTCCGATTCGAGTCGATCACCGGTCGTCTTTCAGTATCCCCTGGATCCATTCGCATCACGAAAATGGAGCGGGATCTGAACGGCAATGCGAACCCTGACTATGGTGAAGCCCTCGCAAATTTGGTGTGCATATCTCTGCAAGACCGTATCGACAAGGCCTCGAAGCTGGCAGAGTGGCAAGATGTCCGACACAATTTTCGGCAAGAAGCTCTCAGGAACGCATTTGGAAAGAATTTTCGCACATACAAAGCGTACTTCTGCAGCAGATACTGGAGCCCCAAATGGGCGCTCTTCGTTACCTGCTCCTTATCCGGCGAGGAGTGGTGGATCGCTCGGATTGAAGACCGAGCGGCCACTGCAGGCAGCGCACTCATCAAGGATATCAAAGACGCTCGTCGTCTGCCCGGCACCGAGATACTGCCACCGGGCAGGACAATACCTCGCGCTTTGCTACTGCAGATTGAAAAGATGGCTGTGGCCGAGGTATCGTTCGCAGTGCTGTCGCAGCAGTTCACTTCCATGAACATCGATTTCCGAACTGAGAAGCTTGCCTCGCTAACATTTGAGGACACTAGCTCCATCGCGACGTCTCTTCCTAAGCTGGCAGTTTTCTTCCGCGGTTCTTCTTTGTTCAAGGACAGCCGAGGCCAAAATTTCATCGTGGATTGTGTCCGCTTCACTCACTGTGGATTTCCAGCATCAACGGCGGAAGGCGACGGTGCTGCGGATACGAGTCACGAGCTTCGCCTCACGGTGAAGACGGGCAGACTGCAATATTTGAAAGGGTATCTTAGCACGAAGAGCCGAGATGCGGACATTGCTATGAACGAGTCCAACGCCTTGGCCTTGAAGTTGCGCACGTCTTTTGGTCAGCCATATATGGACCAGCTCATCTCTCGCTTGAAAGGCTGCGACCGTCTCGATCGCTATCTCGCAGATATGCGTCGTTTCAAGTTCAAATGCAACACTCTCGGCTTTCACAAAGTCGCTTTCACGTACGCAGAGGCCCCAGAGGCGACCGCTGTTGTCACATTTTCCGGGCGGGACGAAGGATTCCCGGCAACACTCAAGCTTGAACCTGAAGATAATGCTCACCGACGCGCACGGTCGGTACTTGAAAAGGCTTTCAACACGAAACTCGGCGAGCCCTTCCACCTACTATGTCAACTCCTCAGCGCTTCAACTCACGTCCATCGCGGTCTCGATCAAATAGAAGCGCGGCATTCCATCAAGGAGGCGCTCGTGGTTCACGTACGGAATCCCGTGAGGTATCAACTTGTATACCGCGCTCCTCTTCCATCTTACAGCTTCACCGTCGAACTCAAGACGAGAGGTGACGCACATCGCACGATTTCTGTGTGGAAGTTTTCCGCAGATAAAAAGAGCAGGTCGGATTTGCTTGCGTCCGATGTTGGAAAAGCGCTGCTAGATCTGGCAGGCCAAAAGGGCGACGACTGGTGGGGCTTTGAAGATGGCACCCTTTGCGCCATGCCCGAGAGAGCAGGTGAAGTCCTTCTGAAAGTGGACGACGTAATGCAGAAGTTTGCTGGAACGGCTCTAACAACCTCGCAACCCGCGAACGGTGTCAAGCAAGAAGCACAACCTCGACCGCAAACGACGAAGCAGCAGTCCCCACAAAAGCCGCAACCACATCAGCGCCCGCCTTCCACGCAACAGAAGACACCACAGCAGAACGCGAAGCCACCGCCTGCACCCGTAGCGAATATGACTGGCAATCCGAACGCCGCTGCTGGTCGAAACCACCAGGGGAAGGTCAAGAAGGAAATCATCGAGCTCGACTAGCCGTCTTCCTCCATCCACATGATTCGTCCTGCCTTCTCCGCTGCTCGACATCGCCCCACTACACGAACTCGGAACCTCTTCTTGCTTTTTGGGAATTGCTTTGCTTTGCACTTAGCGTTGGCGTTGGGATATTGGGAATTAATGCGACTGAGATGTGATGACAAGTCGCCACAGAAGAGCGCGAGAGAGAGAGCGAGAGAGGGCTACGACAGTCTAACTTTTTCGGGCTTACCGCCCACGTCTCTCCTTAAGCGGAGTTGGGAGGGTTGTTTGTCATCGCTTTCCCCCGTCTTTCTGGGAGACTGTGTACGAGATATACCACTTGCTGCAAGGAAGAGAACAACATCAAGGAAGAAAGAAAGAAAGCCGGCCTACGGTTGTAGAAAATGTCACGAGCGAGATCGATGATGTATGCTGAGTTCGAGATACCATCGGAAATTCCAATGTGTGAAAACAATCAATTTGGTCATCACGTGACTGTGTTTGAGTATTCTACTAAAGTGGGTGCTCTCCCTTCCTTTTTCCTGGACATCTCTTAGTGTGTCTTGTCCGGTTTCCGTCTTCGTTCGTTGCGATTTCTACTTTGCTTTGTGCTTTTTGGGCTGGTGGCAGTTGTTTGCTAGTGGAGCGGAATTGGCTCCTGCTGATCCTCCTGGGCTTTACAGCCGTTGAGGGTGTGACAGCGTCTGCATAAGTGGGCTCTTCTGCATTATTTGGCCTCGAGAGAACTCCACATCAGAGAGACTGTGACAATGGTTGGAAAATGAGGGGACATGAACATATTTGAAAGCCATTGTCTGGAACATGAAGCAGGAGTGTGGAATTGCGTGATGGCCACAGTGCAGCGGATAGGTGTCTTCTTGATATTCTTGCACCAACTCGATGTCCGTCGAAAGCTTGGAGCAGACGTCGATATGCCTTGATTTCGTGGATTGTGGGCCTTTTGAAGGCAATGAGGGTATGTTGAGGGACCCGGAGAAGCAACGAGACCTTTTGCCATGCATCGTGCGTAAGACCACATGGGAAGCCGAGTCCTTCCTCCTTCAGCCGTTTTGACTCTCTTTGCTGTCCTCCTCCTTTCCATCAGCTTTGTCTTTTCGGCGTTGCACAACATCCCAGTTGTAGACACGTGCTGTGGCGACTTCCATCGTCTGCTGAATGTCAGCAAGAAGTAGCTAAATAGCCGTAGCTGGAGAAGCGCTATGCTCACCGTAATCTGCTCCCTCAAAAAGTCTAGGTCTTCCTCACAATTTGCCAAGCTCTGTTTTGCGGCGTCGAGCTTAGAGCTGAGCAGCTCTTCTGCCTCTTTGAGAGGATATGCAAGCATCACATTCGCCTAAGCCTTTGTCAGCACTCGCTCCAGGCTGGGTCGATCATGCAACATACGCCTAGCCATAGATAGACCTCGTTTGTCTCGTGAATGTTTGCCTTGGCGTACAGGGTGTCGTTCAGCTCGAAGGTCGCCTCAAGTGGCTCGGCATCATCCTGCTACCAAATTAGAACTCGGTCCAGGTTGGCAAGAAAGGCCTGGGAACGATTTGCTTACCTCCCTTGTCTGCAGGAATCGCACAGTGTCTAGCGTCTTCTGAATATCGGGCACCTTATCTTTTAGGCCTGCCACTCGTCGCTGATTGTTCGCTTCCATAAACTGATATTTGCTGTTGGATAGGTGGTCAGCTCAATCCTCGACACCGCCTCGAGCGCTCCAACACGACCCTAGCAGCGAGACTCACGAGATCATCTCCTGGAAGCTCTTGATGCAGCCTTCGACATCCGCTCGTGTCGAGACATAGTCCTCAACCCTGTCCACAAATGGGGCAAATGGGATGCCTCGCGCGTTGGTGGGGGCATCTTTGCCAATACTGCGACGAGAAGTTCAGCTTCGATATTCCGTGCGGCTGATTTCAATGCTTGCGCTCGCTTACCCAGCTGGCTTCTCAACCTCAGCCATGACAAAAGTGTTTAGAAAGGCATGGAGTGGATGTCAATGTCACGTGTATTCCCAGGCCGAAAAAAGTCTGGTCCGCGACTGCCAGATCACGTGTAGGAAAGTCGCACCAGCCACACAGCTCTCGGCCTGAGATATTTGGCAGTCCATTTCGGAAACGGCCCGGTCGACCCCTGGTGCGCTAAATTTAACTTTCCATCGCGACCAGCTTCAAATCCAACCTCACCCGAATGGTGACCTTCTCCTGCAAAGCATGCAGCAAGGCCACGAAAACCCAAACGACGTCCGCACGATATCTCAAGATGAAGAATGCAAACCGACCGCTGGAGATGAAATAGGACCGGCGTTCTTTGCGCGCCTGTTTCGGACGTTTCGTGATTGTGGAAACATTTCGGACTCAGTGAGGGGGATTCCGCGCGTCTTCGTGTCTTGGAAAGAGTTGCTGCACGCGACCGCGCCAACTGCCAAATTTACCCGGTTAAGGAATCTCTCCGACCGGTTCGTACATGCCGACCGACACGTCCCAGACCAATAACCATTGCCGATGACATGTGTGGGACGCCTTTGACGTTGCTTGCGCCCATGATGAAGACTACGAGCGGGAGAAGGAGAACTCCTGAAGGACCAACGCTCGAAAGAAACACGATGTCCACAGAGTTCTACTCAGAAACACGGCATTTCTTGGAACAGCGCCTGAAATCTGATCCAAATCGGGCATGCGTCGACGTCTGTCAGATGTTTGTCAGGCGCCGATGCGCACTAAAAGCAAGACGAGGCGGCCTCTCGATGGACAGCATCGCAGAAGATCATCGCCCTTCATACCCTGAGGGACGCGGGGAGAATGCGACGACGATATCATCACTGTGCATGCCGCGAGCTCCAAATTCTGGATTTTGTCTCCGAGGAGGCATGCCACATCACAGTCCTCCCGCAGCGGTGTCTTCACCCATCCGCCAGTTGTTACAGCAATACAATCACAGTGTGATTTATCTCACATCACGACGTGTCCTTGCCGAGCATCCGGTAACTTCTGTTATGTGCTTCAGATGAAAAGGCACTTGCACGTGCAGGATGTGGTAGGGACTGTGCAGAGAATGCGACGCAAGCAGCCCGTTTCACATCTTCGCACACACAAAGTCAATGTCAATTCCAGCGAGCCGGTGCATACAGCATACAGCACGCATTGCCAGCTGATGCCGGTGAGCGAGAGAAACGACCCCTACAAGTAGGTGCTTGAACCCCCAGTCTCTCACACATCCCTTCAGCTACATACACTGCAGCTTTCAAGGGCTGTACTTGCAATCTCACCGCAACGCCAGCCTTGCATTTGCAAACCCTTCACTTGATACACTCAGCTATGCATCCCAGAGACCGCTTTCAATACCGACTTCGAGCCTTGGTCACCGCCTGAAGTTACTGGTGCCGGAGCCGTTCAAGATCGCTCGGCATGTGAGGAGCATGGAGACACCAGGAGTACGATGTTTGCGACGAAGGCCAAATCTTACCAACGATGTGCTGGTATCATCCCGATGTCTAAGCAAGTACAACATACTCATCGCCGAGGAAGCATCTGAACAAAAGTACCGTTGAAGCCGTTCAGCGGCCCTGAGAAGCTTCGGGTCTTGGCATTGCTCTTCAAACCTGTTCGTGGATGATACTGGGCATCGAAAGCTTCTGAGATCATCTCGACCTCGAAGCACAATGTACAAATGTTGTCGGGACAGCTTGCGCCAGCAGCAGGCAAGACGCAATTGGCAAACACCTGTCAACTAACCAACCAGCAGAGCTCTCCTAGACTTACGTATGCCTTAGTCACAACAACCCGCTCATGAGATGGCGAACACCAGTTTTCGCATCATGAAATGCGAAAAAGTCTTGACCAGAGGCTTCAGAATGTTTCAGCGCTTTCGGTCCGTAACACGACTTGATCCGAATCCCTTATCAATGATGGGAGCAAACTCATCACCAGGAAAGCGATAATACATGTGATGCGGCTCCGAGATCGGAATGCGCATTGCCAACTCAGACGCTGCTCCGCATGCTTTCGATCTTCAACTTATGCTTTACAGGGGATTGGCGATACGAGCAAGTACGATTGGACGATTGACAGTGATCGAAAACGCCAAGTCAACGCTTGGTAATGTATGAGTATTGCAAATGAGATGGAGTCCGAGCAGTACGACGTAACGATAGATCATCATCGAAATGGCCAAGTCAACGCAGATGCGCAGTCTACTAAACCAACTGTCACCCGATTTAGACATCGGTTGCGAATGACGAAGATCGAATCTGACTTTGCAAACAAATCGACTGCTTCATAGAAAGACTGCCAAGCTATAGGAACCAACTACCGTCGGACGTCAAAGAAGAGTAGTAGAAGGAGCCACCTTCATCCATCTCCATCATCATCACCAGCAATCAGATCCAAATCCAGCGTCATAACTCATCGAACTTGTCCGCAGCGATTGTGTATATATCAAACTTGAAAACCGTATAAAGGTATCCCAAACGCGCTCGTAATATCAATCGAAGAAGAATTCGCAAACGCTCCTGTTCCCATTCTATCCTGGTTCCCAGCTATGCAACAACAATGTTGAAGAGTGAATGATCGTGTTGGTAGATTGTATTAGGGACAAGAGACGCAGAGCAACGTCTAGGAAGGTCTGCCGGCCAAGGCTGAAGGTCCCAGAGCTGCCGTCGCCCTCGCGTCCGTAGTCGTCGTGATATCGAAGGCAAGGCCTCTCACATCGCCGATCTCAGCCCAAGACAGCCAGGAGAAGCGCTTGCCTTCCAGAAAGGATCAAATCGAAGGAAAGGAAAAGCAGCTAAGGACGGAAGGGTTCAAGCCTTCCAGTCCAAGCCCTCGCGGATGAGCTTCCCAAGATCTGCGGCGTGAGGGTCTTTCATCATGGAGAAGTGGTGGCCTCCCATGACGCCGAACTTCATATTCGGCCCGCAGAGCTGCTCCCAGCCATTCGACTTGAAGTCTGTGCGGTGGTTGAGCAGCCAGGTCATGGGTGCTGGGTCCTCCTCCTCGGCTGGTGGTGGGCGTGGGTCACCAGGGTTGCCGGCGACACCGTCAGTGCACCAGATGGCGTAGGTGGCCATTGGACCGATGGTAGGCTTCGGGTCGTAGTCGCTCAGAGATCGAATGGCAGCGGAGAAGTGAGGGAGGAGCCACTTCGGAGTCTTTGTTGGGTCACCAGTGCCTAGCAGGCCGATCTCGTTGAAGAAGATGTGAAGGCGAGCAGGGAGAGGGGCGAGGTTGACCGGGCAAGGAGAGTCGAGCAGCAGTAGCTTCTCAACTTGTTCGCCTGCAGCGAGGAGAGCTTGAGAGACGGCGTAGGCGATCACGCCTCCAGCCGACCAGCCACCAAGGATATAGGGCCCTTTAGGTTGACGGCGCTTGATCTCGGCGAGGTAGATGAGCGAAGCCACTTCAATGCCGCATTGCCATTGCTCCGGGCTCTTCATGAAGGGGCAGTTGAGTCCGTATGCGCAGACATCAGGTCCAAGGTTAGGAATGCTAACGTAGCTGGTGGCCGAGCCGGATCCATCAGGCAGGAAGAAGATCTTCTTTGTGGCAATTTTAGCGTTGCCTTGCAGGAGGACGGAGGTTGCAGGAGGGTAGCTCGAGATGTCCGTTCGGTTGATCTTGGCAAGCCTAGCAGAGACCTCGTTCAAATCAGTCTTTGTCGAGGACACCTTGGGAGCAGCTGAAGTGGCCTTTGGTGCTGCCGCTCTTGGCTTGGGGCGCATACCAAGAGCATCCTCAATGTCCTTGATGGTTGGGTTGGTCGACAGAAAAGTGGAAGGAAGGTCAACTCCAGTCTTCTCACGGAGCTCACCAAGGATGGTCAGACTCATGAGCGAATCCATACCCATCTCGGCCAATTCTGCGTTGTCGGTAATCTCAGATATGTCGACACCCATCTCGCTTGCCACGACATGACGTGCCAAGCTCACATCGGCGACGTCAGCGAGACTCTCGCGGGTAGGCGAATCAAGCTCAGGCTTGCCAGCGTCGCTCGGGGCAATGCTTGGAGCACTGGAAGCCGGTGTGGAGATGACGTCGAAGGGGGTTGGCACATCAGTCGGCGGTAGGCTGTCATCATCAGAGTCCTCGTCAGTCTCGGCTGCGCTGGCGCTGGCACCTCCATCGAATTGAGAAAAGTACTTCTTCATTTCGCCCACGGTTGAGTAGTCAGTGAATAGCGACGAGCTGATTTCCATGTCCAGCTCTTCACGGAAGATGGCAGAGATGGTCAGCGACAGAAGAGAGTCGACCCCGAGATTCTCGAAGTGTGCATCGTCGACGAGCTCAGATACGTCGACCTCGGTCTCTTTGGCGAGGATGCCCAAGACCTTGTCAACGAGCCCACCAGCAGGCTTTTTGGGAGCTGCTTTTTTCGGCTTTGGTGCTTTCTGCGCTGTGACTGGAGTTGGCTGTGAGGCTGGCTTAGCGACAGGAGCAGGGGCAGTCTTGATTGGTGCAGGCGCAGGAGACGCGCGGGCCAAAGCAGGCCTCACTGGAGCGGCAGCGGGAGCAGACGAAGCTTGAGCAGCGGAGCCCTTGTTTGGCGGCAAGAAGGTGTTCAAGACGCGGCGTGGAATCTGCTGGAACTTGATGCCTTCGCATACCGCCACAATCTCATCGCCCTGCATGATGTAGACGTCGCCCTTGGAGATGTTGTCTGGCTGAGGAAGCATGCGCACGTAGTTACGAAGGCGCATGCCAGCGACCAGAGGCTTGGAGAACTTCATAGCGCCCCAGCCATGAGAGACGTAGACATTTTGCTCAGAGTCAAGCAGGTCGGATGCATTGACAATGAAGCCAGAGATATGGCAAGAGCCGTCGATGTGATATGGCGCACAGTAGAAGTCACCGTCCTCTGGCTTGGTTGGGAAGTCGAGGGTAGCGGAAGCCTCCGTGTTGGCACCGTCGAGGACGACTTCGGCCATGGCGCGGTACTTGCTGTCGTAGTTGACAAGAGCCTTGAACAATTTGTAAGCCATGCCGCGCTGGACCTTGTGAGCTCCGCCATTCATGGTCTTGGCCGTCAGCATATCCATCTGCGCCTTGACCATGAAGTTGTAACGAGCCCACTCGTCGCTCCAAGCTGCCTTATCCTCGTAGCGAACAATGCAATTGGCGTGGTCTTGGATCTTCTTGCCGTCAGGCTGCACGCTGCGGTACTGAAGCTTCAAGATGCCCTGCTCTAAGTCTGCGTTGGCCTCGACCTCAATGTGTTGACCTTGAGGGGGCTGAGGAATCTGGGCGATCAAAGGCTTCGGGACTTCCATGTTGCAGACATTGTAGCCTGGAGTCTCAGTACCTGGGCGTGCCTCTTTCCATATGTAGTCGGCGACAGTGAGGGCCATGTCTGCATACAGTGAAGATGGACAAAGGGCAGCATTGTTCACCATGTGACCGCAGACAACTGGGTAGAGCTTCTCGTCAGCCAAACTGGAGCGCACAACGACGCGAGCATGGTTGCTGGAGAACTCCTCCTCCATGACCTTCTGACAGGATGTTGACAAGCGCTTCTTGGGTGCCTCCACAGCTGGCGCAGGCACGGCGACCTCTTTCTCGACAATGATCTCCTTTGCCTGAGGTGCCTCACCCTTTGTGAGGGTCCAGTTGTTGTGATAGTCGAGCCAGTATCTCTTGTTGTCGAAAGAGTATGTTGGGAGAGTGAGAAGCTCCTGGGCGTCATTGAACTCATGATGGTATTCATCGAAGTTGACGTAGACTCCAGCAGTGAAAAGCTGACAGATGCTTGTGGCAATGGTTTTCCACGCATCCTCACCGCGGCGAAGGGAGGGAGCAGCGACCGTAGCACCAATGGAGGCCTTGACCATGCCAGAGCAGACTGGATGAGCACCAATCTCAAGCCACGCAGTCTTCTCGTCGAAAACCTTGTCTTTCTGGCCGCTCGTAAGCGCTGACCAGAAGTTGACAGTTTCGCGAGCATGGCGTGCGAGATACTCTGGGCCGATTATTCCAGAGTCCCGAATGATTTCCCCTTCGAGAGGAGACAAGACTGGGACGGCTGGCTTGTTGAACGTGACAGAAGAAGCGACCTTCTTGAATTGTTCCAGAATGGGGTCAACCTGGGCAGAGTGGAAAGCAAATGGCACATTGAGTTTGGTTGCCTTGAAGCCGCGCTGGGACAAGATCTCGTTGGCAGTAGCGACAACATCACCGCTACCACAGAGAACAGTCTCCTCTGGGCCATTGATGCAGGCGATTTCGGTCATCTTGCTGCCAAGAGTGCTACGAATGGCCTCAGCACTGCCCTTGACAGCAAGCATACCGTGGGTGTGCGGGGTGCAGTCGCGAACGAGAAGCTCAGCACGGCGACCAACAAGAAGCACCATGTCTGAGGCAGAGATGACGCCAGCAACGTGGAGAGCAGCATACTCGCCCAAGCTGTGGCCAATGACTGCAGTTGGAGTGATTCCCCAAGATGCCCACATGCGAGCAAGAGCAACTTGAATGCAAGCCATGCCAAGCTGCACCTTGACAGGGGACAGGGTCTGAACATCAGTACCATCGAGAAGCTCAAGGAATGATGGCAGACCTTGGAGGCGTGCAAGCTGGTCAAGCTGGTTGATGTCATCACGGAAGCTCTTGAGGTCCTGGTAGAGCTTCTGGCCAAGCCCAGTGTATTGCGAGCCCTGACCCGTGAAGCAGAAGGCCGTCTTGGTAGGTGCCATCGGGACTGGGTTGTAGCTCTCCTTGATCTGCGATTGAAGAACGTCACCAACCTTGTTGATGTCCGCAAGAGGGAAAGCAACTCGGTAGTTGTGCTGAATACGACGAGCAGTCAGAGTGTAGGAGAGCGATGGCAGGGTGGTACTGCCATTGTCCTTGACATATTGCTGCAGGTTGGAGATATTGCGCTTGAGCGAAGCAATAGAGCGAGCCGTGACCGTAACGGGGAGGGTGCCACGAGGATCGACGGCCTTGGGTGCTTCACGGACAGGCCCGTCTTCAAGGAGCAGCGCCGTGTTGCCACCGGCAGCAGAGAAGTTGTTGAGAAAGACCTTGCGAGGCGCTGCGGTCTTGCGTGGCCAGTCGACCTCCTTCAAGGAGATGTGGACATTGCGGTCCTTCAAGTCTGCCGGGAAGGTCTTGTTCATCTCGCCCTTGACACCAACGTTGGCCGGAATCTTGTTGTTCTTCATCATTAGCAGGACCTTGGTGAGAGAGTTGATGCCAGAAGCAGCTTCAGCATGACCAACATTGGCCTTGATGGCGCCCAAGTGAACGGTCTGCTCTGGCTTGCGTTGACGGTGACGAGGAGCGAAGACGTTGGTGACGGAGGTCATTTCGATGCCGTCACCGGCCTGGGTACCGGTACCGTGCATCTCAACGTAGCTAATCTCGTGAGCATCGACACCAGCGTTGGCGAGAACCTGCTTGTACAAGAACTCTTGCGCACCAGCATGCGGGTGGGTAATGGAGACAGCCTCTGCCGAGTGATTGGTAGCTGCACCGAGGATGCATCCAAGGATGTTGTCTTTATCAGCGATAGCATCAGCATATCGCTTGAGAATGACAGTACCGCAAGCGTCGCCACGGCAATAGCCATCAGCAGCGTTGTCATAGGTCTTGCAAGATCCGGTCTTGGACAAAAATTGGCCCTTGGAGAGTCCAGAGAAGATGTCAGGGTTTGTCAAGACATTGAGACCACCGGCACAAGCAGTGTCGCAGTCACCAGCCCAAAGAGAGGTGCAAGCAAGTTGAATGGCGGCGAGAGAGGACGAGCACGCGGTATCGACTGAGTACGATGGACCAGAAAACTTAAAGTAGTAGTTGATGCGGCCGGGAGCAAATGCACGCACACCACCAGTAATGAAGTAAGTGTCGACGTTCTCAGCCGCATTGATCTCACGCCAGTCATCAGAGGTCTGTCCGTAGAAAGTACCGATACGGTGAAGCTTTGTCGAGGCAGTGCGGTTTGGAACGTAGCCGGACATCTCAAGGGCCTCGTATGCGGTCACCAGAGCCAGACGACCCATTGGATCAGTCTGCGCAGCCTCTCGAGGAGACATGTTGAAGAAACGTGGGTCGAAGAGGCCTGGCTCGTCAATGAAGCATCCGAAGGGCGTGTGGGACTTGTTCTTTCCCTTTCCAGAGGGGTCGCAATGAGCATCAGCATCAAAGCGATCGGAAGGAACCTTGCGATGGACGTCGAGACCCTTCATCAGCAGGTCCCAGAGAGCTTCGTGGTTGGCCGCGTTGGGGTAGCGGCCGGCCAAACCAACAATGGCAATCTTGTCGTTTTGGGTGCGCCCGGCATACTCAATACTGGTGGTGAAGGAAGTGTGATCGATAACTGAGACGTTGTTCTGGCCGCCTGCCTTGAGAGCAGAGACGAAGCTGTTGGCGACATTGCTGATGCCCATCGCGTAAATCTTGGCACCGACCTTGCTGTAAGCCATCTGAGAGACAACTTCCTCAAGCAAGCGATCCCAGCGAACTGGATGCTGGAGCATCTCACCAAGCGCGAGCTTGACCAGCTCGTAAGAGTTCTCAGCAACCATTGGCTTGCCAGTCGCGGCAGAGTGGACCATAGAACCGGGCTGGTGCTTCTTCAGTTCGCTTGCGACATCTCCAGACAGAACCTTCTCAATCTCAGAGTCACCAAACAAGTGTTCAGCATGGTAAGGACCATAAACCGGAATAGGAACACGGTTGTTCTTGGAGAGCGAAGACTCGCTGAAAACCCTCTCCAGGGTGGTGGGAGGGCCAGAGATCGTGATTGCCATGGTCGATACAGCGCTCACATAGGCTTGATTGGATTGTGCGATCCCCTTCTCTTCATGGAAAGCATCCAAAGCTTTCTTAGCAGCCTTTTCGTTGGCACCAGTGACGATGAATGACCATGGTGCTTTCTCTTTGCCCGGCTGGCCGAGAACGGCACGAATGGAGTCGACAGATGCACCAGAACGGAAAGCGATTCGCACAAAAGCGACACCGAGAGTGATCAGCTCCTCTACGGTCTTCGCAGAGACGACGGCAGATGCAGCCAGAAGACCAGTGCACAAACCCAGAACACGGGTGTTGCTTGCAGCGGGGAGCTCAGCCGGGTGCTCTGAGAAATATCCAATGTAATGACCAATTTGGGTAGCAGTCAAAAGGGCGGACTCGATCATTGGCACCTTGACGCCTTTTTGGTAGTAAGCCTCAATGAGGTTGTTGAAAGTGAGAAAGTCGGGAATTGCATCTCGCTGGCTGCGCGGGAGCGTACGAGTTTCCTCGCGGATCGCAAGAGCAATCCGCTCAACGAAGTTGGCGAGAGGAGCATTGTCCTTGCGAAGAACGATGCGGTGGAGGAGAGGGTATTGCTCAGCGGTCTGATCGCCGAAAAGGATGACGTTCGACATCGTAGCGGTGGTTGCGGAGGTTGTGCTCGTAATTCAGGACTCGCTTCTTCGTTCTAGGGCTTTGAGATATATCCGTAAATGCGATGCTCGGAGGATTGCGAATTATCGATTAGGAATCAGGGGAGGTAAGCAACCGTGGTGGCTAGTCACGGGAGTTGCAGGAGTTGCGTCGTTTGCGAGAGGGATTAGGGAGAATGGTGGGGACGTTTTTGGACACTCAAGGTGTTGCAAAGGACCTGTAATCTATTCAAGAAGAAGGATGAGAAAAACAGAAAGCTGGTTCGGCAGGTGGCTAGGCTGACCGAGAGCAACGAGAATGATGGGTAGGGCAAAGGTTGTGAGGAGGGGGAGTAGGACCAGTATTATGTATCAGAAGCGTGGGAGCAGTTGATAGACTAGGGGTCCTTTGGGGCAAGCTGTATCGCTCGATGCTTCTGGGCAGGCGTCCGGCTGCGGATCTGCATGGTGGCAGTCAGAGTGTCAGTGCCTCGGAGCGGTACCCATGGCTTCCAAAACGAGCATCTCGACGTTCGTCAGAGAAAGACGCTAAGCTCCACCGCCGAAGCGTGCAGAGAGAATGGATGTCCACAGTCCACAAGACAAGTGGATATATTGAAACGCACAGCATAATCCTCTCCCGAGCGTGAGGGTTGGCAGTGCATGGTTGGTGAGAGGCCAGCCGGTGTGGCTATAGATAGGGTTGAAGGGGTCTGGCGAGCGGTAGCGTAGTGTTTCTGGCAACGATGAGATGAAGTCACCAAGTTCGGCTCTCCATGCTGCCCGTGCAAGGCCGTTACTGTAACCAGACTGCCCGAATAGGTAGCATGTGGTCGCTGCTCATGCATGGCATGTCCGCCATCCGAACCCGACAGAGAGGGCGTCCACATGGTGGCATTGCTGTTGGGCCTTACGAGAGCGTGAGATGAGGTGAGGGAGGCAGCATATCGCGCGTGCGAGTGGCTCGCCGTGCGCGCAGTCAGGGAGGAAGAGGAATGGCGGGTGCTGTGCCGGGGCTGGTGCTCTTCTGATGCATATCGAGTGTTTTGCTTGGGTCGGATCTGCAAGGCGGCCCGGGCTGGCGATGCGGTGGTGCTGCTTATTGCGGCTGCTGCATGGGGTATGCGCTTATTGTCCCGTACGGGTTTGCGCCACACAACGTGCCGCAGCTCTCCCAGAGACTGACTCCAGACGGCTCTCTGGTGCTGGTGTCGCAGCGACGGGCGGTCGACTGTTTCGCTGGTCTTCTAGTCTCCATCAGATGCTCGCGCTGAGTCGAACCGGAACCATGTCGCTGGCTCTCGCTGGTGCCGTGTTGTGTTCCAGAAGCGCGCGCGCATCTCAGCGCATCAGTCCGCGCGACCGGGGCAGGCCAGCGCGATACACTCGTCCAGCTGAATATTCATGATAATTCAGCTTGCCGTATGCTGGCGCCAGCGTCGCGATTAGCATGTGAGTTGATGCCTTGCGTTAAGTCTTTGGGATCGCATAACAGGTCTGTGTTGTCGTCAGGCTGTGACTGTGAGCAAAAAGGGATCGGAGGGAAGTGCCAAGGCTTCGGGAGTGCTCGCCCCGTCCGTGCCGTCCCGCAGCCTATATTCAGAAACTCCCTTGAGACCGTCTGTTCCTTGTCACCGACTTCACAATGCTCCAACCAGCATCAAAGCACGGCGATGGAATCAAGGTTCTCTCACAATCCACCGCTAGACACGCACGTCCGCTGCCACCTGCTCTGTGGCCTTGCAGCGAAATAGATACGCATCGACCTCGCCGTCGCCGTCACCATTGCAGGCAGATCGCGATGCCCCACCTCCACCAGGCTTCCGAATCGATGCACGCACGCCTCCGACGGACGATGCCTTGTTCTGCGCCTTGCACGGCTGCGCATTCAGAGGAACAACCTGCTTACCGCATTGCTTACCGCACCCAACAGGAAACACGGAACACTGATAGAGACGGCGACGATGATGCGTACAGTCCTCGCCTGCATAATCGACTCCGCCCGCGCACACTATCACTCCGACTGCTGTGCGACTGTAACGGCTCGCGTGCAATCTGTGTTGAGCACAGAACTCCTCGCTACCTCCGCTCACGTTGCACTGGTCTCAAAGGAAAGCTTCGATGTGAATGTCAGAATGCACGCGACGAAATGTCTCATACCCGGCGGATCACGCGTTAATCCACCTTGCAGACACGACACATCACAAATTACATCTGCGAGTCTGTTGCTTGCACGGCGATTGCTCCGGGCTTTTCTACGGCGGCTGCTACCATTGTGCCACTGGAACGAACAAGGAGACTCCTGGACTAGTTCCAGCGTGTGGAGAATGGTCGTCGCGATATTCTTCCTGACTCGATGACTCCTACCGCTCTCCAAAGCGGAAACGTTCTACATCAACACTGCGATAACATTGTTCGCATCAGCGACGGTCCGAAAATTCGCAATACGGCTTCGCGAGCCTCCCAAAACAGATGAAACGCCCATCGCAAAGCGCCGCACCCGGTCAAGAGTGCCGCATCTGGAGCATTGCTACCGTCTATCGTTTCAGCACATTCTTGCCCGTGCTTTAGCCTCTTTCGGCACTCACATCGAGTTCGAGCGTTGCTCGACGATAATCGCTGCTACACATCTTCCGCGTCCTTCTGTCTGATCAGCACAGTGATGGGAATACCGCTCTCATGCTTTTCGAGGCTGCAGACTGCCACCCAAAGAAGTTCGGCTTTCACTACCCCGCCGCAACGACGAAGCGAGGCGGCGATGCTTGAGCGCGAGTTCAAAGCAAGTCCTTGTGGCATAGAGACTTGATGTGATCCACACCAATATGTCCTTCCGACTCCACAGCTGATCAACGCGGTTGAATGATGCATGGAAGTCTCGATTGCATTTCACGGATTCCGCGACTGGAAGCGCTCCTATCAAAGCATCATTCATTCGGCCAGGCCGTCCGCAGACGCTCACGAGGACCCAACCAGATAGCCGAGCCACGATCCAATGCTTCCTGCATGTACAGCAGCATGAGCGTCTCGCTCGTGATCGTTGGGCACAGCTTTCATGTTGTACAACAGGGAAGCAAATCGCTGAGCCGCTGCTAGTGGAGCTGCCGATTCACTACGGACCGATTTAGCGGGCTTCATCCCGACGACAGTCACGGCCATCAGACCTCGCCTAGATTCTGACACACGACGTTGGGACAAATCATGTCGGAGAGGTAGAGCATCGTCTGACAACGAATACGTCTGGCCGTTTGTATGCGGATGAGTGGAGCTCGAATCCTCTCATAGAGCCGGCCGATGAGGCCATGTCATGAAACAACGAGTGATTCCCTCCTCATGACTCGCTGCACACCGCCGTTGCACAACGCGATGGCATGCGGTGGGTGGCCGACCACAACGATAATTGCGCGGCTACTGCATTTCTTCCAGGCTTTGATTGTCTAGATTGCCAGTGAGTCCAATGTCTTTCAGTGCACAATGCAATGGTGTTCTTCAGTTACACTGGCCGTTTGCATGCACGAGAACAACTAGGCGGAGGTCTTTTCGAAAGCTGGAACCATCCGCGCGAGTGAGGCATGGCAACGACCTGAAGGCGATACCGACACTGCGAGCTTCATCTCTACAAAGAGCGGCCACACACAAGCCGACGTGTCAGAACGCTGCGATCTTTGCCGGTCTCCTCTTGTTGCCTAGATGCTCAGGAAATCGAACAACATACGAGCACAAGCAAACCAAGATCCCCAGCCCCCAACGTATTCTACAAATCTCGTAGACTGGCCATACGTTTACTGCTCAACAAATTCCGTGTCTGGTATGAGGCCAGTGAGGGCTGGCGGCACATCTATCCGCTCACAGGCTCGGCATTTAGGCAGAGTCGAGGCATCCCTTGACCGAATACTGAAATGCCTGGAGAATTCCCAATGTTGACTGGCACCAATCCAGGAAACTTACCACAGTATCCCTTCCTCGGATTGTCAGAGCCGAAAGTTTAAGAAAGATACGCTTTAGGGACATCACGATGGGAGTCTTTCAGCGCTGCAGATGAATCCCAGTGGACTGGAGACAGAGGAATTGGCTGCCTCGTCCTTGCAGTTGCGCTGCTCACCGCAGGATTATCTTGTCAAGAGCCGCCCGACCTCGACAGCGCATGCTGGTCACAAATTTGGCTTTGACTGGGATGTCATTTCACCGAGCATCATCGCTGAGCCTCGAGAAAGCTTGCTGTCTCAGCTTAACCGCTGACTGGATTTCACAAGCTTTGCGAAGGCGTGCACTGGCAATCCAGGAACCATATGCGCAACCATACTGGCGAGGCGTCGCTGTCAGTTTCCGTGTTGTCCAGAAAAAAAAAAAGCAATTCGCTTCGGCTCGCTGGTCCGTATAGTTGCAGTGATTCGTCTTGTCGCAATCTGTTGACATCCACTGCAATGACGATTCGCATGTCATATGTCAGAGGCGTTGGTGGTATGCTCTGGATTGAGAAGGCCTTTCGGAGCATTTTTCTTTCCACACCGCCAACCATAGCTAAGGCAGACTGCATCTCGACATTGGTGCTTGATGATCTCGCGTCTTAGCTCTCAGAACGACTTGGGTGGCCCATGAGAAGCTTCCCGGTTCCTTGACTCGCAGCTCTCATTGTATGCAGTATCATTTATGCGTGCATGCATAAATGATGCGCTCTGCAAGTTGATGCTCACCGTCAAAGGCCCGGCTTCGCGACTTTGGCCTTATGGACTCAAAGACACTGCTCAATTTGGCATGTCTGTAGAGTCTGCGCCGGGGGCTTTCAACGTATTCCCGCGAGCATGTACAGCACAGCGCAGAAACAACGCAGCAAACATTGCCGCTATCCGTTCACTCACAATGCCAATACATGATCGGCGCATTGATGCCGGATGACAAGGATGATGCTACTACGCTCAGACTGCGTGAACAGTACAACAACTGTTGCAAAGCTCCCACGTGAGGCAAGCCACTTGTTTCTGAAGTGTCTCCTGCTACGCAATCACCATGCGGCCCGTTCCACCTCCACGGAGAACAGCCTTGTCCATGTTTCAAGAACGACCTTGGAGGCTCACCGATAGCTGGTCCATGAGGATGTCATCTTCTGGCTTCTTTCGCAATCAAGCCTGCTCGGATCGCGTCACCCACAGCAGAACACGTATCCTGTCGCTATCAGATCAAGGAATGCGAAGCAAAGTGAGTGCTTTATGTCATACCGGGACGATGCTTCACAACTCTTTGCTACGCTCGAAGCGCATCAGACCACGATGCACTTTGTCCTTGCGCAAAGCACCCTGATGTGCTCACACAGGTTCCTTTCCACGATTCCCTCGATCACCACCCTGGACTTCTGACGGGGCGTGCTCCCCCTACCCGGTGACCGGCGACTTTCTAGGATCGGAACACTAAGAGCACCACGTTCTACCCAGAACATATCGGCAGTCAACGTCGAAAGCAGCGTCTTCTCCGTTCTTGCGGGCTGCATATGTCACGCCCGAAACACGCACATGGCTCGACAGTAGCATATCTGGCAGTGTAGAGGATCCCATCTGGACGCTCATACGAGTGCGAGTACGGCGCAGCATCGACCGTGAAAGCGAATCACATTTAGCTCCATCCACTACTACTCTTGATCTGCACTATATAGGCAATGAGCCACACGCAAGCGGTCCATTCTGCGCGATCGCCGCTATCAACCACGAGGAATGCGAAGCTTCCTCGTCACACTGACATATTTTCCGACTGGCGAAGGAAACGGTGCAGGTAAGTACACCGCTGCTCCTTCGGCTGACGAAATCACAGCCTCCCTTGCACGTAAAGCGTCAGTTATCAGCCGGCGACGATCATTGTCCAAGGAAGATGCCTGGTTCAAGTTGCGCTTTCGACCACGTCAGGCTCAGCAGGGTCCAGGTTGGCGAAAGAAGCTTTGCTATTGCTAAACTCTGCTCTGACTTCAATCCTTTGCGTCCGCGCTCTGCGGTTTCGGGCTTTTGTGAGAAAATGCCCTAATTCGACATCTTGGTCTCGGATGCGGATGTTGCTTAGGCGCGAGAATCGCGAGACGAGACAACAATCGATCTGATGCACGCACGCCGTAGCCAAACGAGCTTAGTGTTGGTCCGACATTCATCACTCGTCGCCTTCCTATGCATCGCGAAAAGCTGCGGCTAGAACGGCACATCGCCTGACCCGGAGATCATGTTTGCGTGTGGCCGTCGGAAAATCGCAGAATACTGCATTGCATTGCCTCGCACGTCAACCAATCGACGAAAACTGTTGATTCGCAACACGAATTACGCGAGAGTACGGTGATTGCACACTACTTTCATGCAGCTGGAAGTTTTATGCGGCGTCGATCTTCTGCTGCGGTAAGCATGTGTTCTGCAACGGGGCAAAATTGTTTCGGATGATTAGTATTCTCTATCACTTCTTGACACCGCTGTCACCGCCATTGAAAACGCGGTGTCAGGCTCGACGTGCTGGAACTTACACGAGGTACGAAGTCTGAACCCTTCAATCTGAAGCTTGCAGACTCATGTGGTTAGGATTTGGCACTGTCTGGATTACGCTTCATCTTCCTTTTCTTACCTCTTTTGGGTAATTCTTCAATTGGGCACTGATGTTTCATTTAGCGAGATGCTCATGAGCCAGAGATTGTTTTACTGAAGCTAGCTTCTGCTGACTGGTTTCAAAGTACGAGTGGGGCATGGTCTCAGGAAACAACGGAAAGAGTCGTCGTGAAGAAAATCCGCGACTGACGTCGTCGGTAAACTCGTGTCTATGCAATACTGCTGTCACGTTGAGTAATCTTCCCGGCTGCAACATGCTGGAAGCCCCGACGACATCACCAAAAGCCCGGTCGATGAAGGCAACTTTTCGCGCAGATTCACTTCCAGGACTACAGGGACCAGCAAGCTTCGCAAATTCTTCGCATCCCGAGTTTAGCGCTCGTAGTGTTCTCGAACTGCGACCTGGTGGCCGCCGACGTGCAAGCATCGCAAGCATCGGTATGCACGATTGTATGCCTTCCTTTCTGTGCGCGGTTGGGCGAGGCTGAGAACAACAAGGACAAGGACAAGAAGACTTGCTTAAGCGTCTATATGTGACAAGATAGCCGAGCAGCCGTCAGCATTCTTGGTATCCGTTCTCGGAGGTTGGAGTTTGACAGAGCAAGCAATCCTGGGGCATCAAAAGGTAGTTGTTGACATTCGGGTTCTGGTCCTTCTTGGCTGGGAAAGGCAACGCCTACCTTTGCTGCGAAGGCAGACCGCTCTATGCAATTCGAGGCCGAGCATCCGAAGAATTTTACGATATGTGAAAGGTGCTTGACCAATTGAGAAGACATTCGGACAATACATTGCAAGGACCAGGAGCCAACAATTCGCCTGCCTTAGGACGCCTGATTGTAAAAAGTCTCCGTTCATCGGACGATTTCTAGATATCGATTCCTCCGAGATGGAAAGGGCAACTCACACGCGCATAGAAAGCGAGATTCCGCATCTCAACACTGCGAAGGAATAGTGCTAGGGTCAAGCACTCTCGTCGTCGGTGTATCGACAACACAGACATTGTCCCTTCGGTTTGGCCAAGCCATATTCTCCGGTTCTTTGCTCCGAGACACCTGTGCAGACTGAACATGCAATATGGAAGCTCAGAGCAGGGACCAGGTGTTGGCAGAGACGCAGATGCAACTGCACCGTTGATGTCTGTTCTCCATAGCAGACATGCCTCTCGGACGCCAGAAGTGCGATGTGTCGCTTAGATTCTCTCCGAGCGTTGCGTGTACACAGTCCACGCAGACAAACTGCAAAGACGAAACCTCCGCGGAAACAACGCAAGGACGATAGCAGCAGCAGCAGGACAAGTCTGAAATTCTGAAACTGTTTCAAATGTTCCATTTTCAAGAATGCGGTCTTCTTCCAGCGTGTATCGTATGTTCAGCCAACACACACATACATCCAGACAGACAGATACCGCAGAGAGTTTCAAGACAAACGGTGACAAGGACCAGGTGTTCGACGATCACGTCATCTGCATTCAAGACGCATGATACATAATGCGTCTATCTGTGTTCCTCTTGCGCTCTTTGCATTCGATTGCAGTCGACAACGCAGACATGCGTACATCAAAACCCCCATCCGTTGTGCATAAACTCTCGCGCGCGCAAAGAGCATTTACAGAACTATGGAACAAGGACCAGGTGTTCTTGAAACCTCTCTGCATTTGACGTACATACATGCAGAATGCAATGCATTCGTTTTTGTTAGTAAGTGGCACTTATACATGTCGTCGAGAGACAGCGGTATTATACTTCAACAAGGACAAGCCCGCTCTCCCTTTCCTTTCTGCTTCACCGCCAACACATCGCAACAGCAACACACGCAATAGTGTTTCATACCATGTCCTACATACACATGTCGCCATTCTGCGACGTAACAAGCGGCAAGGATACGACGCCTTTGCACGCGTTGCCATGCACAATTCTCCGCTCATTCTCCCGACTAGCACGGCAAGAACGGCATCACTATTTCCTTGTCTACGCAAACACATGAGGCGTCCACGCCTAGACTCACCATTCTCCTTCTCGCGATGCAGGAAGAAGTTCCGATGGAATGCATGGAGACGCTCGTGCATGATAGCATTCCTTAGTTTCGGGGGCTTGCTACGGAGCACACGGCGACGACGTCGTCGATTTATCGATGAGAAGGAGTTGCAGCTGTGAAGGAAGATGTCATGAAACGACGTCCTGTGTGTTGCCACTTGTTGGTATGTGTTGTGAGTTGGAAGCCGTCGCAGCCCCGACGGCGGCCGTCATGAAGTTTATCCTTCGAATGCGTCTGGCGCAAGACGATGCTGGTCGAACAATCCTGTCGATGGCCGTGTTATCAATGATTAGAAATGATGTTGTTCTAGTCAGCCGAGAAGGATGATGATGATGCGAGACCCAATGTGCTGGATCTCTACTAAGCAAGAATATCTTTCCGCTCATCCTGACCCAGAATGCCTCTGTAAGAGACTGTTGTCATGCAATCTTCGCACGGCTTGCCGAATTGCGGTGTACATCCTTTCCAGCATGCTTGCGCTCGGAACTCCCGCGTCTAGACTTCAACCCGTGAGATTGTATGTTGTTGAAATGCAGTCATCTGTATTCTCTCAGCTTTGCTGTAGCATGTGAAGTGGAGCGTTTCTCAGCAAGTGCCAAGCAGGTGAAAGCTACCAAATGTGGTTTGCACAGTATCCACCCTCAGGCAGCCATGAAGGAGGCCGCCAAATGTCCACGGGTGGACTTGTGGTCGGCCTCCTGCCGTGGCCAAGAGCACGATTCCTCCATCACGGCAGAGTCCCTCGTTACATCGGAGAGATAGACGCCACGATGCCATGGGTTGTGGAGGTATTGCGCTGCCGCAGCCATTCACATACACCCACATCAGCATCGAGGGGCATTCAGCAAGCCATAAGACGGCCAGCCAAGATCTTGCAACCCTTGTAAACTTGGGGCGTTGCGGCAGCGACGATCTCGTTCGCTTCGCTAAGGCATACGCATCGAATAGGCGCTTCGACCATGTTGGGAGCTGAACAAAATTCAGGCTTTGAGGACAAGCTTGGATGCTGATGATGCAAAGACGGCACAGGAGCATGCTTGTCGAGAATGGCAATCGGCACGCGAAAAGTCGCAAAGTATTCGGATCCGAATAAGTCAGAGCACGCCTTGTAATCAATTGACCATTGGATCTGGCATCCCTATGCACAGATAGCGACCCAGCAGCAAGAGGTGCTTTTCATCGCTGGCTCAGGTGAAAGATCAACCAAGCTGACTGCAACGCAGGATTGCTCACACTCGCACAGCCTTACAGCAAGGCTGACGAGCAGCAACGATGATAGAGAGAATGGTTCTCGAACAAAGGACCGCCCTTCGCCGCTGCAGTGCTGCTTGCTGACAGACATGAAGCATGTGCTGTCCGGCGGCTTGCCAGAAACAGTAGTTGTGGCGGTCGATCGCACACACTTCAGGTAACCACTTTCATGCTTCTCTGCTCACCGGAAGCTGAAAGAGGCAGAGCCAAGATAAGAACAAAGACCTGTGCGCGGTATGCTCATCTCACACCCTCCTCCTCACCTCGCTTGTCAGGTCCGGCATCGCTTCTGCCTCACACTGCTTGGCTGCTGTCCGCAGAATTCAAGGGCCTCGTATCGCACGTGCGGAGTCGCCGTGCAAGGAGGATATGTCGGAAAGAAGACAACCCTATCATTTCCGTTCCAGCTTCAGCTTCTTCCCAACTATGTGGACGGCAGCAAACGTTGACATCCCGAAGCAGTGGTAATACGTCGCATGGCATTCGCATTCCACGCGAAGTCCACGTTGTCTGTCAACGTACCACGGTCGCACGCGTCTCGCCCGAGGGCTCGTCGCGGTCGGATTTTGTGCCATTGTGCCATGGCGATGGAGCAAGATGCTGTGTTACCCTTCGCTTTTTCCTAGCGCGGTCCCAATTGAGCATGTGCAGAGGAGATGATTCCCTCGTAGTGGCTTTGACAGCGGCTCTCTGCAGCGAACGGGTCCTGAGTGTACGTGTCACATTTCTGCTTCAAGTCCGCGGTGATGGAGATGTGGATTTCTGAGTCCATGGATGGAATCATGGTGTGGTTCGGCATTGTTCGGCAGTAGATGGGTGCGCGGCACAGCAAGTTGCAGCAGCGGGCCGAATTTGCTGTGTTGTTTGTCGTTCGGGCCCTGCTTTTCGTCTTCCAAGAACAGACGCCGTATCGATAGAGTTGATAAGATATCGAATACGACGTTGCATGTCAGCACGCAGCATAGCTATTCTTCTCTCCACCCACACTTCACATGCTATCGATGTGCGAATGTCAATCTTCACTCTTCTCCCTCATACCGACAGGTACCAGTCTGTAGACCTGCAGACTATTGGCAATGATACGAGCAAGCTTCCTGTGAGGAATTGTACGAATGAGTAGGGCTTGGTAAGATGACGTTGCGTTGATTAGGCAGACGGCTGTTCGGGAGGAGCCACGTCTTGCTGACCAGAACTGGAACTCTTTCTCAGCCTCTGGGGGGAGCTTGGCTCTCAATTTCCTCCGTAGCGTGCTTTTCTGATGCTGGTGCACCCCAAGCACCAGAAGATCGGTGCAAGCATAGGTATGCATCGCTTGCAGGGCATGCTCGACTCGGGACCGACAAAGCCACCGCTGAGGCTCCACAACATCACCTGTTCGCTTTTCCTGCACTTCTTGGAACCCAACAGCATCCAAGTATTTTCAGCCAGTGCTGAGTCCCCAACACAGAATGTGCAGGGGAGATAGAGGTTAGCAAATGCCGCAGAGGCTTGAATGTGGCTGGCGGGAGTGGAGTTCTCTGTAGGCGAGCGCTTGGCAGCAATGCTTCTGCATCTTGGATGCGGACTTGATTGTGGCGCACCAAGATCTGCCATGAATTTCTCCTACTGCAGCGGCGTTCAGGCAGCCTATGAGGGCACTGTGGAATCCTTCGTGATGTGGCCATGCAGGACATGCTGGAGTATCCAGGTGGTTTTGCCGAATTGAGAACGCTTCGCGAGTACGAAGGGGAGAGAAGCTGAAATGGCGGATCTGGAGCTCCAAGTCACCGATAGGCGTCTAATCTCGTCGTCGAGTCAGTCGTACGAAGTCGAAGGATTGGAGGAAGGCGGAGTTAGTCGCGTGTGGTGAGTGAGGAATCAGACCGTCGGTTATTTCGGCCGGAAACGATGTGACGTGGACGCCATTGATGCTGACCTGGAGGAGTCGAAGCAACATCGCGTCATACCAATAGCGACGGTATTTGGAAATCTCTCGAACCGTATCGCGTCGGCACTGGAATAGGTACCGTATGGTGCCTGCGGCGGGTAAGAATCTCCGGGTGGCTTGCGGCAAAACGTGAAGATACTCGAGTTAGGCGAAAAGCAGGCAGCGTAAAGAGAAGGACGGGAAATCTTGTAGAGCGGGCCGAAGAATGAGTGAAGAAAGGGTAGGCAGATCGAGAATAGACTCCGCATGTGCAGAAGAGTAGGTGAAATTCTTGCGATTGCCAAAGGGAAAGGTGGAAGATCTCAACTGTGGCTGGTGCCCGCCGCACCGCCACAGACACGATCCGATCTCCGCCCGGGGCACCTCTCCGGATCTTCTCTCCACCAAGTCTCATCAGATTCTTCTCGGCTGTTTCATACAAAGACAATGGCGGGAATTGGTCCCGAACTTCAACGACGATGACATGATGATATAAAGGAGCAGAAGATACCTATCCTATCGTCATTCTTCGCAGTGCTCCTCGATGACTCTGCCGTGGCATCTCGCAAGATCGAATCAACTGCGTCACCCCATTCCTACCTGGGAAGTTGGACGAAGAACACCACTCTCCACATGCGTATATTCAATACACGGGCTGTCAGTATAGCTCGACTACTGAACTGCGAAGGCGGGAGGTATTGAGCAGGCCCCTAGCAGATGCGATCCGCCCTTGCATAAACCATTTGTTGCGTCCGCAGCACCACGGGATGAGGACGCTCGTTCTCAACTCGTGAACGGCTCATCATGATGAACGACAAGGACGGATGTCTGTGATGACTCTTCTACGATAATGGACGCGGCACGCTCGGCCTATACATTGTCGACGGCTTCCGCTTGTGTCACAGGAGCTTTGACGCCATCGAAGATTTCCCGATCTTCTCGCATTGGCTCCAGATATCGAATATCTCTGCCCCATTGAGGGCTCGCAGTGCGATAAGGCCGAGCTTGACTTTCGCTTCCTGGGACCGAAGTGGCAGTGTTGTTGCGATTCTTGGACTCAACAGCTTCCTGCCAGCGACGGTGGCTCAGGAGTCGAGAAACAGGTTTCCCAGACGATGAGACAAGATGTTGCTATGCAAGTCTGAGTGAGCCAACGATTCCTCAGACCCCTTCCGGTACGACCACACCCCGCAGTCCTCATCAGATAAGAGTGATTGCCCGATTGGGCCTATGAGACACTTATTCATCAACGAGAGCCACAGATGAAATGCACGCCGCGGATCAGCAGCGCGCATCAATATTTGCGAACGCTAGAAACGCCTAAGAACGCAGTCCGGCTATGAAGCCGAAAACCACACATGTGTTTCGCATCATCGCGGTTTCGTGTTTTCAGACGTTAGCCGTTGGATGGAGATCATGCAGACCATTCTAGTGAGATGCACGAATATAGTATCGTGAACTCTAACGTTCAGCGTCGCATCACTGTCTGTCTAATGAATCATGGCTCAGGGCTTCGGGACGAACATATCTCCGAATCCACAGTGGGCGTGAGTGTTGCTGTTCTGAGAGAAGAGGACGGCATGCTTTTGAGGATGATGATGCTGATGACGAGAAGGAGGCGGAGGAATGGTGGCTTCCACATGCAGCACTACTGCAAGGCCCTTGTCGCCAAGCTACGAATAGTACCCGCTCAGCATTCTCGACCTCCCGATACGTGTTACAGTGCGCCGTACATGCACAAGACAGAACGCGAGCCAGTCGGAGAGAGCACAGATCCTCTGCGCTCGTGTGCGCGATCGTTGGTGTCATGGCAAAAGGAATCCTGATGGAGGGGAAGAGCCATAGGGCAATTCGCCATCCTCGCCTTCATAGGTAAGCCTCAGCTGAAAGAGATGGCGTTTGCGGGGATTATGCGCTGACGTGGAGCACGAAGAACGGAGAGATAGCACGTTGAGAGAGGCACAGGAACCAAGGAGTAGCCGAGAGCCGATGGCTGCCACAAGTAGAGCTGAGGAATGCTTTCTTGAAGCATCCAGAGCGCGGCCTTCACATGTCGTTGGGAAGCGATTGGTGATGATTACTGAGCATGGCACAGTTGGAATTCTAGCAGCTGTGGCATCACCATGGCGCCTGAAGGCAGAGTCATGGGCAATGATAGCGAGAAAACCAACGAGCGATACTGACAGGCTGCAGGAGGCGCTCTGGCTGGTGGTGAAAGATAGGAGTCAGGCTGAGGCATTGCCAGGCTGAAGCATTGACAGCCGTAAACGCTTCCACTTGTGGGCGTGTGAGGAATCAGAGCCTGCTCGTGTGAGCATCGTACTCGCTGGCGATCGTCGAACGAAGGAAGCAGTGGTGCTGGATAAGGCGGCCGGCCGCAAGAGGAATTCTGGGGAGCGTGAGAGGTAGAGAGGCGTCGTACATGGTTCCCTGCAATCGGCCGTCGCACAGCGTTGGTCACAGGCCAGCGTGGAAGGGAGGCACGACGATTGTCGAGCCATGTGCCAGGCGTCGTTTGAACCTCATCGCCGGGGCCGTCGGCGTGCCCATGGTGCTCTCTGGCGCCCTCAGGTTCGGTGCGGTGCGGTGAAACGCAGCGGTGGATGTGCTGGCGACGGGCGAGACGGCAGAACTGATCTCCTGGGCGCTTCTGTCGCGCCGTGTGCGTTGCGAGAATGGTCACAAAGGTCACGGAGGTGTTTGTCGATTAATTGTGCTGCACTTGCCAAAAGAAGGCCGGGAGCACCCATGCGGACGGTGGAGCAGGGGACGCGGTGTGGCGCGCTAGCGCATCTGCAGGATCTCGAGTCTGAGTCTATTTTTTTCGTCAATTCTCCTGGCTCCCTGCGCGCTCTTGGCGGCGCGCGGGCCTTGTGCAGGGCATCGCCGACATTTCAGGCATTTGCAAGGGTCGGCGGTGGATGCGCAGGGATGCGATGGAAGTCGCAGATGCGGCATCACCATCCACGCAGCAAAGACCACACGCACCCACCGCTCCGCATACTTCGCGTGTGGCCGGCGCGTCCGCATGCCGCTTGGAAGCAAGCAGGACGCGCGACGATGCAGCGTACAGAGGAACAAATGCTCCGAGCGAAGGGCTGCCGCATACGAATGGAACCTCGAGGCCGCGCGCTGTCCTGCCTTGCCCTGCACTGCACGCTCCGATGCTAGCCTGGCATATCGCACAACGCAGCGTCGTCCAGCGTAGACTCGAGAATCGGAGACTCTCACACTCTCTGCAACGCTCTCGCTCGTGCTGGCGCCGGATCCTTGTACCACGGCCATGGGAAGCTTTCCGCTAGGCGCAGGGCAGCATCAGGATCACGAGTGTGAGAGTGTGAGAGTGTGAGATGATGGCCGTGCTATCCTGAGTCCTCAGCGCCCGTTACATGTCCACCCGTCATCCGGCATCAGACGTCTGTGTGTCGGTGGGCAGCGCAGGGCGGGCACTACTGGGCAGGGCAGGCAGGAGGAGGTGAGGGCACAAGTCATGGAATAGCACGCATCGGCGCCATGCCTGATCCAGCACCCAGCCCATCGCGCCTGCTGCTTCACCTTTACCCGTTCGTTGTTTCCTGTCCTGTCCATTTCTGTCGTGCCTGCCAGTGCACTGGACTGGGTTGGTTTGGTCAAACCAGCGCCTGCCTCACTAATACCTCCTACCCCCCTCTACCTCGCATCGCCCCTTCCTCTCTTCCAACAACAACAACAACTCCAGAAAGAACAACCTAATCCGTCCATCCTCACCTCAGCCTGCACCTCCCCCGGCCAGCCCTGCCTGCCTTCAGTTGCATATCGCTCCTGCCTGGCTGCCTGTCCGCATTGCACAGCACAACTCATCAATCAGCACCGCACAACTCAGCGCTGGGCGCCTGCCATCCCACAACCCTGCGCCCACCACGCTCGCTACAACCAACGACGACAACGACCGCAAGCGCAACCGCCTACTGGGACGAGGGTCGCTCCTTCCCTGCCGGGGTAGCTGCCGCTGCCGCTGGGCCCTGAGCACCGGTGCCGTTACATGTCCACCCACCCGCCGCTGACCACATCAAATATCGTCCATATCCACCGCTCATCATCCTCGTCAATCCGTCAATCCTCGCCTTCCCTGTCACCCTCCCGGCTGCTGCTATCCATCCTCTCTCCCATCTCGCCGCGTCCTCTGGCTGGACACCTACTTTATTATTTGCATGCGTCCACCCACTTGCTGGGTCCTGCTGCCGATTGCCCTCTGATTATTTCTCCGACACCTCTGCAACTGCAACGCAGCCTTGCGTCCTCCCCACGACCATCGTTTACACCGTCGATCGTTCAGTACAACACAGGTGGACGCAACAATGGTCTTCTGCACCTACTGCGGCCAGTCCTTTACGAGGGACGAACACCTCGAAAGGCACATCCTCACTCGTACGTGTCGACGTCTTGCAAAAGCGTCCTGGGGTTGAATGCACATGACTGATCGATCGTTGTAGACACCAACGTCAAGCCGTTCAAATGCTTCACCTGCCATATGTCCTTCGCGAGGAGGTAAACCATCCACCAACCACGTCCGATCGACAACGAGGCGCTAACACTGACCAGGGACCTCCTGCAACGCCACTACACTGTCCACGGACGAGACCAAAACCAACAAGAGATTCCTGCTGCCAATGGTATGATTCCCAAGTCAGCGGGACGGACACCCATCGCTTGCAGCAACTGTGCAAAGACAAAGACCAAGTGTGATAAGAAGTTTCCCTGCTCGCGGTGTGCTGGTCGGAATTTGAGGTGTACCTTGCGACCCACGAGGCGAGCATCGAAGAATGCTGCTCGTGTTGGCATCCCACCTGAGGGTGCCGTCGCGATGCCTCCTGGTGTCCAGCCTCCACCTGGCGACAACGCAGTGCAGCAGCCCCAGCAGGACAACAGCCCTCCGCAACAACCACAGCCGATCAAGCCTGCGAGTCCCAAGAACAGTATGGCGCCTATCCAAGAAGAGAAGACTCCAGCGCCAACAGTCGATGGACCTCCTTCTCAGTTCATTGAGCAGCTACCCACCAGTGGGCCAACACCTCCCAATAGCTTCTCGCCGCCCATGCCGACTCCAGGCTTCCTACACCATACGCCAAACTCAGGCTACAACGAGTTCCAGTCGATCGGTAAAGATAGCTCTGACGATGGGTCGAGTCCTCGTTTCATGCTCGACTGGAGTCAGATGCAGATGCCGATTGGCTACGATGGACTCATCCAGCCTCATCTGATCATGAATTCAGATATGGGATTCGATCCAAACCTCCCTCTTGGTCCAAACGGCGATGGCTTTCTCTCGATGCTACCAGATGTCGATAACGGAATGGCTCCGCTCATAACCCCACTCGAGACGCCCAAGATTGAGCGCACGTTCTCCGATCTGGAGTTGGGAAGTTCTGCATCTGCCTTCCAACCTCATCGACACAGCTCAACAACTTCGATGCACTCGGCCCATTCCGTCCAGGACATTAAGGGTGAGATGCCGGCCATCATCACTGCTCAAGATGCCTGGTCCGTCTTTCGGTGCACGCCTACCATGGCCGCATCGTCATGCCCCAAGACGCAGAAGCTGAACCTGGAGCGACTAGAGGAGACCTTGAGGAATCACGAAGGTTGGAGCAGCTGGAGTCCACAGTGGGATGAAGGTGATCTCGCAGGCGGTGATCACCTCACAGTGATGCAGTTGCACGAAAGCACCAGGGACAAGTTGCTGGCCATCACGCAGAGCTTCCTCCACAAGGCACTGGAGATCCACAGAGAAGGCGCGCACAATTCCCCTCCTTCAAATGGCTATCACACACCCAACTCTTACGCCTCCAACTTTGTGCTTCTCCCACCTGGTCGTGTGCTGGAGTACTTCTTGCGATCATACGCCAATTGCTTTGAGCGATACTATCCGTTGACGTCGCGCGGAATCCTGGATGCAAACGAGCTCATGCATTGTTACAACGACCGTGCATCAAGCCTCTTGGTCCTGATGATGATCGCTCAGGGTGCCATGAACATCCCCTCGACCGATGCTCGAATGCTGACAGGAGGGTTGACTGAAGCTTGTCGCATCTCTTTGTTCGACCTTATCGAACGCAACATCGTTATGGCTGGCGACCCCATTGTGCTCCATGCCGCACACATCTTCACTGTTCAGGCAGCCTGGAGCGGTGACAAGTGGCAAATGGACATCGCAATGGGCCAACGAGGCATGTACTTCGCCATGCTCAGGCATTCTGGTCTTCTTGACAAGCCCAGCCATTCGACGACCATCGGCCAGCAGTCCAACGCGGACCAGCTATGGAATGAGTGGATTCAGAACGAGTCGAGAAGTCGACTCATTTACTCTTGGGTAATGGTCGACCAAGACTTGGCTCTGTTCCACGACACTGCTCCACTCTTCTCGGTCACTGAGTTCGCTGCGCCCATGCCAGATGCAGATCGTCTGTGGAATGCCAGAACTGCTGGAGAATGGTCATCGATCTTCGAGCAGGTACATGAGTTCTCAGGCGGCTACTCGTCTGTCGGATCTGGTGCAAGGCCGTTGTCGCTCAAGGACCTATTCCGCCACTTCCTCGACGATGAGATGATTCCACTCGGCATCGAAATGACACCGCTTCAGCTTCGATTGCTGCTGCATCCTCTTCAATCGCTCGTCTGCCAGTATGGTCAGTTGCTCAGCTGCTTCTCTGACTCGCTGTCGCAGAGGAACAAGAATGAGCCTAGACGAGTCAGTGCATCTTCGACAAGAAGCCGCCTCGAAGAGGTGCAGTCGCTGCTTGGTCGATGGTTTGACCTTGCCGAGCGATATCTCAAAGCCAACCCCATCTGTCCAATGATGCAGACGAACTTGGTCATCTTCCACCTCATCAGCCTCAACGCTGTGACAAACTTCTCTGAGATCGAACGATTAGCAAGACGAGAGAACTTCGACGGAACCTACCAGCAGCTTGTCTGGATGCACAAGAGGTGCATCACCGACGTCGAGGAAGCAGTCTTTCACTGTGGCCAAGTCTTCAGACTGGTCCGCAACATGCCTCGAGGGATCCGTCCTCCATGGTGGGCTGGTGCCATCTACCGCGTCGCTCTCGTCCTGTGGACCGATAGCCTCACGCACAAAGAAGGCTCATCACCCACCAACAGCATGTTCCAAGGCAACGGTCCTGTGCCTGGGCCTTCCTTCGCGATCGATGCGTTGGCTGCTGACCATCCGCTCATCGTTCGCTACCTGACGAAGCGCGAGGGGATTCCGTGTGTGACCAAGCGCGATGGCTCGCAGATGACGCTGGATCGGGCGTACCCGGTCCTGCAACACTGCATCGAAGTCATCGACGAGGGCGCTTCGACTCGTTTCTCCGATGGCATTCGTGCTAAGCTCGAGAGGCTGGCCAGAGGTTGAGCGATCCATAAAGGGCTTCGCGCTCGTTCGACAATTCTCCCCACGCGGCCAACCGATTGCCACTTCTGAGTTCATGCGAGGCCTTGAGGCTCGAGTGCACCTGTTGTTGCCCCGCCGCATTTGATCATTTTTCCTGCACGCATTGTAGCGTCTCAAGGACGCATCATAACGAGATCACGACCTGCTGTTTAATGTTTTGTGTTTGGTGCCAGCTTGATATATGTTGTTGATGTTTGTACATTTCTGGGATATTTGGCAAGGGCCGGCAACATTCGAAAGGATCTGTCGTGAGTGAGCTCGCAAGAAATCTGGTCACCGGGATGCTTGGCCTTTTTATCTCTTGCGAATGGCTCCGGCGGCTGTCCTGGTTGAGGAACTCGGGCTTGCTGGAAAGCCAGTACCGTGGTGCCTCTCCCAAGGGACTGGAGAACGGCACTATAGAAAACAGGATAAGGGTGGGGCAGCACGACTTTTCTGAGAGATACCACATAAAGCAGAAGCAGAGGAAGCAGCGAGAAAAGAAGGACATGAGCACATAATAATGTTTTTGAGCGAGCGGAGAGAACAGGCGCAAGATGCAGGAGTGCAGATGCAAAGCAAAGTCTTTCTACGGCCGATGAACTGAATTGAATTGATTCGTTTACCCAATCCTGCGGCCTGCGGTCTTTCTGCTCCCCTCTTTCCTATTCTCCGACACTAATACTTCTTACCCAGCTCTTCGGTTCTGAATTGCTGCGATGTCAGGTTCTGTTTGGTTCTGTTTTTGGGAGGTTGTGGAACGTGCTGTGCGTCCAGTGCTTTGTCCGAGCCGGACGGAGGAGGGGGAGATGACTGACCTCTCGCGAGAGAGAGTGGATCAGAAGCTGAGGAGTAGAGATGCGAGTTGAAGATGATGCAGTATTCTACGTTCTTACTTTTCTCCTGCGTCGGGTGTGACAGCGCGTGCCTGCAGCAATTCCGGATTGAGAGAATGCGATTGTTTCGTGGTTGGATTCTTTGCGCTTTGTGGACAGAGAGGGTGATACGACACGAACGGATCTCCTCCTCCTCCTGTCTGCTGCCTCAAGTTGCTCATGGCTGCGTGTGGCTAGTCAGCTTGGCTAGAGAATTGCGAGTGGAACTCCGACGGAGGATGGAGGGAGAGAGCAGAGGACAAGGGGATTGTCCGGACGATCTTCTTTGCTTTCGCTTGGGGACTGCGGTTGGTTGGTTGGGTGTGGTTGGAAGATCTGCGAGGTGTGGGTGGTGTTTGAAGCGCGACAGCTTGGCTCAAGGGTGGCATCGATGCTGCGGGCCTCGTTGATATTGGCGATATGTGTTGTCTGGTTGGTAGGTGGTTGGTCATGAACCACTACAGGTAAAGTCGGCTTTCTCGACGCATCAATCGATCAAGCTGAGTCCCTCTCCATTGCGAACAGTGAGGCTTGGTCATATCCGATAGAGCTCATAGTGCCACGTGTAAAGTTCTTCTGTGTAGCAATAATTGGGCTGCATTCATTATTGCTATTCAGCCTGACTCGTTGGCGACGACCTAGTTGTTTGGGAGCCATCATTGCTGGTTTCTGCTGCAGGGCCATGCTGCTGGCAGTCCTGAAGGGCGACCCCACAACGGACCTCCTCCAGCTGATTGCCGGAGTGGTGGTTGTACGAGATTCGGATTTCCGGTTGGTTAAGCTCTTGATCTTTTACTGCTACTCCTTCATCTCTCACTTCGCTCCTGGATCATGTCTTGCTGCTGGAGCAACTGGCTGTTCAATTGCAGTTGCAGTTGCCGTCGAGACCAGCTCCTGTCAGATCCGGAACGATGTCTTGCCATTTGGTACAAGCGTTTCTTCTCCTGATAAGCTTGTTTCACGGATGGGAGTTGAGACGGTTCCGCGATTCGGGTGCCGCTGGGTCAGAATTTTGGGTCCCTGAACGTTGGGCTGTACCAAAGCAACCAACAGCGAAAGGTATTTGAGTGCCTGTAACAATTTCAAGGGGTATTAGAACATACTCATGCTAAAGAGAGCGAGACGTCCCGCAACGATCATGCACTTCAAGAAAGCAGAGATCTTTCGAGGGGGTGTTTCAAAGCGCTGACAAGATGCATCGAATCTCCGACTGTTAAGAGAGGACAGCTACTCAGCAGAGAGCAATTAGAGATTCGTTCTGCTTTTCGAGAATTTTTTAGGCAAAGCAAGCACACATGGCCCTTCCTCCAACAGCGGTGAAGATGGACAGCCTTCCCTACATGTACATTGTCGTTGTCATGTATTCGGTACCGAAAGCATGCTCTTGACCCGAGCCCTCGCTGCTTAGCATCGAGGTCAACAGCGTCAAAAGTGACCTATTCCAAGGGCGTGCGAAGGTGAAAGAGCACACCATATCTTCGGCGCCAATTGACCATCGCGTTTCGACTGCGTAGAAGTCGAAACAAAGATAGCTGAACTAGAGAACAGTAGTGCTAGTGGAATCCGCGCCGGAGAACCCCACCAAGTCCGTGGGCGCGAGGCCGAAAGTGACTAAGCCGGAAAAGGAAGTTAGGCGGAGCCGGAAGCAGCGCTATTCCTGTTCCTGGATGCAGGGTGACTTCAAAATAGGAATCGAAACATCGCCTGGTTGGACGCTCGCTCTTTCGCCTTTAGGGATCGAGCCGAAGGCCTCCCGTCTGCGCTGTTCAACACGCGTGAAGTGCGGTTCAGACCCATCGCTTTGGCTGCGGAGGACGAAGACAGCCGCAGGGGTTCAGGGTGCGGAGGTTTTTTCAGTTGGGATGTGCTTGTCTTTGGGCACAGAAAAGCGGGGCCGGGAGGGCAGTCGACGAATTGTTCTTCGAGTAGAGAGCCGCGAGACGATGGGATGCTGTGCAGGAGACATCAGAAGCCGTTCCGAAGAGCGACATATCTCGAACTCTCCGGCACCGATGGTGGGCAGCGACGCGGCCACGGGTCGAAAAGCATTGGGCAGCGCAGGAGGATATAAGAGCCCTCCATTATCCTGACGGCGTTCCAACATGTCTGACAACTCCCAAAAGAGACTTTCTGTCGATCCTCTCGGTGCCATCGCCAAATACAACTCCCTCAAAGCTCACTTCCTCAACCCAACGATTCCAACCACAATGTCTGCTCAGGCTGTCGAAACCTCTCGCCTCGATGGCAAGGTCGCCCTTGTCACTGGCTCCGGCCGTGGAATTGGTGCCGCCATGGCCACTGAGCTCGCTCGCCGCGGTGCCAAAGTCGTCGTCAACTACGCCAACTCCGCCGATGCCGCGAACAAGGTCGTCGAACAAATTAAGAGCAACGGCGGTGACGCCATTGCACTGAAGGCGGATGTTGGAGATGTTTCCCAGACCTCCCGCTTGATGGACCAGGCTGTTGAGCACTTCGGCCAGCTCGACATTGTCTGCTCAAATTCTGGCGTTGTTTCTTTCGGCCACTTGAAGGATGTCACTGAGGAGGAATTTGACCGTGTCTTCCGTATCAACACTCGAGGCCAGTTTTTCGTCGCCCGTGAGGCATACAGACACCTCTCAGTTGGTGGCCGCATCATCTTGATGGGCTCTATCACCGGCCAAGCCAAGGGTGTCCCAAAGCACACCGTCTACTCCGGCTCCAAGGGTGCCATTGAGACTTTCGTGCGCTGCATGGCCATCGACTGCGGTGACAAGAAGATCACTGTCAACTGCGTTGCCCCAGGAGGTATCAAGACCGACATGTATCATGCCGTGTGCCGCGAGTACATCCCCAACGGCGAGACTCTGACAGATGATCAGGTCGACGAGGTGAGTTCCAGTCGCTTGCCCAGCCTAGGAAGTTGAAATGCTGACCTTGTTCTTAGTACGCCAAAACTTGGTCTCCAATGCAGCGTGTCGGCCAGCCGATCGACATCGCCCGCGTCGTCTGCTTCCTCGCTTCTCAAGACGGCGAGTGGGTCAATGGCAAGGTCATTGGCATTGACGGCGCTGCTTGCATGTAAAGAGCCGCATCCTACCAGCATCCGACCTCCGACTTGTATAGCCGCCAAACGATAGGTGGGAACTTCGTTTTTGGAATTTGAGCGAGCGATTGATTTGTGAGAAGCAAGCATGAATGCAATGAAGGGCGACTTGACAGATGGTGAACCAGAGCCAGGGTACAGCGCAGCAGCGGCCGAAGAGATACCAATTGGGAGGCGTAACCAAGATAGATGGTAGCGACGGAATTCAAGGTGTTGATCCCGACCAGCATACGTCTGCAACAGGCACACGAAAGCGTGAATCAGTATCGTTAGCGATATGATTGTGACGTCGCTCCACCAACCTCCAATGCTTTCATATCCCACCTGTGATTTGGAGGGCTGTCCGCCCACAGTGGTATTCAGCTTTGGCCACTGGCCATCTTTTTAGTGGCCCTCAGTCACCTCAATCGCATGTCTCAGATAGAGAGAGTCGTCGGGACCAGCTCCGTCCACAAGCAACGTGAGGCGTCAGGCTCTCCCAACAACAACACTCGCTCTTCGGTTGTCTGCGCCTCGTTCAGTGTTGTTCTTTCGATGATTCATTATTGGGTTCCACCTGCAACCTCCAGGTGGAACCTATGCAACCCGCAGCATCTTGGTATCACCTCCTAGCGCGAGGCAAGGAGACTCTAGGCACGGCTAGGCGTCGCTCCGATCCTTGCGAGATTTACCACCATGCGGACAGTCATGATGCTCACGAAGTCCCTATCCCTGTACATTGGTGTTGAGGAGCGGTTCGCTGCTGTGTAACGATGCACGATACGACAGTGCATGCGACTACCAAAAAGCTCCGACCTCGTGCGCCTGCCGTACTACAGTGCGCGTGTCGTCATGAGCACTCTTTGATCTTCCGCATTTGCATGTTTGCATGCACGACATTTCAAGGGGATTCCCACCTTGCGTTCCAGTGTGGATCAAGTGTTGAGGCTCCACCCTAGAGGGCATGCCAGATATCTCTCAAAACCGGTCCAGGATGCTGTCCAGAGCGAGCGCTCTGCCGCTCTTCAATTTACGCTTCTTCGAGACGTTACCAGCCTGCAATTCCTGGGCCTGAGGAAGCGCAAGCGGCTTGTGTGTTGACGTGAAGTTCCAGTCTCGTTGGAAACAATGCAACCGCGAATGACGAAACTTTCCGGGTGGATAGAGGTAGCCTCCACGTTCCTCAAGGGTTGCATTGAGAACACTTCGCACTCGATTGCCATTCTTCTTGCTGTTTCGCTCACTGAAGTACGCGGCCATCACGTCAGTCCAGCTAGTTATCCGATGCGACGAGTAGTGCGCCTGGTCGGCTCTGGAAGTCTCGGAGTCGTGGCTCGTGTCTCGTTCGGTCAACTTCCCAAGCAGTCCCCACCTAAGCGGCGTTAGCAAAATCGCTGAAAACGATGGAGAGCACACGCACTCGGGCCCGTCGTGCCAGCCCATTTGCTGCGTCCAAGATCTCGGGGTCGATTCGATGCCACAGAAATAAACAACAAACGCGCTCAAGGCTGGAAAGTCGTTCAGAAGTTGCAAGGACCAGTCCGTGACACGCTCGTGGCCTGAGACGAAGATGGCCTCCAACTTGCTGAAGCAACCGTCGCTTCTCGCACTTTCAGCCCATCTTTGCATAATCCTGTCGCTGAAGCCAGTGTTGGCCCAGGTACCCGCGACAAGCTGGATGGATTGTAAGTTGACTAGGCCTGTGATCTCCACCAGGTCGCTGCTCGAGAGGAGAACATTTTGCAGTTTTAAATGTGTCAGCCAAGAGAAAGAGGTACTGTTCATGCGACGTATGCTCCGCTGAAAATCATCATCAAGTTGCAGGCGCTGATCGTGTTGTAGATGCATATCAGGGCACCCCTCCGCGAAGGTTGTCCATGTCTCGAGCGTGTTGAGTTTTCTAACGCATGTTCAGGACCAGAATCAGTGGCCTCGACTTTCATTAACTTCGTACCGTTTGCATATGCAGGACCATATCTTCTCTACAATCACGGTTGGGACGTGCTCCAGCGTGTGGGCTTCGAGAAGATCCAAGTTCTGAAGTAGGCGTGTCATTGCCATCTTTGATAACGGTCTCGCGCTCCGAGGCGACGGCTTGGGCTTCTTCAAAGACCGCATTGAAGCCCTGAGGGGCTTTCTTATTCTCTTTGGCGGGACAGAGAGGGTAGTTTCGGCGTAGACCATGCCGCTTGCCCAATCGTACGGCATTGTGGTAAGATAAGGCTCCTGACCTGCACCTCACTAGTCCGGAATGTTGCGTTCAAAAGCAGCGCGCGAGAACTGCTGTGCATCGGGCGCGGGAATGCACATTGCGGTGTTGAAGTTTAGGTTGACGTTTTCTGGTCAATTCTCACGCGTCGAAGTTGACGTGCAGTGATAAGCTCTCGGCTATCTCGGGAGCCGCGGGCCATCCCGCTACCGATACCGCACCTTCAATTGGCGCAAACTGTTATAATCACAGCGGTTACACGCATGTAGATATCGAGGAATATAAGATAACTGATTAATACAGTGTCTACTAGAGCTGTGAAAGTTAGTAATATACTATGTGTGCTCTTAGCACGCCTTGCCTGATTTGGACTAGCACCCTAGCTATTATAATACTCCCCTTTATAGAGCTAAGTTCAAATCCATGTGACTATAGCTAGGCTTCCCTTACTCCTTCCTTATCATAGAGCTAAGGATGAGCTTTATTAAGCTTTATAAGCTCGTTAGGCAGCTCTCTTAGCAGCTAAAGTAACTACTAGAAGAGGAAAGAAGGGTATTAGGTACCTACCATTTTGACTATATTATAAGCCTTAACTAGTACTTAGGTGGGTCTATAACAGTGTCACACAGTTAGATAAGTAGTTGCTTATACCTAAAGGGTAGGTACGGCTCTTCTTATAAGCTTATAATAGTAGCCCTTAATAGTAAGGATAAAAGAGCTACTCCTTTCCTTTTAAACTATTACTAGAATATTAACTAACTTAGCAAGCAACATACTCTAAATTAATCCACTTAACTATCTACATACTTAATTAATAACAAGCCCTACAACCTAGGCCTTTATACTCTTCCCTTTATATATATATTATTATCCTTTTAGGCTTAGCCTTAAAAGTTTATTATATATATGTTGTAGAAAGCTATAGCTTCTAGATAATTACTAACTTAGTAAATAGCATGTCTGTTATTCTAGGTGGCTTTACTCCTATTAATCTATTCCCTACTATCAATCCTATAGGTAGTAGTAGTAATAATCCCTTTAATAGTAATAAGAAGCCCCCTTGCCCTGCCTTTAGCCCTTTAGAGTTAGAGAAGTTAAAGAATGCTCTAAAGATTATGCTTAATAAGATGGAGCGTCGCCGTAAGGAGCCAACTCCTTATAGCTTTAGTCCTAGGGAGTTTAACTGCGCTATAATAAAGACTCTTCTAGATTCCTACTATCACCTCTTTATAGAGCTACGTAGTACTCTTAAGAATCCTCTATCTCGCTAATAGATATCGCTTATAGATAGCTCTAACATCGTTTATAACTCTAATTTAAGACTAATAGGCTCTTAGATTAACATTAGTAGTAGTTAGAACTACCTTCTATACATCCTTACTTTAGGCTATTACAATCGCGAGGTCTATAGTCCTAAGGATGGTTGTAATTAGTGCCGGAACCGTGGTCAAGGTAGCTACTTTAACTTATATATAACTCTTCTAGGCCTCTTTAATAGGGCTTGCTTTAAGTGTATATATAGAAACTACTAGCGAAGGTATAGCTTTGTTCGTAATTAGCTGCTTATAGAGCCTTAGCTGCCTATTACTCCTTAGCTAGGCACACGCAATTGCGACCGAGCTAAGAGCGTTAACTCTAAGGTGATTCCTTCTAATCATTCTAATAGTAAGACCTAGAAGAATGTTAGTAAGTAGATGTAGCAGCTAAATGCTTGCTTCCGCTTCCTAAAGGTTCCTAGAGATAGAACTTTAACTAGAGAGCTAGTGCTTTAGTTCCTATATTTATTAGAGGCTAACTGTAATTAGGCTATTAACTTAATGTAGGCGGCTCTAAGATAGCTCATGGATAATAAGGACAGAGCCATAGATATACTAAAGTATACTAGGGACAAGCATAGTAAGAATAAGAAGAAGAAGTAATAGGTTATTTTGCTTTCTTACCTTTATTCTTGTTTTTATAACTTACATTTCTAGACTAAGTTCTCTAGGTTAATTTGATAGGCTACATACTATAGCAAAAGTTCTTAGCTTAGTAGTTTTTAGGAAGGCATAGTTAGTTAAATTTCTTGTAGTCTAAAAAGTACTTATTATCATTTGCTTTTTTATGCTTGAACTTTAAGGAGAGGGCTTGAAGGAATAGCTATAGTTAGAATCTTAACTCTTACAAATAAAAAACTAATAACTCTTAATAAGTATCTCTAGTTAGTGAAATTTCTTTATAGACAAATGAAAGTAGCTAAGGTAGTAGCCTTCTAGTCTTTAACTTAACCTCTAGATAAGAGGATTAGATGATTTTGTTTGGAGACTTTGCTTTTATAAGATAGTTAGCAAGCTGCTTAGCTGTTTTAACATACTCTATATTAATCTTGCCCTTCTTATACTATTCTCTACAAAAGTAATTTCTTAGAGAGACATATTTAGACCTAGTTGAGTTAGTGTAATCCTAGTAGAGAGAGATTACTAATTTATTGTCTACATAGATTATAGTTCTCTTTAACATAAAGCCTTTAGTGAAGTCCTTAATCTCTCTAAAGAGATTTCTTATCTATTTGACTTCTCTAGTAGCCTTAGTTAGTATAGTATATTCTACTTTAGTACTTAATAGGGCTATAGTGCTTTAGGCTTTTGATTTCTAGTACATAGCTCCCCCTAATAACATGACAAGGAAGCTAGTTATGGATTTGCTTAATAGGTTACTAGCAAAGTTAGTATCTAAATACACTTTTAACTATAGGTCCTTCTACTTCTTAAAGACAATACTATCTAATACTATTCCTAAGATGTATCTCTATACATACTTTGTAGTAGCTACATACTTAGTTAAGGGGTTCGTAAGAAACTTAGCTAGGTAGTTAATAGTATATGTGATATTAGGTCTAGTCTAGTTTGCTAGGAACTATAGCTCTCTAATAATTTGATTGAAGGCAGTATAATTCTTAGTTAATAGCTTGTCCTCCTTAGAGGGGCTATATACATAATTAATAGGGTACCTCATAGTTCTTACTTAGTTAAGACTATGCCTCTAAAGCTTCTACTTTGCATAATGTTCTTAGGAGAGCTTAATAGAGCTATCTTTCCCCTTTTGAACATTGATCCTAAGGAATAGACTAGATATCTTAACCTTAATAGAATATTTCTTCCTTATAGCTTAAATGAACTTATTAATCTTTATTTTAGAGGGACCTAGGATTTGGAAGTTATTAACATACATTAGTACTATGACTCCCCTTCCTATAAAGAGACATGCATCTAAGTAGGTTCTCTTTAGCTCTATATCTAGTATAGTCTACTTAGCATCTTAGTACTATAGATTAGTAGCTTACTTTAGGCTATATAGCCCTTTCTCAATCTTAATAATATACCCTTCCTTGTTTAGAAGCTTCTAAAGTTTAGATAGTGTATTTATATATAGCTACTTGTCAATCTTAGGATTTAAGAATGCTTACTTAATATCAATCTACTTCCTTACCTATCTAAAGTAGATAGCAAGTACTATAAGAATCCTAGTGGTTCCTTACCTTAGTGTGGGAGCAAATGTGTTATTATAATCTACTCTAAAGATCTAAGTAAATCCTTTTGTAGTAAGCCTAGTCTTATACTTATTAACTTTACTATTTAGTAACCTCTTAATCTTAAGCACCTATTTACTATTTAGCAATTTCCTATTACTTAGAACTTCAGATCTCTTAACAAATCTAATTATTCTAGTGTTAATTAGCCCCTTTACCTCTTTTAGGATTATATAATTCTAGAGAGGTAGGTCCTCCCTTAAATAGATTTCCTTAATGTCTTTAGGGTCTAGTAGATTAGTAACTTTGATCTTAGCTAGAGCATTGTAGATTGTAGACACTTTATTAGATAGAATGATCTAATCTATATAGGGGCTAACTACTACTATAGCCTTATACTTCTATAGGTTGCTTATAGATAGGTAGTTATAGTAGGTTGTTTCCCTACTAGATCTTAGCCTTATCTTTACTAGAGAGGCTCCTCTACTCTCTAATAGTAGAGGTAAGGTCCTCTTTCTCTTACTAGTAACATAGATGTTATCCCTAATCATAGGGGTGTCTATGTTATCCTTATATACAGTTTGCTTACTAGCTAGTAGAGGTGTCTCTCTATCTCTAGTAGGCTACTAGGGTACTAAGGTGCTAGATAGATCTATCTAATCTACTATAGGAGGTTTATGTTACGCTAGGGATGCTGTTCCTACGCCCTAATTTGCCCCTTAAAATACTAGATCCTAAAGTACTAGATTAGTTTAGGGTAGCTCCCTAGGTACTAGATTAGTTTAGGCATACTCCCTAGGTGCTAGATTGCTCTAGGATAGTTGCCTAGGTACTAGATTAGGTACTAGGTTAGGTACTAGATTAGCATTAGCGCTTTAATATTAGTTGTCCTACCTTATAGGCTCCCTCTAAAGGTTAGGTAGGTAAGATAGAGCTTTATACTCCCCTTAATTTTTATAAAGTAAGGACTATAGAGGTCTATTCATAGGTTGCTATAGGTCACCAAAATTTTGTTAAGAGGGTGGTAAACCTCTAGTACCTACTTGTTACTCCTCCTAAGCTCTAGAGTCCTTAGATCTAGAGACAGGGTTACTATGTAAGTCATAGCCTTTAGGAAGGCTATTGTCTATAGTAGTATTTTGTAGCTAGAAAGGCTAAGTAGGTGGTTACAAGAGAGTTTGTATACTTACATTTTAGGCAATTCCCTAAGTTATGTCTTTATTAAATAAGACATAGGGTGAGATTTGCTCTACCTATACAATATTGCCTCTATTAGTTTTCCTTAGCATCTATAGTTTAAAGTTAGTTAAAGAGTCTTAAACAAACCCTATAAAGAAACCAATCTATGCCCTTACTACAAATTTAGTAGACTTTTGTCTCTACTAAATATTTAGATAGAGGTATACTTTATAGCCAAACCTCCTAATATTAGACAGATCTAGAGATGGAGTGCCTATCTCTAGTTCTGTTTTAAAATAGTAGAGTAGAACCTTCTTAGTTATAAGGTTATATAGTCTGTTTGTGATTTTAATAGACAGACTAATAGTATAGCTCTACATAGATTCATTTATTCTAGAGTTAATAATTATTGTCCTGGCTTTAGAGATAATAGTCTTACTACTAGATTTAGTAATACTATTTTATTTAGGAGTGTAGGGAGTAGAGGTATCCTATCTAATACTAATCTCTTTAGCTATAGCTCTAAGGTAAGAGTTAATGTTAGGTGTGAGGTTAGATCTATTATTACTAAACTAGAGTTTAATAGCCTTATTATACATGTTTCGAAATCTTATAATAAAGATTTTGATTTTCTATGTCCCTTTAAGTTTTGTCCTTAAAAAGATAGCCTATCTTCTTCTAGTCTTCTTATAGGTTAGGATGTATATCTAAATGTTACTATAGACATTAGCTAGTGTGACTAATAAGGTATTAATATAAATGACATTACCTACTTTAGCTAGTAGATCCCTCTGTTTCCTAGATATAACCCTTTTAGACCTCCTAAGTTTGTATAGCTTATAGTAGGCAAGAGTGGATGTGTTAATGTCCTCTAACCTAGTTGTAACAGCCTTAGTCTTATTAAGAATAGTTGCTCTAATATAGCTAAGCCTTTAGTGCTACCTTATTATGTCTATATAAGGCTTTACTATAGCTAGGGCTACAATTAGAGGAATGGAATCCTTCTAGATTCTAGGATATACATTTACTAGAGTATATACATATCTATTTATGTTAACATAGGTAATAGCCTTACTACTATAAATAAGTACTTTCTTCTTAGGTAAGAAGAACACCTTAGTAATATGTTCTAGCCTACCTATGCTAATTAGGTTATATAAGGAATAGGGGGAGAATAAATAGTATTTAAGTTTAAGAGTAATCTCTCTCCCCTTATATTCTAGCTTTATTATAACTATGCTAACATAGGAGGTACTAGATTTCCTATTTGCTTAGGAGAAGTTGGTTGTTTTCTTAGTTATTAATATGAACTATAACCTTTAATTAAAGAAGTAGAATGATGTTCTAGAATCTAGAAGTATAGTGCGCTTACTAAACCCTATGCCTACTACTATATTATTCTTAACATATAGAGTTAGATTAGGTTAAGTAGCTATAGCTCTAGCAAAGTGGTTTAGGTTAACTATAGCTCTAGTAATAGTATACTCTAAATCAGAATATTTAGTCTCTAACTAAGATCTAGGTTCTTCTTTATCACTTAAATCATATACTATAGTAACCTTACCCTTTCTTATAGGCTTTCTATTACTAGTTCTGTCTTTTCCCTTCTTATCTCTACTAGCCTTCTTTCTATCTCTGTCTTTCTTAAGGTTAGGATGTTAACTAAAGCACTTAGTATTAGTATATAGGTAATTTAGGTGCTATTTATACTAATCCCTATTAGATATAGCTACAACTAGTATAGTACTTTATAACTCTCTATACTTTAGAGGAACTCTTTCTAAGCGAAGTTTAGTAATCAACTTTTCGAGGGTGTCCTCGTTAGTAATATTAGCCCTCTAATTCCTTAGCTATTTATGTCTATATACTCTATTCTTAAAGAGGAGTTTTACATATTTAGGACGATATGACATAGTATTAGCTTCTAGAGACCTTACTACATAGTATTGTTCTACTACATTAATATACTTCTAATATGTCTTTTAGAAGGTTGTATAGTATTAGGAGACATTGTACCTAATAAGCCTTATGTTATATATCTCTCTTAAAGCATTATAAATGTTAATAGTTATTATAGTACTAAACTATGCCTTAATAATCTCTATAACTTCAAAAGCAGTCTTGTTTTAAGTTGTACTAAACTCGGGTCTAAGTGTCTTATCTAATCTAGACATAATAATACCTAATACCTTTCTATCTCCTATCTAGAACAATCTCCTCCTATTAAGCTAGGTATTATTACGCTCCTATAGTGTTCTCTTAGGTTTAAATATAGGATCTCCTAATTCTTTATTGTTATGAAAGACATGGCCTAATATATCCTTCTTAAGGAGAGCTAATTCGAGTATAAGCCTCTAATTATAGTATAAGCTATCTCTTTTAAGAATCTAGTTCTTATTAGGATTCTTAATATCTACTATCTTGCTCGATATAGTAAGTAGTATAATAAGTATGTAGGGACTATAATAGCTATAGGCGTAGGTTCCACCTTATAGGGTGTCTTAACAGTTTTAATTTAATAAATCAATCGATTTGCGCCCTTACTAAGTAAGTTCTAGGCTTATAACCTGTTATAATCACAGCAGTTACACGCATATAGATATCGAGAAATATGAGATAACTAATTGATACAGTGTCTACTAGAGCTGTGAAAGTCAGTAATATACTGTGTGTGCTCTTGGCACGCCTTGCCTGATTTGGACTGGCACCCTGGCCATCACAACACAAACTACCCGCAAACTACCTCATCACTTGACCTGGCTGGACCCTCGATATCTTTCGACTATGCCATCCACAGAGACAATGCGTCTCTTCCAGACAGTCATCGGTCATGATTGTCAGAAAACCTAGCATCCTACTCGCCGCCTGCAACTCGCTGCAATCCTCATTCACAGCTTCGACTTCGCAGTCGTCGACGTCATCAACCGGCAGACGCAGGAGCACACGACCACGGTCACCTCGAGTCGAGCGCAGAAATGGATATGCTACGATAGCGGGGGATGCAAGAGACTCGGGGGATCAGTCTCGGAATCAAGAGAACCATCATGTCTGGCCTCAAGCGCCAAGTGGACAATCATGTCCAACACCCTACCAGATCTTGGACTTGAAGCACAACGGGGCATATTCAAAGGCAAAATACTACAAGCTGGTCAAACTATATCATCCAGATCTGAAAGGGGGCTCGACAAATGGCATTTCGGATAAGGTCAAGATGGAGCGCTACCGGTTGATAGTAGCAGCTCATCATATACTCTCTGATCCAGTGAAGCGGAATGCGTACGATCGCTTTGGAGCAGGATGGGACGGCAGAGCAGACCTTGGAAGTCGAGACAATTACCGTCAGAGCCAAGCTGGCCCCTTCAGCCAAAGCTGGACTGATCCTGGCGATCCTGTGTGGCAGAATGCTACGTGGGAGGATTGGGAGCGCTGGAGAGAACGACGGGATGGAACAAACGAGAAACCTGCACCAGTCTTCATGTCGAATTCATATTTCCTTGCTATGGTCATGGCGCTGGCCGCTGTAGGGAGTTCCATCAACTACGGAAGGGCACAAGATGCAGGCACATATGTTGTTGAGCAAAGGGATCTGGTACATGATAAAGCGGCGAAAGAGCTGCGCCGCGTACGACAGGAAAAGTCTGGGATGACTTCCAAAGAGAATCGAATAGACTTCTTTGTGCGACAACGAGAAGCAACAATGGGTTCTGGAGATTATGCCGCCATACGGGAAGAAAGAGCCAACCGAGTACTCAGCGACATGGAAACATGCGGCAGCGAGCAGATTCGTGAAAGCGACCAGAACGGATGAATTGCTTGCCTTGCGACAGCACATCTCAACGCCAGGGCGACGTCGAAGTCGAGCGCCCAGACAATTGAATGCCAACATTGCTGCTTCCAAGCCCGCCCAAGCCCCCAGTACAAGTTTGGCGGAACTGCACGGCGTGACTGTGGAGCCTTGTCGCCGAGAACGACTTCTACGCAGAAGTCCGTGGGCCTTTCTCTGCTGGAGCACCGGCACGGCGCCCACTTAGCCTGCCTCAAAACTTCTGCCGATGCGCAATGCAATTGCTCATGCCGACGGATCTGTGGCAACTCGCTGGAATACCTTGAGTGTAAGCTCCAACAGTCAACATATTTATCAGAGCAACCAGGGGCCCACCAATTTCAAACAATACGGAGTCAATGTACATGCTCTTTTCGAGAAAATACAGCTTTGAAGGTATGGTTGTGTCCAACCTATCAAAAGAATATCAGCTTGCAATCGATGAACTCTCACCCCATTTCGCCTAATTACGAAGCACACCCACACCGGAGCTACGACATGGGCCGTATCGAGCTTGCATAAGATCATTCACGTGATTGCCTACTCTCCCCTTCTAATTTAGCCGGCAGGGCGCGAATCCCTAGATCCCGGCTGACCACCCTCCCACTGATATTTGACAACACCTCGTTCTTCACAGCCTCAACTCAACACCACCCAACTGCTTGCTTCGATGTGCAGCCATCAGCCATAAATAACAGCCGACTGGTGGCCTTGCGAGCTCGATGGCTCTTCCGAACGACCGAGCGAGAAGCGAATACCGCCGTCGCCGCCTATCTTGCGGTCAGGACGGTATCTTCTAGTACCGTGCTCGTGCACTGAAATGACCAGGTTTCTAACTACTAGGAGGAGCTATCTCCGGGTCATGACGACGACCCCAGTGGCGATATGTCGGCTTGTGCTGCACGTCTGAAACTTCAGCAGTCGTTGCTTGCCATCACACGCCGGTCCCCAAGACCGACTGCTTCTGCGGCTGCAGGCGCCTGTCTTCCGCGATCTTGTGCGAGCGAAGCCTTGCTCCTTTTACGAGCGGCCTTCAGCTCCTAAGCCTACTTTCAAATGCTGTTGAGCTCGGTGATTTGTCTGCTGTGCCGCATGCTAATTCTGATCCTTTACTTGCTTAGGTGCATACAACCAAGTGGCTCCTGTATTGCGAGTCGAGGCATTTTTGGCCTCATAGACGACGAGAGGGACCTGGTCTGGAGCTGGCCATGTGGCGCCCACTTTATTCTTGTGGACACTGCCCCAGATCACCGCCTCCACGACCACGCTTTGCTTTGCATATCGGCAGTCTGCAGTCATCTATGCAAGGCTGTCGCTTGCTCCAGGAAAAGGATCGAGCGTCTGGAGGGTGTGTGGAGGTGGAGGAGCTTGGGGCTACATCTAAAACGAGCTCTTCGGGCCGGCTATCAACCGCAATGCTTGGTCGCAACGATGTTGGCGCTAGCCCTCATCGTCTCTAAGCCTTGAAGCACAGTTCGAACAACTCCTCCAGGATGTTGTCGCAATGCTTTTCAGCCGGATCGCTTGGTGACCTCGACGGCGTGGTGGGTGCTGTCGCACTGGGCAATGCGGCACGTACCTCGCTATGTCCTTCTAATCTATGCCTTTTGGCAGCCTTCTGGGCAGATCTTAAGCCTGCCTTTGGTCGCACTTCCATTTTCGCCAACAGTGTCACGCCAGTCTTCTCTTATAGGACATGATGACTGACTTCTTTTCTGGAGTGCGCGAGGTTCGTGAGGAGAGGAAGAAGTGGGCCTCAAGAGACTCGAGAAGTCCAATAGAAGGCAACAATGTCGATCTGCTGCGACTCCTAGAATATCCTCAACTTCTCGGAAAGACATACCTGGATCACGCTGGCACCACGGTGAGCAAAGGCAGTGCGACCACTTACATTCCGCTCGGAAGCTGACACCCGTGAAACCAGCCCTGGGCCAAGAGCCTGACGAATGATTTCGCACAGATGATGACCGAAGACCTGTTTGGGAACCCTCACTCTGAATCAGCACCCTCGAAGCTTTCGGATGCCAAAATTGAAGCGACAAGACGAAAGGCGCTGGAGTTCTTCAATGCCGATCCAGAGCACTTCGACTTGGTATTCGTGCCCAATGCGTCTGGAGCCATTAAACTTGTACACGACTGCTTCCGCGATCATGGCCTTGAATCAGGACGCAACTGGTGGTACGGTTACCACAAAGATGCGCATACTTCTCTCGTAGGCGTGAGAGAAGGAACACGCATGCATAGATGTTTCCGCAACGATAAAGAGGTCAACCTCTGGATTGAGAGCCGTGGCCTAGGCGGAGCTGCGCCGCATGACATTGGCTTGTTTGCATTTCCAGGGCAGAGTAACATGACTGGCAAGCGACTGCCTCTTGACTGGTAAGCGTGCTCGAAAGTCATCGTCTCAGCAACATCGCTTACCTGAAAGCGCAGGCCTGGTCGCATCCGCAACCGCGTGAAAGGAGAAGTCTATACTCTGCTCGACGCCGCGGCACTCGCTTCCACATGCCAGATTGACCTTTCAAACCCAGCAACGGCCCCTGATTTCACCGCGATATCGTTTTATAAGATCTTCGGATTTCCAAATCTTGGTGCTCTCATCGTGCGAAAAGCATCGTCAAAGATCCTCATGAGTCGGAAGTTCTTCGCCGGAGGCACTGTTGAGATGGTCATCGCAGTCAATCATTCCTGGGTCTCCAAGAAGCCGACAATCCACAGCAGATTAGAAGATGGTACCCTTCCATTCACCTCCATCTTCGCACTCGACTTGGCCATCGACACCCACCGTAAGCTTTACGGACCCGCTCCGATGAAGTATATCTCCATGCACACTTGTCGCCTTATCAAAAAGCTGTACGACCAGATGACAGCTCTCAAGCACTCAAATGGTGTTCCAGTGGTCCAGGTCTACAAAGACAAGGGTGTCGTGTACGGTGAACCGCACCTGCAAGGTGCGACAATCGCTTTTAACATCCAGAAACCTGTCGGCGGGCTTGTAAGCTTCCTAGACGTCGAGAAAGAAGCAGACAAACACGCCATATACATCCGCAGCGGCTCTTTATGTAACCCTGGAGGCCTGGCGACGCATCTTAACTGGTCTCCGAAAGAGCTGAAAGATTCTTACGACGAAGGCCACAAATGCTCCGAGCCGCTCTCAGAAGTCTTTGGAAAGGCGATTGGCGTGGTCCGAGTGAGTCTGGGCGCCATGAGCAACGACGAAGACATCGACCGCCTCATCCAATTCATCAGGGAGAGGTATGTCGACGCTAAAGACCTTGGGAAGGGCGGTCCGATCGTGATACCCGAGCTGGTGAGACCTGCAAGTCCGGTGAAAGATATGACGGGATGTGTGCTCCAGGTCTCGGAGGAAGTGCGGACGCCTGCTGCTCTGCCTCCTCACAGGGTGCAGTCTGTGTCGACAGCAGGAACCCCCGGCAGCAAATTGCTCCCACCGCCGACTGTAGCTGATTGGGGATCAGGGGATGTCAGTTCCATGAAAGAAGGGAAAGGGGCGATGAGTATGAAGAGCAGTTCGAAATCTATGAGGCTAAGGAGGGTGCGCAGAAGTATTATGGGCGTCTTGTCTTTTAAGGCGTAGTCAGTCGGCGAGACCCGTATCAGCTGTTTGGGTGACTGAAAGCGGTCGCCGTTCAACTTTGTCACGCTATGCCCCGTGGCACCATTCAGAGGATAGGCTAGACAGGGGAGCATGGCCATACAGAATGGTCCGTGAAGCACGTCATCTTGGACTAACAGTCCGTCATGGAGGGTGTAAAGGAGCATCTTTTCTCATACTGATGATTGCATGACAGCTTCGAGGCGGAAGCAAGCGGTCGGGAGTCGGTGTTTCTTAATGTCTATAGTCATTCTTTGTATATACTCTCTCAATCTCCCTCTCTGGATGTTAATACTTCTCTCAATCCCTCCTAACCTAACTGCACTCAACACCCCTAGATCAAAACGCGCTGAATGTGTCTAACTACCTGCGATGCTCAGCTCGGTGTCCGTCTCTACCCATCACAGACCTTCACCACACCACCAACCACCATAATCCAGACACACCCGTCTGGCTCCAACGCCGTGACCTGCAGATTGCTGTTATAGGCTCCCCCGGTCCCAACTCGATATCTCCATACCTCCTCGCCCGTCTCCCAGTCGTAGGCAACCATATACCACACATACAGTCCCTCCTCATCCGCCGTCTCCCAATCTTGTACGTAATTGTACAGCAGCCCCGTGGTAGTGGAGAGAGTTGGCAGAGAGGTACCTTTGGACTTCTCGTCGTTCCATCTCACGCTGCACTTGACAGTTCCGTCTTCTTGGGGCGTGATGTCGACGCGAGTCAAGCCTCCTCCCATTCCGCTGACGTTGTTCCAGTTGCCGTTGAGGGGGATGTCTGAGTCGACGAACCAGAAGGGTCGAGGGATGTTGTAGAAGTTGACGATGGCGACGCTGTAGGCTGTGCCGTCGAAGTGGGCGAGTACGGCGCCTTCGTTGGCACTTTCTCCGGGAGAGAAGAGCGGCACTTTGCAGACAGGGGAGATGTCGACGTCAGGCTGGTTTGCCTTTGCTTGAGGGAAGATGACGAGGTTGACTTGATCGTTCGCGTTGTCCGTGATAGCGACATATTCGTTTCCGAGGAGACTTGGGGTCGAGCCGCAGCCTCGTGAGACGCCACCTGCCTTGATGCCGTCGCCGGCATCGTATGTCGCGTTGTACACGATCTCGACATCATAAGGAGAGGCTCGCAGAGCGTAGACATTGCCGGTTGCGTTGACGTGGTCGTTCGCTCCAGCTGGACCAGTGATGACATAGACAGTGTCGTTGTTAACGGCGATACTGTTTTCAATGACCGAGTTCTCCAGCTTCAATGTGGCATTGCTTCCATCAGGCCCAATGAATCCGAACACTGCAGTAACAGAAGATTCCGAGCCTGGAGCGCCGCCATCGCCGCTGGAAGGTCCTCCGTTCGTGAACCAAAGATTTCCGGGGCCATCGTATGCCATGTTCGGCAAAATCGATCCATCTGGCAGTTCATCACGGAGATCAATCTTTCGACTGAGCTTGATCTCAGAGCCATTCCGTTCCAATTCGTAAGCATATTCCGGACCTGGAACCACAATGATATCATCTTTGAGACTCATGTACGTTAGTCCATTGAACAGAATCTCTTCTGGGACATCCCAACTACCCAGTATGGCGAGCGAGTCGGACTCGAGGCTGGCGATGCAATTCTCTCGACCGCCGTTTCCATCAGGGCACGTGGTTGCGGCTGTCAATCTGTCTTGAGAATCCCATAGGAGAGGCGCTGGAGTCGTCGAGTTGTTCGTCACAGCTGTGACATTGCATCCCACCGGACCCGCATAGTCGTCAATCCTCGTGTTTCCAGAGTCGCGATGGTATGCCACGAAGTTGGGATAGAACCTCGTCTTAGGCAGTAAAGGCTTCGACTCGAAGGCTTTACCAAGAAAAGGATCCGTGTCTGGTACTCGTTGGCTGGAAAGGAGCTGTCCATGCGCGATGATTGCCATGGCAGGAAAGCCAAGCGCCATCCGACGTATCGTTGAGCCCTTCATAGTAGACCGTGATTTGGGAAGGGAGTCGAAAAGGTTGTATCATGTCCATCTCGCGACTTCTTACCTTCCTTAAGTACGAGAGAGCAGCGGCTGCCACTCCCATCGTGTAGGCTGAGTCCCAAGAGAGGCGCTCGGTATGAAGCAGCCGGTCAAGAGCGACTTGCACAGCCGTGAACGCTCCATTGCATTCGTCGGATGCCGGTCTGTCCGGGTCCATGGACACGACTACTCTTGGCTCTCAAGGTACTGAGATCCAACTTGGTATTTGCGGCAGTGCCAAAGGCGCCACATTAGCAGACATCCGCATGGGTAGATCTGTTGCATCGACAGAGCCGCGGATCCTCTTTCGATACCAGCATGGATAGCCTGGTAGGCCGGGTCGGAATCCACACTTGTGCAAGTCAATACGATCGGCTTCTTGTAATATCCAGATTGGCCACTCAAGCTGAGCATAAGTCGATCAGTAATCAGGTCTTATCTCCTGTGCATTCAATACGGTCTTCGTCGCAGGCCTGATCACTATCTCCAAGCTGTGCAATGGTACAAGCAACCCAGCCTGTTCGCACATGGAAAGGAGTCATCTCCGACTTTCCTAAGCCAGAATGATGTTGCGCCCAGTTGTGCAGAGTATAGTGGCGGCAGCGGTATCCACCGGGAGTTCTTAGATGCATAGTGGCTGGTTTCTGCTCAGAAGAAGCGTCATGTCATAAAAGCCATCATCTCGGTTCCTCGCTCAACCCTGTGCTTTGAAAATCCCAGATACCAAGCTGCGATGATAAGAGTAGGCCTGTGATATTGTTGCAGACCATCAAATGGAAGAAGGCATGATGAGGTGGAGTTTGTCGTTGCGGATCCGGACCTACAATTTTCCGTGGTGCTGGAGGCCTGTGCACTAATCAGCAAACTTTCGCGCGTAAGTCACAACTTCACATCACCAGCAAGACAGAGAAGCGGAAAAGACAACATTGACACAGGAGATAATATGCTCCTTGAAGCTTCATTTCATCATGACAGTACTCTCGTGGTATCATATCGTTACTAAAGCAATCCATCCCATGCAAGGGATCTCATCATGCTCACAGGTTGTCGCATCCCATGATTCCTCCCCGAAGTCGATCCCATTCCCGAGCAAGCAGCAAGAGATGTAGTTGATGATCAGGAAGAGTCGCGGATATCAGGTCGGTCGAGGATGTCGAGGTGAACGAAGAAGTGTTTACTTCTTGTCCATGCCGACGGCGTGCTTGGCCTTGTCGAGCATCGAGTCGTTGCTGTGGGAGTCCTTCTCGCGGCTCATCTTGTCCTGGGCAGACTGGGTGGTGGACTTCTGGCTGTCTGGGACGATGTCGCGCTGGGCCTTGTCGGCGCCGCCGGAGAGGGTGTCTCCCACCTTATCCGTGACAGACTTGGACTCATTCGGAGTAACCTTGTCTTGGAGCTCTGTGAAGCTGTCAGTCTATCGCGATATGCCAAGAGGTGTAGCTGAGGGGCAGTGAAGACATACTGTCGCTCATGTCCTTGCGGCCGGAGTCAGTCATGTTGATGGTGTTGATTGGGTGTTGGTTTGGTTTGGTTTGGAGTGTGGTTGACTGGTTGTGTTGGTCGTTGGTCGTTGATTGATGGTTGATGGTTGATGTCGAAGAGATGGACTAGACAGAAAGAAAGCCTTCTCTTATACCCTCTGTTCGACGCATTCAAGGCAGCGACCTTCAGGTAGGAACGTCATTGTGACAGCGAAACGGCCGTCACCTTGGGACAGCAGACAGGAGCTGTCCGGCATAGCACATGACAATGATGCATGCGGCAATCACCACCAGCACCGACCAGCAAGGAATCGCAAACAGGTCCCTCATGTCTTACGCGCCACGCACGAGCAGCCACTTGTCGTCCACTGAGTGATACAAGTGGACCTCTCCGCCACTGTTGCTCTGTGGCTACCAATTGGACAAACCTTCATCCGTCGCAACGCGCAAACTAGTCTCAGCGCACAGACTTCGTGGAAGCACGCTATACCTAAAACGGGCTCTTGCTCCCACGCAGTCTGAGGGCCTAACCCTCGACTTTGGGTGATAATGCGGAGGTCTTAACAAATTAATAGCCTTTTTACGTGCGATTTTTTCGAAAATCGGCTCGCATAGAATTATAGGCCTATATAATAGGTATCGATTGATATAAATTTAATTAGTATATTCGGCGTGGTTCTAGGCGTGGTATTATTCGAAGTTTTTGTCGCAAAATCGCATACAAATAAGGATTCGAAGTCGAATACTTTAAACGCTATCCTTGCATTAACGCGACGCTCGATTTTTATAAGAATTAGATAGACGAATAGCGCATAGTAATTAGTATAATTCTATGGGAGCCGATTTTTTATTAAAGGCCTAGATATCGAGATCTCGAGAGTGCGCCCGTAGGGGGGCTCGGCATCATGCCCACCAAATTAGTATGGGGAGCCTCAGCATCATCACCAAAAACGCCGACTGGGCCCTCAGACCACCCAGCAGAGGGCCACCGAATGCGGATGTGGTCTGTGCACTGAGACTACGCGCAAACAAGCTCTCTCCACTCTCGATATTGCTCTCTCCATCACACGCTTTGTCTTCCTGACACACCTCCTGCCAGTCTGACGTGTTCTTTGTGCCTGCCAACATCACACCCTGCGAATGCGCATAAGTTCCTCGTCATTGTTCGAGGAAAACGTCATATCTGAGATCGCAACCGGGATTCACAAGGCCTTGTATGCCACTTTCCTGAAAGGGCAATCGCGGGGCTACCAAACGTCATTCCTGCAAGGCACGCTTTGGACAGAGCATTTCACGTGGCTGCCATTCAGTGTGGCGTGGAGTCTTGAACCAATTTCGAGCATCGAGTTCGTCGAGGAGAGATTGCATGTGGCAGTGACATACTGAATAGGAGAGCATCCATCAATAGCATGGGCAAAATGGCAACAGTAATGTCCGCCGAAGCCTCTAGCAACGCTCGATGAGCTCAGAGAGCTCGCCTATCAGCAACAATCATCGACTCAACATCCATATTCCTACCACCAACGGACCCCAAATGCTCACTCGAACAGCAACACGCCTAATCCCTTCAACCGTACCCTTCACAGCCCGCGCCATGTCCACCATCTCAACGAGCAGCACCGACCGCTTCAAACTCGTCTTCTTCGCCCCACCCTCCTCTCTCCCACCCATCAAGACTTCCATCTTCGCCGCCGGAGCAGGGAAATACCCCGGACCAGGCGGCTATTCCGAATGCTGCTTCACGACGCCTGGAGTCGGACAGTTCCGTCCTGGAGATGCTGCGAATCCGAATATTGGGAAGGTGGGCGAGTTGGAAGAGGTGGGTGAGGTGAGGTGTGAGACGTTGTGTGTTGGAAGAGATATTGCGAAGGCTGCGGTTGAGGCGTTGAAGAAGTGAGTGATAACATCCTAGTGAGGGGAGATGAGTAATGGCAAGGAGTGAGAGGCTGATGATGATGATGATCGGTAGGGCGCATCCCTATGAGGAGCCGGCGTATGAGGTGTACAAGATGGAGGACTTCTAAGAGGGTCATGATTAAGAGGAACCACAAGATGTCGTGGTGACGGCATGACAGCCACCCTGTGCGAGTGGGCAGAAGCATGAGAAGCGCGCATGGCAAATCGACAGTCCGAGAAGACATGATCGGGATGTTCAAGAAGAAGAAGAGCCAGGCAACATACCGGCCCGCGCTCACGAGAAGAGTCGTATTTATCGTCTGATCCAACATTCACACATCAATTCAGTGGCAGCCCACTTTCCAACTTCCATCCACCCCATCTAGTTCAAAGCCTTCGTCTTGACGCCCTGCTCATCAACCCAATCCCTCCACGCCTTCCACTCCGCATACTGCAAACCAACCTGCTTCCCCTCATACGTAACGAGCTCTCCTCTTCCATCCCGCCAAGTCTTCTGCCACGAACTGCTGCTGCCACTCCACCCCGCCTTGCGCATCAAAGAAATGAGCGTCTCCTCTTTCGTCCACCCTTGCTCGCGCGCGACGTCGGGGAGGTATGTAGCGCCATGCCTCCGCCCGTGGTTCGTGAAGGAGATTCGCAAACCGTGCTTGCCGAGCGTCCAGTCCATCGGATCTTTCGTGGGCGTGGAGAAGTTGGTGAGGAGTGTGACGTGGTTGCTTAGGGAGGGAAGGAGGGAGGCTGGAATGGGTTGGAAGCGGACGTCTTCGAATGCGCTGTGAGAGGACAAATCAGTATGTTCGCAAGAGTTCAGAACTTCGGTTCAAGAGGGAGTCTGCTCACCTCGTCAATGCATAACTGCGCAGTCCATCCTCCAATTCCTGCGCTTCAAACGTGCCAATACATCCTCTCAAACTCTTATGCCCACTCCTCGAGATAGTATTCCACGTCACGAACAACGGGTGCGCTTCGTCCTCGCTCCTTCTCCATAGCGAACTCACCGAGCTCGCGGGCGTCGCAGTTCCAGAGCTCTTACTGCTGCTATTCTTCGACGTCGAAGAAGAGGACGAGGGGAGACTGCTACTGCTCGAAGTCGCCGAGTCTCGATTCAAAAGTCGCGAGATCGCAGCCGGCCTCGCGGGCTCTGCATCTGTCATGTCTTCATCTTCGTCTTCCTCGTCTTCCGCTGCGTTGTCCGCGCTGTTCTTGCTGCTCGCGTGATACCGTTCCCAGAGCTCTTCGACCTGTGAGAGGGAGAGGGGTTGCCGGCGCTCGAAGCTTGCGGCGAGCGTCTCGAAGCAATAGGCGCAATGCGCCTTGGTCGCCATCGAGTTCTAAGTACTTTGGAAGCCGGTGCTTGGTGGTTGCGCGGAATCTGGAATGAGCGGATGGTGCTCACGTGGTGGAGATGTCGAGTACCGCGCGGATGGATCGATTGCCGATGGTGGAGACTCTGGAGGATGATGATGGCAGCTGAATCCGGGCGAGGCGAGAAGCAGTGGCTGGTAGGGAAGTCGGTGAGGTCGCGATGTTGAGGCAGAGATACATAGGACGTTGTCGGAAGGAGGCCATGACGCCCATCACATAGGCGCGCAGCTCACAGCCGCCGCGACGTTGCCGCTCTCGTGATGTGCATCAACGAGTGTCATCCTCCGGCCCTGCCGATTCTCATCGACCGCTAGAGCTAATACGGAGATCTGGATCGCTGATATTTGATTGGGTATTGATTAACTCGCTCTGCAGCAACGACTTCACCCCTTGAAGGCCTGAACCACAACCAGGTCGCCAGAGCATCTCGATGTTCCTTGTAACTGTCGATTTCATTGCATGCTATTCTTCGTTCCAAGATCATCGCTTACCGCCGGGTATAAGGAGCATCATTCGCCGAATGCCCAAGAACGCCCAGGCCCACTGTTCGCATATTTCCATATCCCCAATAGTCCTCATAAGCAGACCAACATCATCAAAGTATCCGGAATCTTCCAATTTCGTTCCTTAGCCTTCTCGAAAGCCTCATATCTGTTCGTCAATTTCAACTCCATCCCACTTGTCCCCATAGTGAAACTCGCTGAGGCCTTCGTTCCATGGCTCATTCGAGAACATCGAGTCGTTCGCTACGCTGTCCCTGCCAGCGCCGAAATGTCCAGGATTCATCAGATCGTCACTCAGCCACTCTTCTCCCTTCTTTCCAGATCCAGCGAGCTCCTCTCTTTCTCTGTCCGCGGCCGTTTTTGGAAAGAGATTGATATCGAACTCGTCAGTATCCCTAGCGACGCGATCGTTGATGCAACCAGTCTTGTACAAGATGACTTCGCTCATACGCTCAGACCGATGAGCGCTGCTGACGTGGTCGAGGTAGAAGTCCATTCCATGGTACACGCCGCTTTGACCTGTTGTGAAGACGCAGAACAGGCATTTGAACGAGTACTGGTGCTTTACTACCACTTTTTGCAGCACGTGGGATTTGGCGAGAAACGACCAGCGGAGTTTGAGGCCTTTGGGCTCCATGGTGAAGACCTTTCGCCAGATCACGTTGACATCTTGACTGCTGAAGCTACTTCGGAATGCGCAGCGTTGTTGTTGGCAGGCCAAATAACAGGCTGCAGCTGCGTACGCTGACGGATGTCGTGACCATGGCTCGACGTCTTTGTTCTTGGACATGCTCCCTTTGCGATCACCATTTTGAAGCTTCCAAGCGCCTTTGCAGAAGCCGAGGTATTCATTTTCGGGATTGGGTGTTGGAACAGCCGTGGAATTCATGTTGTGGGCTGTGACGCTGGAGTTGGTGCGATAGGTCATGACGGGCGAGGGAGGCTGGATGGGCAGGTTGCCTGTTGAAGCGGAAGTCTGAGGCTGATCTGGCGCGAGGGCGACTGTTTCTCGACGGTCGAGGGAAGGCTTGCTGCCCCAGATTTCTTCTGGGTTGTCCTCCCATTCAGCATAGTGGTATTTGGCTTGCGAATTTTGAGAGTCATTGAATGCATTTGGGTCGTGATTTGGGGCAGAACGGAATGGTATGCCGGATCCAGTGCTCGAGGAGGTCACGGAGTTTTGACGGCCAGGCTCCTCCACGATTGGTTGTTGGGTAATGTTCTTGTTGTTCTTATCGTCCTTCTCCGAGCTGCTGGTTGTTCGGTGGTGTTTCAGAAAACCAAGCAGCGAGTTCCTCTTGCGGTGATGATGCGCCTCGTCTGCACCTCCACTGGCGTCTTCCTCGCCCGAGGCGTCGCGAGAGACTGTGAAGTCGCGCGACCATGTTTTATGATGCTTTATCGACTGTTTCGATAGACTGACCGCTGACGCCGCTCGATCTCGTTGCGGCCCTGTAGGCGGCGTTGTCACAGTGCTCGTGCTACTCGTAGGCGTCGCGCTCGCCTCGGCGACTTGCGGTGGTAATTGAGCAGGCTGAGCTGCTGTTCCTTGACCGCTCTGGGCACTGATCAGGCGCTGCTTGAGCTCGTGCAGCACGGCAATTGTCCGATCTCTTCCAGTGTCCGCCGCGTCGACCAAATATGTAAAGTCCGTGATCTTGTTGTCATCGTCAAAAGCGGCATTCCTCAGCTTCTCTAGCAGGCTGCTCTGCAGCTGTATGGTGACCTGCTGCAAGGCGATGATCGCGATTGCATCCCCATCTTCGAATGCTTTTCCGAATCGATTCAATCCTCGCTGCCTTTCACGTTCGATCTCGTTGGGCCCATCGTCGATGCTCTCTTCGAGGAGCCGAGGCGGAGGTGGAGCCCGTTTCAACGCTCGCTTCTTCTTGATCTTCTCGATGATCGCCTGGCCGTCCTTGAAAGCGCGCGTCACATCGTCGAGACAGGCCTGCGATGGGAGTTTCTGTGGTCAGTATCAAGGGTCGAGTCATGGAATAGACGACAGTGCACGGGTGTCCGCTGTTGGTGGGGTGACATCGCATGTCTCTCTCCGACTTACCGAGATGCCTACTTGGATTTCCGAGGACACGCTCATTGGCAATATATCAGCGATATGCTATAATTCTCCGTCCTGGGCTTCATGGATGCTTGCAGTGTGTCGACAAGAGCGCCTCCGCTCGGCTGAAGACTTGGAAGTTGGCTGCACCGCCGCCGGGCTCCAGCTACACGGACGGCTTCAGCCTTCCTATCAAGCTGCGCGACGGCGGCGCACATGGCATCTGGACCTCAGCCTCTCCCGCTCCTCGCATCCTTCATCTTTCGTCCCGCGCGGAGAACCATATCGAGTCCAGTGATAAAGATTTACGCCAGATGCTTTCATTCAACAACACGTCGTGGGTACGGAGAAGATGAGGTCTCTCCCACGTGGTTTTCGCGTGCCTTTGGCTCCGCCCAGTCGCGTTCTCGGAGACTTCCTATCATGCGCGAGTCTTCCTGTTTAGTATCCATCACGCGCAAAACAAGACCGAGCTAAGTGCCTCTTTCGAAAGAGACGACAACTCAGGACATCGCATGGCCTACTTCAGGACTTCCATGAGCCTTGAAGGTTGGACAGCTGGAGGCGTTGCAGAACCACCCGATACGAGAATGCTGTGAGGACTGCTCGTCCTCTTCTATGAATCTCGCACATCGACCACCATCGCAAGGCCTCAAATGCGACTACTGTAATTGCAGACTGAATAATATCCAGATGATGTCCATGGAGGTGGAACGTCCATCGAAGCAGCAAGATTGTTGGTGTGACTGCTGATCATTGACTTTCTCCCATAGAGCTTCGACACTGCTATTCCGACAATTCTCCTATCGGCACTTGCTCGCACGACATCAATATGCACTCTACGTCCGCAGTATCAGGCAATATCAAGTCCACCGAAGCGACATGTTGTGACCACCTCACCGACGCCAGCCGACCACCCGCTGCGCAAGCGACAGTCCGTCAGCCTTGAAACCAATCAATTCTCCCTTTCACATGAGCTTCCCCTGCTCGCCAAGAAGCACGTCAACATCAGCTCGATTCCGCTATTGGATTGCGTGCTGGCTATCTTCAGGTACAATGCTTGAAAAAGAGGCCTTTCGCGACAACGCGATGGCGCTTCTTACGCAACAAGCTCCAGCAAGACCTGCCATCCCGTCATCTCTGCGCGATTGTCCGTTCCTGGGCGCTCTATATATCTGCCGTATTCCGCCCACCTGGAATCATGAACTCGATCCTCATATACGGCCTTGGGCTGCTAGTCTACACCAGTCTGGTCACACTTGAAGAGAATCGATTCACATTCCACCTCAACCAATTGCTTAAACGGACCAAGCTACTTCACTGCGGCAAGCCTCCTCATCGCAATGGCTCCCACAGCGCTAGTCGAGCAGCCTGTTGAGGTGCCCATCTTTTCATACGACAAGCCTTCGAAGACCATATTTCCAGATGGCATTAAAACCAGTGGCCAGACCCCACCCGACTACAACCAGATCCGGCCCTACAGCGAATTTCCGAAGGAAATCACGGGCCCAACAGTGTGGAATGCCGAGGACTACAAGGACAACTCAGAGCGATGGGTCCATCGTTTCAGCGAAGAGGAAGTCCAGGAGTTGAGCAAAGCAGCGGATGACTTTCTTGCGAGTGGGACCCCTATGACCGGAATTACGAAGGTAAGGCGAATCACCGATCAAAATTGTCTTCGGCGCCGGTACTGACGACATGATCTGAAGGACAAATTCCGTCTCCCAACCATGGAGCGCTACCTCACATCGATGAAGAACGAAATACTCAACGGCAAAGGCTTCATCCTCTTTAAGGGCTTTCCTGTCCAGCAGTGGGGCAACCACAAGAGCGCAGTGGCGTATATGGGACTTGGAACATATCTCGGATACTTCGTCTCGCAGAACGGTCTCGGACATGTGCTGGGCCATGTCAAAGATACCGGTGCAGATCCAACACAGATCGACAAGGTCCGCATCTACCGTACCACTGCACGCCAATTCTTCCACGCGGACGACTGCGATATCGTTGGTCTACTTTGCATCACAAAATCTTTGGAAGGTGGAGAGTCGGACATCGTGTCTTCTCAGCATGTCTTCAACACCATTCAGCGCGAACACCCCGATGTGGCAGAAACTCTCACTCAGCCAATTTGGTACTTCGACCGAAAAGGAGAAGTGAGTCACGGTCAGGAACCATACACTCGTCAGCCTGTATTTTACAAAGAGGCCGGTCCTCAGGACTCCGCTCGGGTCTACTGCAAGTGGGACCCATACTACGTCAAATCTTTGACTCGCTTCAGCGACGCTGGCCTCATTCCTCCCCTCAGCGAAGCGCAGCAGAAGGCCGCTCAGGTGCTGGAAGAGACCTGCATGCGCCTGTCGTTGCACATGATCTTGGATATTGGAGATATCCAGTTCTTGCACAATGGGCATGTGTTGCATTCGAGAACGGCATACAAGGATTACCCACCGCCGGCGCCAAGAAGGCATCTGATGAGACTTTGGCTGGCGACGCCGGAGACTGAGGGTGGATGGAAGTTGCCTTTTGCTGATTCGAAGCATAAGAAGAGGGGAGGAGTGCAGGTGAATGATACCCCGCCAAGGGCACCCATTGATGCGGAATAGGTCGAGCATCATTCCGAAAGATACACCTATCAATTAGATTTCGCTGCGTCGAATCATCGCAACTACAGTGTATTGTTGACCTCTCTGGTGTGCTAAGAAACTGAACTGCAAACTTGCGATGTAGCCCGTAAAGTTCGATCGACCAAGCAAGCCTTGCGCTAGTAAACAAGTGCGAGCACAGCATATCTCCTTTCGTACAACGATCTAATCAAGCGGTGTAGATGCGTGCATGTTCAAAGCCGCGGCAACATCTTTTAGGATAGCATTCCTCGTTCGAACCGCACACGATGGACCGCCTCCTCGCGAAAGACGCCGTCCTCCAGACAGTCTACAGCATGAACTACGCAGAGGACGAGCTCGACGAACAACTAATGAGATCCTGCTTCATTCCTGACCAGAACATCCTCCTCGACAACTCATCTCACCTCTCTCAAGCACCAATGTCCATCTCGCCAGACCAATGGTGGGACATGGTCATGCAAGCGCTCTCAGGCTTCACGGCCACTCAACACTCGCTCTTTAATCCAGTGATCACCTTCTCGGACGGTGATTTGACGAAGACCCATTTGAAAGCTAATGTGTTGGCGTACCATTGTATACAGGAAATCGAAGGAGGGGAGGTAGCAGAGGTCAACGCGAGGGGTTTACAGGAGATCGATCTGGTGCTTTGGCAGGAGAAGTGGATGATTGTGAAGATTGAGACGAAGAGGAGTGTGCCGCTTGATATGGCGTTATATGAGAAGGCGGCGCAGAGGGCGAGGGAGGGGAAGGGGAGGAAGGCGAAGCGGCAGGCGTGAGGTTCAGTCGACTAGATGATGGCTAGGATCAGACGGTTGAAAGCTTCAGGCATGTGATTTTTGCCTCTAATATATGGGATCTCCCATGTAACGCGTTTTACGTGCGGCTTCGTGAACCCCATTCCAAGTCCAGTTCCTTCGAACGTAAGGTTGTATAAAAAACGAACATCTGTCCGGCCGCAGTAGCTTCGAACGCCGTGAATGCTTGCTGATTTCGCGTTTCCGGTATGCTAGGTGAGACTGTAGCAATCTGGCCATTCCGAATAATGTCGATTCTGGTAATGGGGATGGAGATGAGTGAGGTAGAAACAAAGTGAGAGCCGCGGAGGTTCGTGCGCGCCACGTGTGTGGCGGATGATGGTTCGGCGCGTGCGCCACAAGAGCTCTTGGTGGAAAGCACCAGTGACTTGTGATGACCGACGACAAGCAACTCTCGCTCCGTCGTGCTGGCGCATTCGTCGGTGCCTAGCGAGTTTGCAACAAAACGAAACCACCTGCTCCACCGAACAAGCCCGCCGCTGCCACGAACGCCGTCTGATCTATCCTTCGACCGCCGCATACTTCGCTCACAGGTCCATATCTAACCGCGAACAGCCACAGAACTGAGATCCACGATTTCACGGAGGCATGCCCTCCATCCCGAGCGGTCCTGGAAAGACTGCGCCGAAACTTGCCCACGACTTCCAGCTGTTCGATCCTCTGCGGACAGCACCTGGCCGAAACTATCTCACAGATTTCAGTCCACTCGTTGGCGATGGACCGCAGCTCACGCCAGTAGAACATAGCTGCAGACATGAATACAGGACGAAATACTCCCAGAGCGTCTTGCCGCCTCTGGACCTACGGCCGGACGGCGGCACGCAGTACAAAGTTGCTGTGATATGCAAGAAGTGCAGGATTCATGCGGACGTACACGTCCATTTCGCAGCTGCGACGAATCCATGCCCGAACTCTGCGTACCCACTGCACCACTTCCAGCGACTACCCGGGGAGGACACCTCCTCGCACGATAGAATTCGCTATGCCTGGTTGTGCAGCGCTCCAGAATGCGGCGCTCATCTCCGGATCACCTTTCGAATGCCCAGGTTCTCGCCTCAGCACAAGGACCTTGTCACCGACACAGAGTTGCTAAAGAGGAGGTATGAAGCAGTGGTTCAAGATGATCCTAAGAGAGAGGGAGTACGGCAAGCGACGCCCATGGAGTCATTGTCGAGACTGCGGAAATACATTAGGGATTCATTAGACCCAAATCACACGAAGCGGACGTTTCCTGCGAATAACAAGAGGTTTATGGAAGCTTTTGGGATATACGGCCGAGACTGCGCTGAGCTATTGAAGGAGTTCGGCTTCAGACACAGTGTAAGCTATATGATGAGCGACTGTTAGCAATACACGCTGACAGCAGATACAGGTCGACGAAGCCTCAGGGATGGAACAGTGGACACTACCGCAGCCTGGTATAATCGACGACCGGCTGCATGCAGATGGCTCGCATCTTCGCGAGGTTCTAGAAGACGTGGAACTGGAGCTTGCCGCCTGGATGGCTAGAATCGCCCAAGAAACGAGAGACGTGAATCCGGCCGCTTCAGAAGGGTGGGCATCTGCGGACAAGGACATTGAGCGGACACTTGCAGCGCAAGGATGTGAGTTGGCTGCGTTTGTCGGGTGGGACGTCGCTTGCTGATTGCTCTCATTAGATCAACGTCATTCGTCGCTGAGGCGCGTTGCTGTGTCAAACGAAGAACTTCCGTAGGTGTCCACAGCCGACGCAGTCTTGTTGATTCTGACTGACTCTTTTGCAGTTACTTTTCAGCCCTTGGAGCTCTACCCGAATTTGCCGATTCTTTAGTCGAGTTTGCATTCGATCGTCAAAGCCTTTGCGACCCAGAGAGGCGGCCATACTACCTGGAGTGTCTGCAGGTCATAACGGAGAACCGCAACACCGAGGCTTTGCAGATGAAGGTTGCAACTCTGGAGTCCCAAGGAGCGATCAGTCGAAGAGATCTGTCGGCAGCCTACAGGACGCTTAACATCCCGCCCTACGAAGCGCCGCAGGCTGATGACGAGCGTGTGCTGAATTTGTTTCACGTCCGCATCTCTGACCTGGGTACACAAGCGCAGGAAGAAGCACGAGCAGCTCTGTACAAGATCGGTGTCGCACGCAACAGCCAGAGGCTGATCAGCACAGCGCAGCAAACCATGGAGACCTACGACGACGCTCTGGCTTGGCTAGGTAATGGAGCGACGAAAGACACCCCTGATGACATGCTCGTGTCCTTGGCCGCGCTCAAGGTGAGTTTGTTTTGCAACCAGCTGCTATGCGAGCTTCAATGCTGACTTCTTTCAGGATGAAGGCAATGATAACGCAGAAAATGTCCGAAAAGCAATTTCAATTATTGCCAGGGAACGCAAAAGCGAGACGCTCAACAACTGGCTCGCGTCAGGACAGCTTGGCGAATACCAAATGTCAGTCGACGAAGCGCTGCGTCACCTTGCCATAGAAACAAAGCTCGAAGAGGTGGATCCAACCGTGCTACCGGTCATCTTTGATTCTGCTCGAAGCGACAAGCCTGGCGATAACACCGAAAAGGCGATTGCGACCATACAACGAGCTTTGGCCGGAGTCACTGCAACAGCACATTCTCCTGATACCTGGCCGGTGGGATTGATCAGCCACGGCAACACATGTTATCTCAACTCCTTACTGCAATACTACTTCAGCATGGCTCCCTTCCGAGATTTCGTCCTGGACTACGACAAGCACAAGTACGATGTCGCAAAGCATGGAGAAAAGAAGCAGCGTGTCGGATATGTGTTCGTCAACAGCATCCAGATCAAGGGAAGTCAGGTCTTTGCAGATGATCTCAAGCACCTCTTCCAGCGAATGATCAAAGATTCTTCGAGATCCGTCAAGCCAGAGCAAGATCTCGTTTGTCGGGCATTTCTAGAACTCAAAGACTACGCGCTTCTGACCGCTGACCAAGACGGTATGGATACCGAGTCATCAGATCTGGAGGTCGCCGCTGAGAAGAAGCTCCCTGACGGACCCACGGTGCCTGCTGCCATTAACGAGGAGGAAAGGCACCAATCTGATGCGAGCAGCGCCACGCTGCAGGCCTCTGTCAATGGAGAGGATACGGACGTACAGATGAAGAACAGCGAATCGAAGCCGCTGACACCACCCGCTAGCCCCGGTAGTGAGGCGGTCGACAAGAACCAACAGCCAGTGACTGCTCCACCGCTTCCTCCGAGGCACCGAAAGCATTCTACCGCGCGCGAAAAGGCCTTGGCGCTGGCACAGGAGAAAGCACGAGCACAACAGGATGTAACAGAGGTTCACGACGCGATCATGGATCGTCTCAGATTTGGCTTGATCCCTTCTGGAGAAGAGGAGGGCGGGGAGCAGGAGGACGCACTCCGAAATCTATTCCGCATAACTGTTTCAGAGACTCGGGTCAAAGATGGATCAGACGAGAAGCCTCAAAATCAGTTCACCACGGTTATTCAGGTTGACGTCCCATCAGAGCCACTGGACATCTACTCCGCACTGGACAGCTTCTTCGACCTCCAGAGATTCGATACGGACGCTAACGGCGTTCCGAAGACCGGATTCAAGAGCATCGTAACCGCGCCTCCCGTACTTCAGATCAGCATTCCACGGATCGACTTTGACCCCGTGACGAAGGAGTCTTTCAAGTCGACTCATTGTCTCAAGTTGGAGGATGAGCTGTACCTCGACCGCTACATCGACTCCAGCGGCTCGGACATTCTACCAAAGCGCAAGGCATGCTGGGGTTGGCGGAGGCAGCTGCGTGCGCTGAAGAAGGAGCAGCGCGCACTCTCGCTGCCCGCAGCAGATCTCGACGGTCCAGACGCTGTCAAGGAGACGGCCAACTTTCTCAACCATCTTGGGGACATCGAACACGAGTTGAAAGAGGTGGGCATGGATGGTCTAAACGTCGACACGGCCCTCACACATGAGCTGGCTTACGATGCTAGCCAGCAGGCAGAGCGGTTGACGGCGTTGGAGAAGGAAATTGCTCAGCTTGAGACGCAACTGCAGAACCAGTTCACGGATACCAAGCGCGTCAAGTACCGCCTCGCCGCAGTCTTTTTCCATCGCGGCAGCGTTGGTCATGGCCACTACTGGGTCTACATCCATGACTTCGAAAACGTGAGTACACGCTGCTGGAACTCACGAGCGTACAAAATTGCTGACTTGAAGCAGGACATTTGGCGCAAGTACAACGACGACCAAGTTGAACAGTTCACCAAGGTCGAGGAAATCCTCGAGGCAAAGACATGGCATGATGGCACGCCCATGTATGCGGTCTATGTCCAAGACGACAAGAAGAACGACATCATCAAGCCTGTCTGCCGCGCGCCTGAGCAACTCCCTACACCTGCCTCCAGCTCGAACGACCAGAATGGGTGGGAAGACGTGCCCATGAATGACGCTGACGGCTCGGCGGATGACAATATCAACGTCGTAGATCCGCGCAAGATCACGGCTCAGCAAACGAACGGAGAGCCGGAAACGTCAAATGCAGGCTGGGATCAGCCGCGTGAAGTTCCTGGCGGAGTCAAGTGGTAGCAACGCGAAACAGTCAGAGCTTGATATTTATTTGCACAACGCTAATGTGCGAGTCTCTTGATACTATAGTGACGAGACGTTGCCTGCTTCGATCCTCAAAGCCGCCAGCGGAGAGTCAGCCGACAACGGACACAAGGAGTCAACAAGGCGGAAAGTCACTTTTGCTGACCGAGAATCCTATGACGAGGGACGAGAATGCTCTCCTCCCAAGAAGCTGAGATTTGGCAAGGAGGCAGATGATGAGAGCCCTTCTTCCAACTCAAACGAATCCACAAAACGTCTTCCCCGTCTCATCGCTCTGCAAGGACCACGACCGAGGACGGAAGAACAGCGGGGGCGGTCGGAAGCAAGAACCGTGTTCAGTGCAGACGGAAATGCTGAACATGATGAGCTTAAATCAGAGACCGCTGCAGATATGTATGAGATGCAGTGTGCTGTGTGGCGGTCTTTGGCTCGCAGATGATTCTTTGCGGCGCTTGCATTAGTGAGATCAAGAGGAGGGTGTAGATATCCATCACTCTGGTCTCTTGCTTTCTTTCGCTTTGCTTTGTATGAATACCCATACCGTTTTTGAGAGTAGAGAAGAGGGAATGAGGAGATGTTCACATCGTGCACTTTGTTTTCTTTCTTTTCGCCATATGATGGGATTGTTTGCAGTCGCACGTGCCGCGCGATAGTGGTCTTTTATCACCGTGTGGTCAGGATGTTTGCGTGACAGTGACATGTGCTGCTAGTCTTCCACACCTCATGTGCGTCTCTTCACTTCTGCTGATGCAGCATGAGTGATAGTAGTTCAGGGGCAGTCTGAGTATGAATGGTTCCTTCTCATTGTGGATGCTATTCTACAGAGCAACGCCTCTTCGTCGCAGGGTCTCAATATTGCTTTCTCCTCGCTTGCTCTCCTTGCGACTCTTGCTTAAAGGTTGTGCCATGCAGGGTACTGCGCGCCGCCATGTGGTGGCATTGGCGGCCTATTGCCTTGCGCACCTTGCTGAGCTCTTGGAGACATGTTAGACTGCGCGCCTTGCGGTGGTCGAGGGGGCGAGTTGTTGAATGCGCCCTGCTGTGGTCTTGGTGATGGTTGGAACTGTGCGCTCTGCTGCGGTCGTGGAGAGGTCTGGAATTGCGCACTCGGCTGTGGTGGAGGAGGCGAGTTGTTGAATGCGCCTTGCTGTGGCCGTGGAGATGTGTGAAATTGGGCGCCCTGCTGTGCCTGTGGAGATGTGTAAGATTGCACGTGCTGCTGTGACCGTGGAGGTGAGTTGCTATGAGCGCCCTGTTGTGGTGTCGATGGCCGGCTACCAGGCACGCCTTGCTGAAGTCCTGGAGACGTGTAACCTTGCGCACTCTGTGGCGGTCTGGGATTCTTAAATCCGTCGGCGCCGTGCTGTGGTGTTGTGGGCCTGCTGTTACCGTTTCCGCCTCCTCCCAGAACCTGCTGCTGCACCTGCTTCCGTGACATTTCTACGCGACCAAGGTTCTGGAGTTCGAGAGGCGTCATATAGACACGACCGATCGGTTGACTGTACGGCATTACATTGCCTTTGAGGCCGCTGCTATTGTTACTGGTGTTGGGAGGTGGGTGCGGGAATTGCATGTTGCCATTCGAGGGTCCGATGTTAGGGAACACGCTGTCGTGACGGGTTCCAGACGGAGTAGGCGGGCGCTGAAGATTGCGCAGCTCATGAGCGTAGCGGCTTGGTGGTGGACCGAACAGGCTCCTGGATTGAGCCTGGTTATTGTTCAGACAGGGCATGTCAGATGCTATGCTGCGGTCGCTGAAAGTGGGTGAAGGGTTGACGTTAGGGGGCAGAGTCGTGCGCGGCAAGCTAGGGATTGTCGGCTGTTGCTGTGTCTGGGGGCTTGTGTATGCGTTCGGAGATGGCTTGGCCTGGGTGGCGGTATTCGCGGGCTTCATGTGCTGCGGACTGGCTTGCTGGTATGGCAGTGATTGTTGTGCATAGATGCTTTGTGGTGTGAGGAGGTTGCCATTGACAGGCGTGCTGGCCTGCGAGCGCTGTGGACCGCCTTGCTGATGTCCATATTGCTTTTGAGCCTGGCCATTTGCATTGGGGAATGCTCCGCGACTGCTTGAGGACGATGCCTGTGGGTCAGGGCTGCGCTGTTGGTGTTGGTATTGGTATTGATTTCTTGAGTCGGAGTAGGTGTACGCATTCGGATTGGGAGATGGCGCGGCGCCTCGATTGACCGGAGTCGTGGTGCGGGCGGGCGGAAGGGTATGGTGAGTGTATTGCGCCTGTTGCGCCTGAGTTGGTGCTTGGTGGCTTCTAGGAACTTGCGAACGGGCCTGGTTCTGCATGATTCCTAGTCCGACAGGCTGCGGCTGCGGTTGCAGCGATTTCCGAAGTGCGTCCTCGTAATAGCGCTGGTTTGCTCGGAGGTGGTTCCCATTCTGTCCAGGGAGCAGCCTCATTGGATTTGGCATGTTAAACCACTGGCTCTCGGAGAAAGGCTGGCGGCGGTCTCTTCTGTAGCTCACCAGCGCGGTCTCGGCCATGGGGTCGGCCGGCAGATACCATGTGAAGTCGAAATTGTCCATATTGAAGACTGGAGGATGGTAATCGTGTTGGAGATGAATATTTCGTGTACGCTGTGGCCGGTGTCGAAGATGTCGCGTGTGTCAAAAGTGAAGGTGCGAATGACAATCGCATTTATCGGCTGGAGCGTGGCGGCAGCTCCCGTGACCGGCGCCGAAGTGGTGAATGAAATGGACGCGGTTGACCTTCAGCTGCAACTACAGGCAGCGTTCGTTTCTGCTTATGGTGTATTTTGTCAAGTCGCTTTTTCGCGAAAATCTTCAGGGCTGGAGATGTCGGACGCGCTCCGGTCGCGCGTGTCTTAGCTGCTGTTTGAGATGTCTTGCTTTGAAGGGGATGTTTGTCAAATTGCACAGTATCTAAACGAGAATACTTACACATTGCAAACAATGGACCGACTTCGTTCCAATCGGCCGTCGCTACAGCGTCTACGCGCGTCGCGAGGTCATCTCGATGGACCGGCCGCTCTCATTGCGATGTATGGCTGGTTGTAGCCCCTGCTTTTGCCAGAATACCTAGGAACCAAATAGCCTTCCAACGTGCAGAGACACGGAGTAGTGCTCTGTTATGCTTGGTGCTGGGTCTACCACGGCAGCTGAAGAGGTGTAGGCAGCTTGTCTTTAGGCCCGAGCACAGGCTCCGCTGTTCCAATGTCGCTGCAAACTAGTCAGCGACGACATCCTTCACGAGAGACTCAACGGTGAACTCACGCTGCTCCTCTTGGTGCCCAATACTCGCCTGTCTTGCTTATGTCAAAACCATCGATCCATTCCACCAAAGACTTCGCTGCGACGTCCGGCGTCACCGCACCTCCAGCGTCCCAGAACTTATCGAACCCAACGCTCTTTGTCATCTCTGTCCTCATGAACCCGGGATGAACGTTGGCCACAGCGACGCCCTGCTCTTTCAAGTCGAGGCTCAGGAGCTTGCCAACCATGTTGGAAGCAGCCTTTGAGGCGTGGTGTCCATACGTCCCTCCGCCTTCGCTCTCGTGTCTCAGTGCAATGCTGCCAGCCTCGCTTGAGACGATGATCAATTTGCTGCCCTTCTGAATCAAACCTGCCTTCGCCAATGCATGTGCCACAAAGACTGGTCCAATGGCAGAAGTCTTGTACATTTTCACCTCTGCATCATAGTCCGGCTCATCGAAGCTCTCTTTGCCAAAGTAACCGGCGGACAGGATCACCAGATCTTGCTTTGCACCCTCGAGGCCATCTACGATTGTCTTGCCAGCCGATTCTTCAGCCACATCGACACCTGTGACCCATTTGATGGGAAGAGGGAAGTTCGAAGGGCGATTCGAGCGCGCGGTGCCGGTCACGGTGTGGCCCTGTTCCGAGTATTGTCTCGCCAGCTCGAGGCCGAGACCGCGGGTTGAGCCGACGATGAGGACGTTAGGCATCTTGCGAGAGTTTAGTCACCAGGGAGATGGATGAAGACTATTCGAGCGCGAGCGGAATGGGAAGCCATTGGAGTCGAGAACTTGAAGGTAAGGTGAGGTTCCTTACGTATACGTCAGAGCAAGGATCACACAAACATGAAGCTTCATCCTTCGGCGAGCTCCCAGCTTTGACTTCACCTTCTGACGTGGCATACATAACACAAGGCATCCACAGATAGGGCAACATCTGCGAAATTCGCTCACAAGGTAGTATACGTTTACTTCTTTCCCTCAACAGCTGTCACAGTGCCAGTATGTGACAAGATGGCGACAGCAACCTCGCTAGACGAATTACGAAACACAATCCAGACATGTCCGATCATCGACAATCACGCCCACAACCTATTGCGCCTTCATCAACTGAAGACGGCCGGATTCCTCAGTGCGACCTCCGAGGCTGAAGGAGAAGCTTTAGAAGATCACGTCAAGGCGTTGCCTCATCTTCGGGCACGGCGTCAGCTCAGAAACCTTTATGATCTTCCATCCGATGCCGACTGGGATGCGATCTTGAAGAGGAGGAGGGAGTTGTTGGAGAGCGATCCAAAAGCTTTGATTAGACGATGTCTTGAAGGTACACGTACTATCCTCATCGACGACGGCTTGGAAGGCTCGTTCGAGAAATACAGCTGGCATGACCAGTTCACGGCCACGCCATGCAAGCGAATCGTGCGCATCGAGGCCATTGCCGCCGATATACTCTCGGCGCTGCATCAGCAGGGAAAGCTGCCAGTTGGTGTGGGCATCGCGGATGAAGAAGCTTGCTCCCTTGCATATGTGGCTTTTCTCACCGCATTTGAGGAAGCGATCAGGACGTATCTAGAAGACGATGAAGTAGTTGGCTTCAAGAGCGTCATCTGCTACCGCACTGGCCTTGACGTCGAAGTCGGCAGAGACATCGAAGTCACTGAGAGCGGCTCGAGAAGCTTTCGAAGATATTTCCTGCCTCACTGCACTAGGACGAACTTTCGTGTGCAAACCAAGGGCATGAACGATGCGCTGGTAATCAGTACGTCCAAACTCATCGAGGCGTACTCTCAAAATAATGGTGTCGCCAAACCATTTCAGTTCCATACGGGCCTTGGCGACAACGACATCTCACTCCTAGACTCTAATCCAGCATGCATGCAGCCCTTGATCAAGGCATTTCCAGGTGTGCCATTCGTATTACTGCATTCGGCTTACCCATATACGCGCGAAGCTGGCTACTTGGCAACTGTCTACAAGAATGTGTTCCTCGACATTGGAGAAGTCTTCCCGATGGTCTCGAGGGATGGTCAAGAGCAGATTGTGCGCCAGGCGCTGGAGATCACGCCTACCAGCAAGATTCTGTGGAGCACGGATGGGCATCTTCATCCCGAGACTTATTGGCTCGCCAATGTGCAGGGACGAGAAGTAATCGAGAAGGTGTTCTGCGAGTACGTTGTGGCGGAGGACTGGACTGTCGCCGAAGCCGTACAGGCTGCCAAGGACATCTTCTTCGAGAACTCTAACATACTGTATGATCTTGGTCTCGAGTTCCCTGGATCGCGGAACGTTGTCATTCGAGATGGTGCTGAGAGCGTAAGTTAGCCATGCCAGAAGAAGAAGGCGAATGCACCTGTTGCGCTCCTACCACCGCTTGGCTTTCACAATGCTTCTATTCTCTCGAGCTGAAGCTGATGCGCTGCCGCGTAGTCTGAAAATGCCAAGGCGAACGAGAGACTCACGACTATGCGAGCTGCGAAGATCGACGACTCGACAGCCGCTGTTCTTCGCCGCCTGTCTACGTCTACTTCTATCGATTATATCTTCGTACAATGGCTCGACCACATGGCTCTACTCCGATCAAGATGGCTTCCAATCGCCCAATTCAACAGACTGATGTCGTCCGGCGCAGGCAGGCTCTCTATCTCAAAGGGAAATTTGGGCACCACGCAAAACGATCATATGTCTGCAATCGCCAACCCCGTTGGATCGATCTACGTAGAGCCTGACGTGACGAGCTTGAAGCCAATGATAGACCCTGGGCCTTCAAATCCGGGCAAAAGCATAGCAACAGTCATGGCCCGCTTTACTGACGAGGACAGGAAAGGCCTGAATGTCTGCCCGAGAGCTACCCTCCAGCATCTCGTGGAGACTTTCACGAAGGATCACGCAATTGACTTCCTCGTTGGATTTGAGATAGAAGTCACGTTCGTTCGCCGCAACGAATCACCATGTGCGCCCGAAGAAACATTCTCACAACCTCTGGACAAGAATCATGCCTGGGGCACTCTTTCCGACGAACAGTACCGAAAGTCAGTCAAATGGATGACTTCCATTGCAACTGCCCTGAAAGACATTGGCATTCATGTTGAGTGCCTTCACTCCGAAGCTGGAGCCGGGCAGTACGAATTCGTTCTGCCTCCGTTGCCGCCTACTGAAGCAGTCGATGCACTCATTCAAGCGAGACAGGGAATTCAACAGTTCTTTGCGACGAAAGGGCTGCGGGCAACCTGTCATCCCATGCCGTTCTCTGGAATCGGAACTGCTGCGCATGCACACATATCTCTCAATAGTGTTACGCTGGCGAGAGACGATTTGGAGAATATGGAGACTTGCTTCACAGCAGGCGTGCTAAGCCATCTGAGGGCCATCTGTGCGATTACGATGCCTCAACATGAGAGCTATGGGAGGGTAGTGGACAATGGCTGGACCGGTGGGACATGGGTTGCCTGGTAAGCATCATTGAAACTCTTGATGACGGACTGTGGCTGACATTGTTATCAGGGGTACGAACAATCGCGAAGTCCCACTTCGACGCGTTTCTTCTTGCCACTGGGAAGTGCGCTGCCTCGATGGGTTCGCAAATATGTATCTGGCTCTCGCCTTGATTCTGAGTGCCGGCCTTCGAGCAGTTGAGAACAAATCGGAGCTACTGCTCAAAGACTGCTTGAAGAACCCAGCCAAGCTCTCTGAGGCTGAGCGAGCGGAGTTGGGAATTGTCGACCGTTTGCCGAGGAGTCTGGATGAGGCTTTGACTGCACTGAAACAGGATGTGGATCTACAGGCTGCTGTGGGGTCGGAGTTGATTGAGAATTGGGTTGAGCTGAAGAAGGCTGAGCAAGAGATGTTAGGGGAGATGGAGAATGAGAAGAGGAGAGTTTGGTTGATTGAGAGATATTGATGTTCTTCTCAGTGCTACGTTTCTCATTCTGACAACACGTTCACTGGATCTCCTACAATCTCATTGCTTTCATGATCGCTTTCATGGTCGCTATCGCTTCATTTGCCTTGTCAGCTTCTCTACTCTCCGACATCTTTCATCTCGTGATCTCCATCATGATCCCTCTCGCAGACCACATCTCCAATCTGCTGATTGTTCCCCTCGTTGTCCGCTTCACCTCCCTCCACTCCCAGATACTCATAGAATGCCTTCGCATGCTTCGACATCATGGCCTTGAAGACGACATCGACAAGCTCCAGGTCACCGAACTCGAGGTCCAATACCAGCACGAATCCTCGCTGGGCTTTGATCACATTTGTTTTCATTGCTTGCTCCTTCAGCTGCTCCCAGGTATTCCACATGCGACCGAAGTTGCTGAGCTTTTCGCGATTACCAGGACCCTTCTTCAACCAGGAGGCGGAATGGGGAGAGTCGTCACAGACGAGCAGGATGTGGGTCTCGTCTTCAGCGGCGATTGATATGGACATGTTCGGCCGATCAGTGTGTGTGGAGATAACGGTTACGGCAATTGGGGACGAGATGGAGCAGTCGGTATATATGACTCTCAGGGTGAGCAATACATTCACGTGTGTAGACCGTGAAGTGCTGTTTCAGCATCATGAAATGACAATGACTTTGTTCAATCATGACTGAGGTACAATCGCCAAAGCTGGGACAATGGGGCTGTTACCCTTCTCCCAACACAGGGGCCCACTTAAGGCCTTCTGTAGAGTAATCAAAGCTTTCGCTTGGAGGTTTCAAGCATCTCTGATCAAGAGAATTGCAAACATGCTCCATGGTCTTCCACCATGCCCATTTCAATCGTCTCCACTGTCGTACTCATCATTCTCGATTTCCTCTTCTTCGTCGTCTGCGTCTCCATCTTCGTCGCGATCTTGTTCCCCGTCGCTCTCCGACTGATCCGAAGTTTCAGTGCTCGAATCTTCAGCCGGAGCAAGATCTGATCGTACACCTGATGCGCCTTCATTGTCGCAGGCGATGTCCTCCCCCATGTCCGCATCTGAGTCTGTCTCCGACTGCGATTCACCCTCAACCTTCTTTCTTCCTGACGATATGCCATCGATTTCCACGAACACGTCTGGGTAGGATTCTTCAATGAAATCTCGGACGGCCTTGGACACAGGCCTCGTGAGGATCGCAAAGAATCGCCCCTGAGCAGGAAGAACATATTCCGGCCAGAAGCCCCGCTGATCATCATGGCTGTCCAACCAGGCCTCCAATTCTTTCTGCATTGTTTGAATGAGCTCGAACCATTCGTGATGTAACTCAGGATCAATCTTCTCCCTCGACCACCAGAACGGCTTTAACTGCGCCCCTGTACTCGGATGCGGTCGCCACGCCACAAGGAAATTGTCGGCATCCTCGCCAATTATCTTGTCCACTTCGATTCTCACATACTGCTCTCTTCTATACTCGTCCAGGTCTGGAGGGCCGACAAGCTCAGCCAGGTGGATATCAGATTCAAGCCAGGTCTGAATCATGGCTTCTGAAAGTCGGCCTTCATCGGCAGTCTCCCATTTCCATTGGTGCGCTTGCTGGCCTGTTCGCTTGACGAGGTATATGTATTCGCCGTTTTGCAGAACGCGCGCATCGAGTATTTGGTCGGGACCACGGTCGGCGTAGAGTGGTTCGTTGCGAAGAGCAGAGACGCGCAGGAAGTTGTCGCGAAGTGGGCCTGCGACGATGATGGTGTCCTCGTCTTCATCTTCCATGTTGGTGTTTGGATGCGGCGGCTAGTAGATCCTTGATGGCGTTTGCTTAGTTTCGAAGATTTGCGCGCGCGCCGTTTGCAAAGAAGCTTTTGGAAGGTGACGTCAAAATCTTCTTTAGCGAGGCGGATTTGAGTCAATGTCGCCGAGATAGAAGACTCTGGGCTCTATACCAGATCTTGAAACCCCCAGAGGCATGCAGAGAGCAATGAAGTGGGAGTCGAAGTGGAAAGAAAGACGGTGCGTTCTTTCATTTTGCTGCCATGTGTTCTCCCTCGCCACTCTCAAGAAAGAAAACTCGGCTCGACGGGCACGTCCTACTATTGCCGTAATGACCTGCTTCAAGCCAAGATGTGGACCTAGAGGGCCAGAATGGACCGATGCTAGATCAGTCAAAGCCCCTATCGCTGCTCATTAATCGAGGGTGGCAAGATATCTCCAAAAATGAGTGGTCTTTGAAGACCGCATGGGCTGATTCCAGATGATCAGTAGACCGGACCTGGACAGGCTAAAGAACAGTGAAGTGAAAAGAAATATGTGTGAAGTTTCGGAAATGTGGAAAGAGGTCAAGAGCTGAGAGAGAACGAATTAATAACGATTCTCAATCAAGACCTTTTCTAATTCCTTTCCAGGGACATTTGGCACCAAAGAAGTGTGAATGATTTTTATGCAATTCTTCTTCCTGTCAAAGTTGTTGCAAGAGGAAAGAGTTATCATCTCCGGTCGACCAGCGTCATCATCATCCGGAGAGTAGAGCGCCTGCACACAGCGAGTGGACGGGGTATTGCTAACTGACATGATGAAGAGGCAAGCAAACAAGGGGATTGATGTAAATCGAGTTTCTCCAGCTCTGCATGTGAAAGCCCGAGAAGGTGAAGGAGGTCGGGTAGAGTTTGGGACTATTCCCAAAGTGGCATGATGCCGGCTACGACCGTCACCCGATGCCCGTGCTGTCATGGCCGCGAGCGTGTCGCCGCAACATCATCACCAAACACCCAACACCATCCAACACCATCTCCTTTCGCCAACGACATCACCTTCTAGGATCGAGAGGCACGGAATAAGCTAGATAGCAACTCGGAAACGCATCCACGAAATCATGGCCTCCGCCGACGTGCTCAGCCCGGCGAACACCGAAGCACCTCACCAGAAGCGAGCTATCCCATCATCCGCCATCGCCAACGTAGATACCATCGAAGGCCTCACAGATTCAGACGACCAGTATGCGACCTACAAGAAGCTTCAGCGACAACTTGAGTACATCAAGCTGCAAGAGGAGTACATCAAGGATGAGCAGCGCAGTCTGAAGCGGGAGTTGGTCCGCGCGCAGGAAGAGATCAAGCGGATACAGAGCGTGCCTTTGGTCATCGGCCAGTTCATGGAGGCGATCGATCAGAACACCGGCATCGTTCAGTCATCGACAGGGAGCAACTATGTGGTGCGCATCCTGAGCACCTTGGATCGGGAGCTGCTGAAGCCTAGCTCCAGTGTGGCGCTGCACAGACATTCTAACAGTCTCGTTGACATTCTGCCTCCCGAGGCAGACAGCAGCATCGCCATGCTGGGCGCGGATGAAAAGCCAGATATTACATATGCGGATGTTGGTGGTCTGGACATGCAGAAGCAAGAGATTAGGGAAGCGGTTGAGCTGCCACTCACGCAGTTCGACCTCTACAAGCAGATCGGTATTGACCCACCGCGAGGTGTGCTGCTCTATGGTCCTCCGGGTACAGGAAAGACGATGTTGGTGAAGGCCGTGGCAAACAGCACAACCGCATCCTTCATCCGTGTCGTGGGTTCCGAATTCGTGCAGAAGTACTTGGGAGAGGGTCCTCGTATGGTCCGTGATGTCTTCAGAATGGCACGAGAGAACAGCCCAGCCATCATCTTCATCGACGAGATCGATGCCATTGCGACCAAGCGTTTCGATGCTCAGACCGGTGCCGACAGAGAAGTCCAGCGTATCTTGCTTGAACTTCTGAACCAAATGGACGGTTTCGACCAGACCTCCAACGTCAAGGTCATCATGGCCACAAACCGAGCAGACACACTGGATCCCGCCTTGCTTCGTCCCGGACGTCTGGACCGAAAGATCGAATTTCCCTCGCTCCGAGACCGACGCGAGCGTCGTCTCATCTTCACCACCATCGCATCCAAGATGAGCCTGTCACCCGAGGTCGACCTGGACTCGCTCATCGTGCGCAACGACCCACTTTCGGGAGCCGTCATCTCGGCCGTCATGCAAGAGGCCGGTCTCCGCGCTGTACGCAAGAACCGCTACAACATCATCCAGCAAGATCTCGAAGACGCGTACACTAGTCAAGTCAAGGGTACGAGCGAGGCGGACAAGTTCGACTTCTACAAATAAACACTTTAGCCGCAGCAGGGATCCAGGACACGGCGTTGTTGGTTGTAGAGTATTGGCTCATTTGCATCGGTACCGAGATGGTCTGGGGCAACAGGTGGGCTTTCGAAGAGGAAGCGCCGGGTAAGGGCGCATTGGCCGCAGCTTCCCCGTAGTGATCGTAGCGGTGGGACTACTGGCCTGTCGCCAGTGCCACCAACTACTGTATGTATCATATCCAAGAATGACAAGCGATCGCTTGACCTAGAAGTTTGATTCTCCGATTACTGAGGTTGCGTCGCAACTAGCTCCACGTTCAGAGCAGATCAGCGAGTTGGGTGATGCTCACACTATTGGACAGCTTTTCGTCGTCCTAGCCCCGGACTTGACTCCCTTTTCGACCGTCGTTTGTACATCAAGAGCAGTATGTACGAGCAAAGTACGAAAACAGAATTGCCCTCCATCACCCCCGAAGTCTATTAGAAAGCAAACACGCGCAGCACAGCGCGAGTTTCATGTCCATTTCTTCCGTCTTGGCCGCGCAGAGTTAGTGCTAGCAGCATCTCTTTGCTTCAGCTGTCTGATCGGCAATTCAGGTAAACGGCAGACCACCAATCCAAGAAACCCAACGTGCCAACCGCGTGGCAGTAGGGATCGACATGGCTTGCGCTAGCAGTCGTGGGACCGGCGGGATTAGACTTCACGTGGCTTTTTCGCGATCAAGTGGAGGGGAGGCGGGTGTCACGTTGGAGGAGCAGGAGCAAGGAAGAGGAGCAATTGAGATTGAGCGAACCAAGTGTCATTCTTCCACGGAGAATTGGAGTCGGGAAATGTGGCATTTGTGGCTTGCAGTAAAGCGCCTGCTATCTCACGGGTGTCTTCTCCGAGCTCTCGAAGTTTTCCCAGCTCTCTTCTTGAGCCGCTGCATGCCGCGGAAGAAAGAGACGTGATATGCAACACCGCCTTCTTCTTTCGAAACACCAAACCAAACGGAAATCTCCACGCTGTGGAAAGATCATCGCAATGGAGAACCCCACCTCCAACCAACCGGAATCGCCGAAGTGATCGTCGTCCGTGAACCACTTCAAGAGACCAAAGCACGCGGGTCTCTAGAGCTTCCACAAGATTCAAGCAGGACAGTTGATCTCACGTGGCACACCCTGGATCACCGCTCGCTCGCTACAAAGGTGGAGCTGTGCAGTACCAGAGTCCTTGCCTCATGTACGCCTTGCAGCTTGCAGCTGCCACGCGAGCTTGGTCAGCCATCACGACAAGGATGAAACGCAAATAGAACCATGTTCGACTCGCAAGCGCAAGCGCAACAACAGAAACAAGGCGATTGAGGGTAGAGCGGAGAAGTGACCACGCCATGGCGTGATCGGAAAAGATAACCCAGGACGAACAGTGAATCGCTTCAGTTGCGGAAAAAGATATCGACAGCCAAGGGAACGCTCACCAAATCGTCCATCTCTGTTTGTATGAGAGTCTCGCATTCATCATCATCCACGCACCTCAGTGATAGTCCCAACAAACCCATCAAGCCCAGCTAACCCCCGCTCTCCTCTCTCTTGCCCGCCATACAAGCCAGGGCCACCTCCAGGCATCACGAGCACCCGGTCACCGACCATAACGAACTCCTTAGACGAGTCAAAGCTCAACGTGACGAGCAATTCCGGATCCGTAATAGTGCCGGCGACCTTAGCAGCGTGTCCATCTTGCCCGCCTTCCAAGTCATCGAAGCTAAAAGGCTCCGCGTTGCTAGAAAGTCTCCGGTCTGGCATCACATCGTCCGCCGGAGAATCTGGTGCTCGAGCAGACATGACTTTCGCCGACGCTCGCACACTCGAGATGTAGACGACCACATGATTGCCAACAGACAAAGATTCCAAATCCTCACGCTTGAACTTGGCGGTGAAAGTGCGCGTTGCAGCTGGCTGCAGAGCTGTGAGCACCATACCTTTTCGGATCCGAGCGAGCGGAGAAGTTTTGTCGTTGTTGGAGTCATCGACGCTGATAGCAACAGTACCCACTTGATCTGCATGGAGCGTATGCACGGGGAGCCGTAAGTTCCTGATGCTCGTGACCTTTACTCGTCGCCATTCTTGGCTTGGTAGTTGGAAATTGGGTGGTGCAAGATGCGAAGCTCGCAACGCACCTGGGAAAGATCGCGATGCCGGGATCTGAGATGGCGGCTTTCGCAGCGGTCGCTCGTCTGAGTCTTCGGAGTCTTCATTGAGCTCGTGTCCAGAGAAAGGACCGATGTATGCACTATCTCCGACACTGATATGACCCAGTCGGAGACGTCCGCTGACGATCAGACCATCGACCTCCGCAGGCTTGTTGTAGACATCCTCCACGTCGAAGACTGTAGCGGAGCTTGCCTCGGAGCCGTCGGTGCCGTCCCTGTTGGATTCAGGAATGGGCAGCTCGTGCAGCAAAGCATGGAGATTTGCTATTCCTGTCCCATCAACAGAGCTTGTCAGCACTATCGGCACCGTCTCTCGAGCATCATTCAGCAGTGGAACGGCTGAGTTGCAAGCTGCGTCGAGCGCAGTAGCTTGTATGAGTTGAAGATCGTCCTCGGCGACCACTCCAGGCTTGTTGGGAAGAATAGCCGGCTTCTTGCCAGCAGCTTTCAGAGCATCCAAGACTTTTGTCAGGCTTTCGCGCAAACCAGTGCGGGAAGCGAGATCAAGTTTCGTAATTACGACGACCAGTGGGAGGTCAAGCCGGAGGCAGAGATCCAACTGTGCTCCCGACAAGTCTACATCGGGAACAGCCGTACCGAGAAGTTGCTGCGTTGTATTAGTGCTGTCGTTTCGTCCTGTCGCATCTTGAGTATCGTCGGCCGGTATGCAGAGCAGCGTCCAATGAGGCGCCCACCCCACCAGCCCTCGCAAAGTCGTTCGTCTGTAACGCGGGTGCCCCGCAGAGTCAGAAATGAAAGCCAGACGACTCCCTGCTGCGGCCACGTGCACATCGATCCAAGATGCAACATTCTCGGTGGCGTAGTTGACAACCTCGACATCGCCGTTCGATCCATCTTGGTATCCGAGAAGCTCTTGTGTCACAGAGCTAGTTATGCCAGATGTGATTTCGTGGCGATGCTTCAGCATACTCAACCGACTCTTGCCTCTTCCATTGTCCAGTGTTGATGTTGTGAGAGTGCCCAGCAAGGAAGACTTTCCGCACATAGTCGGTCCAGTCAGCGTTATGCGAAGCTGCTCAGTCGTGGACGGAGCTAGCGCCTCTGCGCTTGGCAGAGCTGAAGTTAGCTTTCCATTTCCAGCCGCATCAATGCCTTGCAGCGGAGGGCTCTTTGACTGTAGTAAAGGCTTTATCAAAGCCTCAGCAACGAAAAGTCTACCTGATCGACGAATCAGGCGCTCTTTCTTGCTCACGACCGCTTCTTCGAGCCACTCGCATTCTCCCACAGTCTCCTTTCGCAGAACTTCAACAGTGCAGCCAAGACATGCAGCCATGGCTCGGAGATTGTTCAGACTCTCCGACATTTCATCTTCCGCCAGCCCTACAAGCGTGCCATCGTCTGAGACTCCAATCTCGTATAGCGCTCCTTGACTTTCCTCTAGGCCATGTAGAAGCCTCGCAGGCTGTTGCGGAGCTTGCAGCTCTGGTAGAGCTTCTGGCAATGAAGGCAGAATCGTGTTCGTGGCCGAAGAAGTGTGGTGCGGCGAAGACTGTTGAAGTCGCCAGAGAAGTTGTGTTGTAAGCTGTTCTAGCCTATGTTGTCTCGTCTGCTGCATCGAAGCCGACGGAGTCACGGAGCCGGAGCTCGGATTTGAATCGAATGAATTGTCAGTGATAGCTCGATGAGCTGCGTGCTCTCCCGAGAACTTGGAGTGCTTGGAGCCAGAGATCTGACTGCCGGTGCTTGTAGACCTGAACTTGCGGCGAGGGCGGAGCAGCAAATGAAGCTTGTATTCAACCGGTCCCTCTTGGGGCTCTGCTTGGAGCCGCGTGACCTTCTGCCCGGGTTGAGGACTGTCACGAAGAGACAGAGCGGCAACATCTGGATTTCCATCGCCTGATGTGCCTGCCTCATTCACCTGCTCACCACCATCTTTCTCTACGCCCTGCAGCCACGGAGAGGCGACTCGCGTGGGCTCTTCCTGAAATGAGAATATGGAAGCCATGGTTGCAGCCAAATTAGCTGCGATGATGCGCAGCTACCGCTATGAAACTTTTGAAGATTCGAGATCTCCTCCCGATCTGGATCTGAGATATCCGCCAAATGATAGATGCGATGCTCTCTGTACAGCGATTCGCTACCGGTATCTTGTTCCGCGCTCATTCATATCCCGCTTGGTATTATGACCGGTTTTATTCGCGTTTGTAACGATCGAGTATGGGTATACGAAAGATGAAGGCGAAACAGCTCGGCCATGAATGGGGACATCGTGATTCTCGGTTTCAATTCTTCGAAAACGTCGTCGTGTTGTGCCGCAGGACTCGTCAGGAGCAGGTAGGGGCGGTCATGGTATCGATTGACGCAGAGAGGGCAGTAGCAGATGGAGTGTCTTGGTCGTGAGTAGTCAGCAGCTGGAGTCACCGCCGGGCGAGGTGAGGTCGGCGAGGACCCATGCCGGAAGCGGTCACATGACGTGGAGGGGCATGCACTGACACGTCGACCCCCTGCCAGCACGACTCCACTGCACCGTCCAAAGCGCCTTCCCGGGCGCCAGTAGAGCGTTAGGGTTGGAAATTCGCTAAAGTAGCCAGGTAGGGCTTCGCAATTCTAATTCAAGTTCACTTGTTGCTACTTTGATTGCTGTGCGCGAGCTGAAAGTGCTGCGCTGCTGCTCTTTCTCACCGGTGGCAGACCCTCGGCATAGACGAGTGCACCACCAAGTTACCCACCTTTTTTCACGGTTGCATTCTCGACCTCGCTGGCGTGGATCGCCGCCGCAATATCGCATGCGGCACAGTGTGGCAAGTGGATCGTGGGTTCGTTCGCTCGCACAATCGGCGTGATCGGAGTACGGGTCAGCAGAAACAAGGATTCCCACGTCACGGAGGAGCCGAGACGGCGGACGAGCCGACAAGCGAGAAGAAGCGCGCAATAGCGGCGGCGGCGACGAAAGCATGCCACCCGCAATTCTTCTTGCTCCTCCAGGCTCGAGGGGCTTGCTTGGTGCCAGCGACCACCACATGGTGGCATGTGGTCTGTAACTTACAGCGGCAGGAACCACCCATCCTTCCATCGCCTGGCTCCTTCCTCTGTAGATCCGGAGGAAGGAACGCAGCGCATCGCATCGCATGGCTTCACGACATGAGATGGCGGCCACATGGCGTCTGCATGGTAGATACAAAACCACAACGCTTCGCAATCTCACAATACTTCTTCCAAAAGTTGCGACGAATAAATCTAAGCCGCGTCGCATCTGACCAAGCACCGTGATGAGCAACCAAAACCCGAGCGAACCTCGCATCTGCACTGCAATGCTACTCTCATCGTATTCAGTCTGACTGTCCGGCGACCGCACTCCTCCCCCAAATTCGCAACCGCTCACCGGCCACCCGGCCACTGCACTGCACATTTCTCCGCTCTCGCAATAACTTCTCAAAGCAGGCAAGATGCGCCCGCCTATTTCCAAGCATGACATGACAGGCCAGGACACCGATCAATTATCTGCTGTGCCTCACGCTCACAGAAGTCTCAGTATCACCCACCCCAATCACTATCGCAGCAGTTCCGCTTCCGCGGCCGAAATCATCGCCCTCTCATCATCAGAGCTCAGCTCCGCTCAGCGCTGCCCGCCTTCATCATCGTCGCCCCTCTCCGCTCCCGCCTCACAACGTGGTATCGCCCAAACCACCCTAGCGCATCAGCGGCGAAGTAGAGACCCACATCGTCCCACCTCAAAATGATGACACACCCATCAAGATTTCGGTCCCGAAGCACACAGCACCTCACAACCTCCACTGTCACCCCCAAACCGAAACAAACTTTCCCTCGCAACGCAGATCTCTCTTCAAAAAGCGAGGGCTGAAAAAGCCAAATAAACTTTCGCCGTGCCACGAGGGCGCAGTCTGACTCCATCGAAATAGGCGAGAGGTGAAAATCATCCTCCGCCGCGGAAAGTGATTGGTCGGAAGATCTGGATTACCTGTTTTTGGTAGGCTTGTTGGATTTTGTCGTGTGGTTCGGCGTGCCAGACTCGTGGTTTGGATCCAAGATCATCGCGTCGCATCGGTGTCTGCTAAACTCGGAAGTGCGAGATTCCATCATGGATCGTCCACGTGTGGTGCACATGTTGGAAGGAAGGCACGCTTGACGTGTGTGAAGAAACACGAGAAATGGAAAGCTCCGACGCGGTGCTGATAGGGGAGATAGAAGGTAATAATCATAGTCATGAGTAGTAATACTTGCATCTCCAGATATCATCATCCTGATGATTGTTTCGCTGTACACAGCCATGATAGGAGCGAGGGTATATCCAAACAATGTCGCAAAGCCTGCAGCCGTCTGTGTCGCTGTTGATGTTGCGACTCTCACTCTACCCAGAACGCCTTGCAAAATGCAGAATCAGTAAGTTCCTTCAGTTTCACGGCCTCGACGCATCCGACGGCCTTCGCTGCTTTGTGCACTTGTCATGCGCCAAGTGTCCATTTCGTGCCGTCGTCCTCGTGAACTCCGCGCCACACTTGGGGCAGTAAGATTTCGCTGCGGTGCCGGATTTTTCGCGCTGGTGTCGGAGGAGGTTGCTGAAAGTAGAAAATTGTCGTCCGTTACAGCCATGTTCCCAGCATTGCGGCTTGGGTCGTTGGTTCAGAACCCGTATTGACGAGTTGCCACTGTCCATGGAGCTTCCTGATGAGGGTTTCGAGAGAACGTCGTTGACGCTGCTGCCGACAAACGGCGGTGGCGGATAACTTGGGCTATGGCTGGAGGCGTAGAGTTGTGTGGCACTAGGTGCGGTCGTATAAGGTTGGCCATACATGTTCTGATCGTACATATTTGGAGATCTGATGGGAGGGATTAGCTGGGAAGATGGGTCAGGTATTGACAGGGAAGTGACGAACCTTGACGGCATGCTGGTGCCGTATTGAGACATCATTTGCGCAGACGAGGTCGAGCTCAAGTGCGGAGATGGAAGCGGACTTTGTGTAAGTCCGCTGATTGAGGGAATGGTCTGGCCCTGTGCCATCGAGTAGTTGCCGCTGTCGTAAGGCGTGCTTGTTCTGCGGTAATCCTGGTGGTAGGGCTGGCCAGGGGGCGCGGATCCAGGCATCTCAGAGTGTCTTCGAGGTGCAGAAGCATCCGAGGACCGGCTTTGGTACAACGCGGGGCTGGAAGAGACCGTTTGGGAATAGGCCGTAGATGCGCTGGTTGATGATGGCTGCGACATGCGCATGGGAGGAATGTAATTCTGATCCATGGAGTAGCCTGAAGCACTGTTAGTCGATTGTTTGATTGATCCCAGGATGAGACTCAACGTACTGCTTTGTTCGGACTCGAATGGGCTAGCTCCGTACTGAGATGGAAGTAGGAAGCCGAGCGAGCTGGAGGATTGTAAGCTGGTGACACACGATTCGTCCAACCCCGTCAAGGCATACCTCATTTCTGGCGAGACAGTAGGCTGCTCGAAGTCAAAATCCTGTGCACTGCTGATGCTAGCGGGCACAGGGTCCTCGGAATCGATCGAGACAGTTGGGATACCAGAGTCTGACCTGGGCGGAGTGGGTGCCGTCCACTGTGGGAAAGGCTCGATGGTAGTCTCGGTAGCGAATCCAGTTAGCTGAGGCGAATGCTGAGGAGTGATCCACTGGACGCCGAGAGATGCTGGAGGAATGGTATCGGATTGCGCTTCTGCCTGGTTGCTGGACTGGTCGGCAGCGAACTGATAAAGGCGATCGGCCTGCGATGCCGAGATTGATCTGTTGCGATCGCCGGTGATGGAGGATCTCTTCTGAACGGCACCACGCCGAACGTCGACAGAAGATGAGGTGGTGGATGAGGTGAATGATCGCAGGCGCGAAGGCTGAGCAGTGCTAGGCTGAAGAGCTGGTGAGTCCATGTTCATTCAATCAATGGAAGCGAGCAAGAGAGAGGATTCAGGAAGGCCAACCGGAAGGAAGCTTCTTCTCAGGAAGAAATCAGGAACGCAGCTGGGGGGATGTCGGTAGTGATATAGGCGGGAGGAGAGAGAAGGACGTGGTGAAGCATCCAGTAGACGGGCAGGTGCGTATGGCTAGGGCCTGGTTGATCGTTTTTAGCACGGCAGCCTGAGCCTGATGAGCCTCTGGGGCTGTCAAGGCGTTTTAAGGGCACACCTGTGATCCAACCGGAGTGGTGCTAGCGCGGCGGTGCTTAGTTCATACGAAGGATGCGGGCCCCGGCGCGCCATCTTCAGCGTGCGTGCGTGCAGGGTTTCCGTGCCGTTGCGGCTGTACGTGGTTTAGAGCGATGGCTGCCTTTGACTGCGGGAGTGCGCTGCTGGTGCTGCTGCTCGCAAACGACTGGCGCATCGCAGACACGCGCGACAAGCTTTCGCGTGCTCACCACAACTTACCACAACCGTCCTGCGCCTTGACGCGGTGAGGTGCCGATCGCGATGCGGCGCGAGGCACAGCAGCGCTGTCCATTTCGTCTCATCATCAGCAGCGCAATGCGCATCCGCTCACGGGCGCTTGCGAGAGACGGCGAGGAGGCACAGCAGCGTGACCACGGATGCCCGCGATTTGCTCATTTGCTCATACCAATGGAGACGGGCTGGCAGCCGGGGAGTTGGCAGGTGTGCAGCGAGTGCGCGCGGCATTTTCATTTGCTGCACATGGCCGCGGATGTACGAGCGATGAGAATCGCATCGCGACCGCATTCGCTGGGCCGGTCCCGAAACGTGGCGAAGAGGAGATGCTGTGCCGCAGGCGTGCAGAGTCGTCGGGGGGTGTCGGTGGTCGGTGGTCGCAGTCACATCAGAGGAAACGGTCTTTCGCATTCGCTGCCTGTTGCGGTTTAGCCCGAGGCCAGCTGAGTTTCTGGGCTTGGCGAGCAACAGAGCTGGGCAAGAGGAACACCCACAGACGGTGCACAGCGCAAGGCAGCCCGCAGTGCGTTGTGGAGTCGCGCTGGAGATGGACCGGTTAGCGGGCTCGCGCGCCTCCCATCAATAGTCGCATCAGTCCCATCAGTCGGGAAGATGCCTGCACTCCGGCCATACGCGAGCGACCGCTTCATCACCACTGCAGCGCATTCAGCCTGTCCACCGCTGTCCACCGCTGTCCATCCGCGCTCGGCGGCTTCTGACAGGCCTGGCAGGCTGGCACGCCTGTGCCTATGGTGCTCAGTTAATCCAGTGGTCAGTCATCATTAATTCAGTACAATCGCACATCCCTAGCGTCTGTGCGTAGCGAGCCCTACATTGCCAGTTGGGACCTCCAGCGGGCCAAACAACATCGCGCGCTACTCAGACGCACCCGTTTCCGCCCCCATCTCACTTCGACCTCTGGCGGGCGAGCAAGCGAGCGAACGACGCAGCAGCGACAGCTTCCGCCAGCAGCTGTCTGTGGTGCTGCTGCGTCATGGCAATGATCGACACCTCCGCCCACGTTCTCTTCCAAAATAGCACCGCGTGACACAGGCCGTCCATCGTTGACCGGTCCTGCACAATGCTGCCACCGTCCTGCTGCCCTGTGGGTCGAACCGCAAACATCATCGGACAGCATGCCGATGCTCTCCCCGCCTATGAAGGCCATCCAGACGCTCTCGACTCCAACACCCAAGCCCGTCGGCGCCGACTCGATCGCACGCCTGCTTCGAGTAAACAGCTCCCAGCATGTTGCGTTTGTCCGCTTGACAACTCGTCATCGCCGCGCATGTATGTACGAAGTATGGGAGAGCGTTGGGCGCGACAACCTGCTGAACGAGAAACTCTCGTGCTGAGATGAGCAATGTGTCCTCTTTGCGGAGCTGTCAGCTGTCAGGCAACGGACTCTGCTTTTCGCCGACCACCGCCTCTTGAGCACGTCTTCTCAGCCATGCGCCGGCAGACAGCCGAACACCTGCAACAAGGAGGAAGCAATTGGGCGATGGACCGGTAACGTAAGGTGCTGCTGCAGAGCTTCGTGCTCCCTCCAGATAGGAGCCGAGCGGCGTGGCTCCTCCACCACATGTCACCTGCCGCTGGCGCTCCCTCGACGGTCGAGGCGAAACAGTGACTGGCGGTTACCAAAGCATATCCGCTGAGCTGAGCATTCGATGCATGCTGCTCGTCCAGTGAGCATGCATGATGTTGCGCTCCTCGCGATCCGAATTTCGATGGTCACCACGTGCATCCAGTCTCCACTGCCCTCCACAGCCTCTGGTCGATCTGCGCTCAGCGCGCTGCATCTTGAAAGTACTTTCGTTCTCTTCTTGCTGACTGTTGATAGAAAGTGCACAAGGTGGCTTCCTTCCCGTCCTTAACGAGTTGGCGCTGCGCCAAACTCTGGCCGCTAGGGCACGCCGTGGCGCATGGCGGCACAGACCAGCATCCGCCCCCCACACTTTGGCTTTCTTCACCGGAAACCATCACATGCCATCCTTGTCCACGATCGACATTACGCTGATTACACAGACAAGGCAATCCCGAGGAACTTTCACACAATCACCCTCTCACACCGCTGGAGACGTCCCATCAGCGGCCTATATTTCGCCGTATATCGCTTCCACCGAGCGGTCAACTTGACCGTACCGGACTCGGCACCGGACTGAGAAGCGTATTGCTCTCACCGGTCACAACGCTACTACTCCGTGGAGTGGAGATGCACGCCAAAGCTTTACCACCTCGACACTGCCTCAATCACTTGATCGGCTCCCGTGTGAGAGCTAACATCTCGCAGTAGACATTGAGGGAATGCATCTTCACTGTCCTCGCCTCGGTCGACTAGACGCTCATCTCAAGGTCGGAGAACATGTGAGCTTCGGTCTCTCCGTGCGATAATCGCAGATGAAGCCATGTGTGGAGAACGTACACTTCTACCACTTCTTCGGCCAATGCCAAGATTGATCTCGTGAACATCAAAGCCACTTTATGGTTTTGATAATGCGAAAAGGAACCCAAGTTTTGCTTTGGCTTCTCCCGTACCACGAAATCTCGACCCAGGAGCCGGAGTGTGGTGAAGGCATTGGAACTTACTCGGAATCAAGTCCTCTCAATGAATAAGCTATCATCATGACTTGATGGCTGTACCGAGCCTCGCAATGTGTCCGGCGCCATCCTGTTCCCTGCCTGCAGCGGACAAATTCACTGCCCGCCGGCTTTCATCTACAGATTCACGCGCTTCCTCGCTCAGCGAGACAGGAACCACACTTCCGCACCTGTCAATCTTGAGCTGTCTTAGACGCTGAAGGCAGCTTTGGCCTCTCCTTCCAGTTGCTCCTGAATGTTGTCCAGCTCGTCAGGTCACCAGCTATGCCTCATTCGCCGTACATCAAACATCAACCGCTTTTCGAGATTAGACCCCTCCTTGGAACTGCTCTCTAATAAGCACGAGGCTGTTTCATGAAGCGGCTCTATTTCGCCAAACCGTGGTGGCGCTACTGAGAAGGATTCGGCACTGCCCCGATATTCCACTTAGGGGGGCTGAAGTTACGCCTACTATTTCCGTAGACCCTTTCAATCTACGATCCCGGAAATTGAGCCAAGTCGACACCGACATATTCTTCGCCAACACAGCAACCACACACAATCGCTGAGCCATCGACCTCGATGACCGAAGTAGACAGCATGAGAGAGACTGCCCATCTGATCGCCAAGCCAACACGCCGACTTGACCCGTCCCGACCTATTAGCGAAGCGTGCGAAGGATAGTCGACCACTGGACCCTCCTTGTCTCGGTCCCGAAAGTGGCCTGGCTTCTTCCGCTCTTCACCAACACGCGAGAGCCATGCTAGCCAGGCTACTTCCTAGGAGCCTCTATCTCTGGTACGTGAATCAGCATCGTCGGAGTGACTAACTAGCGCAATTGCAGGGATCTTTGCCTTGCCCGTGGAACTCGCCTGTTGCCTGTGCTACCGCTACGGAGCATTCTAGCAGCCACGCGGTCAGTCTGCAGGAGAGATGTTGGTTTCCACAGGTCTATGGACTGGCTCATTGGTTTATCATTGCGTCTTGGAGTTGTACGATCGCTCTGAGAATGCAGCTTGGGAGTCGGGCCGTGGGAGGGGTTGGCAAGGCGCAAGAGGTTGGTAGACTGACAATCGCAGTGATCGTACATCGTCCCCCGTCTGGATGATCTCGTGCGAGTCGCGCTGATGGGCCATATTCGAAGGTGGAGAGCGCAGAGACGCCGATGCAGCAGTGCCTCTCACATCTAAGAATAGCTGTTGATCTGGCAGCGCCTTCAGTTGGTCATGGATGCTGTCAGGGGATCGATCAGTACCCAGATCAACAGAGACTGTGTGGAAGGCTCCTCTGTCGAAGTCCACAACCGACTTCAGCGTCCAGACGTGTTCTCATGACATGCTACCCACTCGTCCAATCAACTGAACGAAGACGCGTCTTCTCTCTTCTCCTCGTCTCTCCTAAGTGCTTATCTCCTGCTTCAACCCCAAGGCAGACAATCTAAAGCTCTCTTGTTGCTCAAACGCCCTTGTCTATCCTCTGGTTCCCTCATCCGCGCATCTATCCCAAAGTCAATTCACCCAAGCATTCCCTCCTCGGAGTCCAGGATCCCTCTCAGGACGAGAGACTACTCTGCACAGCGACTCGTTCCACTCGATTCGCCTCGAGACTTCGCCATCTCCTACCCTTCGAAGTGCTTGCTTGATATCAGACGAATACGGATCCACCAGCATCACCAAATTGTGCTTAGGTCCAAAGAGTTGAGGCTGCCAGAGCATGAAGTCACGCGAGACAAAATCGAGGACAAGAGACAACATGACGATGGTCTCGAGAGATTTCTGCGCCCATAGAGGGCAAGCACAGGTGCTATAGGAGTCTCACTGCGAGGCTCTTGTGCAGCTCAGTCACGAAGGCAGGTAGGCGACGCGTACGAACGAAGCAACACTAGGCCATATGTCTTCAAGAGCAAGTAGTACACGTCCAAACACAAATTCCTCATTGGTATCTCGCTCGAAACAAAGACACGCGCTATACGGAGCTTCCACCCCAGCTCAAACACAAACCAACACTCACTCATCATCAAATGCTCAAGAGAAATCTCCCAAGCCCCTTTCTACTCCCCTCCAAACAGCCCGGCAACGCCTTCCAACCCTTCCTCCTCCCCATGAACGACCTGCGGCCGCTGCTCGACTTCCATATACTGCATCTGCGTCGCCATCTTCTTCTTCGGCGCCCCGCCAGGCTTGCCGCGGTCGACTTTACCTTGCTCGTAGATGCTCACGCCGCGAACGCCTTCGAGTAACTCCAGCACCAAGGCGCGCTGCTGGCGCTCATTCTGCGTCTTGCACACGCGATGGATTGCCTTGTCGACCTTCGCCTCAGGCATGTCGGGCAAAGAGAGGAGGATGGCTCGCGGAGTCGCAGTGCGAGAGCTGTAGAGGAGAATGATCTGTGCGATCAAGGCCGCGAGATCCTTTTGTAGATCGGCGAAGTAAGGCTCGTTGAGAGATGTGATGCATGCTTTGAGGACCTCGGTCGAGATGAATTCGCGCACCTGCTCGGCTGTCTGGGCGGAGATGGTAGCTGTGCCGGAGGTCGTCGCGAAGATGGGCACAATGCTGCGGAAGACTCGGCAGATGGTCGAGCAGCAACGAGAATCTCTCATTCGCAGCGCGTGCGTGCAAAAGAGCATCAGCGGCTCCAAGACCGAGGCGTCTGAAAGAACAAGGTCGTTCAGCGTAGGTTTCAAAGCCTGCGTTACGCCGTTGCCATTGGCATGTCGCGCGCCAGGGGCGCTACCATACTCGAGCAGGAACGGCACAATTGAGACCATCGCAAACGTCAGCTGCCGAAGCACGCTCTCCGTCCGCATTTCGTCGCTGAGCTCCTCCATTTCCTGTTGACTTCGATCTGCTGCAGCGCCTATTGACTCCCACTCGGAGCTGATCTTGGCATCAAGTTTGATGAAGAGCTGGCGCAGAATAGGCGGGAGAAATCGTGCTCGGTAGTGCGGAGGGCAACGCTGCACCAACCCAGTTGTCAGGTTGATGATCGGATGCAGGTGGTTTGCACTCAAAGCGTGCGCATCTGCGAATAGCGCATCGGCCAAAGGCTCCGCAAGTTCGGGGAGGCCGTAGAACTGCTCGTCGAACTTTGTCATGAGATACAGTATGTGATAGCCTTGCTCTCTCACATTGCGCACAGTACCTCGAACCGTACTCGCAAAGCCTTCGTACGAACTCTTGGATCCTGATATCCTGGCATAGAATTCTTCTTTGCTCTCGTTGGAGATGCCAGACTGCCAAAAGCGGTCTTGCAGAGTTCTCTTCACGACCACCTGCAGTTCGTCTGGAAGATGGTTCCAGTTCGACATGTTATGGAACGCGACCGCTTGTCGGATCATCTGCAGCAGGCTGGGGAGCACCATGGGAATCAAGCCGCCCCATAGTGAGCAAGCATTGTCATACTCCTCCGTGCCGGCCCTCAGTTTCTCTGTCGTAGCAGAGAGCATGGACTTGGTCATGCGCAAGGGCAGTCGATCCGCCTTCTCTTTGATCTCTGCTTGACGCGCTTGACCAGCTTGATCTAGAAGCTGCGCCGACCAGTCTGGTACACGATCAAAGCCGTGCGCCTTATAGAAGTCGGCCAAATTGCCCATGCCAACCACATCGCAGAAATTTGGCAGGCTGTCCACCTGTTGACTGAGACCCGGATTTGCCCAAGCATCATAGGTGGGCTGCAGCATCTCCTGTAGCTTGCTCATTCTGGTGCCATTATCTATACCACTCGCGCGATGAAGTATCATGAAGAGAAAGGCCTTGTAACCCCAAAGCAGCCGTGGGTCGTCCGTGTATTTCTGCGCGAGTTCGTTGACCCGCGGCTCTAGCTCGTTGTAGACTTCCAGGAGCGCGTTAGGGTAGGCAAGTGCTACCTTCTGCAATTCAATCACTCGCAGACCCTCAAATGCCTTGATTGAGTCTGAGTATGAGACGTGGGCCGGCTGGTCGTACAGCCGCATTGTCAGTATATGCTGTACCACACTGAGCACAAAATTCCCAGAAGGTGACTTCAGTGTTCTCAAAACCATGACAAATGTCTGCAAGACTTGCTCTGCAACGCCTGGGTCGTCCGTATGGACGCTTGTCATTCCGTGGCACCATTGCTGGAGCGCCTCGGCAGCCTGCTCCTGATCTCTCTGTACTTTGAGATAGAGCTCCTGCTCAGGCACTACATCTCGTACGTCTGACATCCAGGCTGCGTAGCCTTTCAGAGCTCCTGAAACAACGTTGAATTGAGCGTCAAACCTGAGCACTGGGAGCGAGGCTTTGGAATAGTTTGTGCTGTCAAATCCACGAGCACCCGTGTACGGACCGTTCTCCAGCATCGAACGCATGCCCTGCAGCACAATTGAGAGTGCATCGATTGGCCTGTAACGAGCAATTGATTGAATGATGGTTGTGCAGTACCGGCGGTAATTGCCAAGAAACGCATGCCGCTCAGGTACAGTATCGAAGTCTTCCGCCAGGAAGAGCATGATCTCGTCTTCTGTATCCTCTGGCAACGATTCGTAGCGTACAAGCCTCTCGCTCGCGATTTCAAGAAGGGTAGGGAGAGCTGCCAATACCAGGTCGACTATCCTTTCTTCTTGCACACTTAGCAGCTTCGTCCAGCTGTGAAGTACAGGAATCGACGTCGTGAGGCTCCTGTGCTGTGTGACCAACAGCAGCAGATCGAAGAATGCAGGAAGATCCACAGTCTCATCGGCAAGCTTGGGATGTTGCGATAGCGAATCGGCAAGCACTGAAAGAACGTCTGACATCTTCTTTTGCAGGGTGTATTTCTCTTCGTCTTCACCAGGCCCAGCCTGTGTTTGCTCAAAGGCATGTCGAATCATTGCGATGCGATCAGGCCGTAGCGCTTGACGTAGCAATATTTTCCACACCTCATCGAAGTGAGGGTTGTACTGCCGACCGACCAGCGAGTAGAGAACCTCGACTGCAGCAGTCTGTAGGGCGACATTACTGGTATGGAATGGCAAGAAGAGACAGTCAATGCAGTTGACCTCCTCAGCAGCCTTCAAGCTGATCCAGTTCACTGTGGGTCTCAGAGCATTCAAAGCCTTAGTTGCACAAGTCTCCATGCTTTGTACCACAGCTTGAGAGGTCCCCATTCTCGCCTCCTTGACGCACTGGGCGAAGAAGACGCATATCCTGTTCAGCCAGCCTTCACTTCCACAACGAACCTCTTGCTTCGTTCCTCTTGTCTGCGCATGTTGCGTGTAGAGACCTTCAGGAATCATGACCTCATTCAGTGCGTGACCCAGCACATCTCCCCTAAGGCCTGCTACTGCGTCTTCATTGTTGATGATGTCTTCGCTCAGCGCCTCTAGAATCCCAAGCACCAAGATCTTGTTAACCACGCCCTTCTGCTCATCCATAGGCTTTTCCCAAAGGTTGACCAGCAGAGTATCCATGTCCATCCAGTCATCGTCTCCCCAGCATCTCTTAGCCACCTCCACCCACAGCTGTCCGATCTTGTTTCGAATGAACATGGGATCTTGATCTCGCAGACTACCTGCAAGACATTTCACCCATGTCCGTAATTGTACAGCTTGGTCTTCGCTGTAGTCGTTCCATTTGTATCGGACCGCATACTCGAGGAGTTGCAAACCGTAGTATCTCACCGCATCGTTTTGCTTCCAATCGTCTGCGAGCGTGAAACCTGCTTGAGGAGCATCAGGCTGGCTCTTGACAGCTTCGAGATGCTGTAGAGCCTGCTGTCGAACGTCATTCGATATTCGCGGGTCGAGGGTCGCGTTGAGGGCGTTGTTGATATGCTCGAGCTGGGTGTTGGAGGCGCTCGAGTCCTGCCAGTAGGTGGTGAACGCTCCGTCGGTCGCGCCGTTCATGTTGTCGTTGGCGTATCGCGTAGTCCTTCCCCACAGGCTCTACTTCCTCCGATACCAAATTGTTAATTCAAGCCAGCATCTCGACAGGGAGTTGTTCGCTTGTCGATGCCGGCGTTCTTCTCCTCTCTTGCTCACAAGACTTTTCGTTTTGCGTGTCTCGTGACTTCCAGTCTCTCCAGTGACCAGTCCAATGATTCGCGCAGACAAAAAAGCAGCTGACGTAGGTGTAGGATGTTGAAGATGTCGTGCGTTGAATGAAGCTTCAGGCTGCAGGGACTGTTCCATCCGAAAGTCTGTCGCCTGGGCCCCTAGTGGGGCTAACGCGAGCTTGGAACGCCATCACGCGCCTGCTGTCTTAATCATACATCCAAATTAGGCAGGGACTAGCAATTTGCCAACGAAATGTTACTCACATGCAAACGCCAAACGACTCAAATCATATGAGAATAGGTAGCCAGGAACTTCATAAGGTCATATTTGACTGATGGAGGCCTTTCAAAGGCACAAGGTCGAAAGCTATGGATCGACATCAATATTCCATGGGTAATTTGATTAATGCACACATTCACTTCAAACACTTTCACATGCCAGCCCCACTAACCTCGCTGACCACCAACAACGGTTTCGACAAAGTGTTCAAGATCAAGAATGGCGTCTCGAGCGATTTAAATTCGAACCTAATATCTCGTGCTGCTCTTCATGCCTTGCATCCAAGCCATGCGGAATGACGTGCCACCTTGAGGGCCCAAGTCACAGGTGCGCTACCACTGTTCTATTGCCCAACTAACTTCTATTGCCCAACTAACTTCTATTGCCCAACTAACTTGGCGAGACAACGCGTATACAACATTGTAAGAAGGTGGAGACTGCGCACGAAGTGTTGGAATCGCATTGAGAGGTGTAGTATGGCTCGACAGCCAGAGGATACAGGGGTCATCCACCTCATCATCTCACGATGAGTTTCCATAGACATTGATCCGCTCTTACGCAGCATCGGCGCCGTTGCACTGTGCCTCAACACCTGCCAAAGTAATGTCTTGCGCGGCTACGCCAGCGCCGAACTCTCTGACCTCCTTTGCACCTAACTGTCCGTAGACAGGCCAATGCTGACCTTCAAGAGCATTACAAGGATCACTTGCGAACGCAGCCCAAGCATCTTGCATGGCGTGGCTCGTCGCATACTCCAAAGGCGTACTTGCACCTCTATAGTTCGGGTGAGTTCCCATGATCAATGGCAGCTCAGAGGAATGATAGGCACCCATCCATGATCTCGGCGCAATGTTAGTGAAGTTACCAGCGTATCGGTAGCTGTACGTCTGACGACCTGTCTGCTGGCGAAGGCGGATCGTCTCTGTTGCAGGGCAGAAGAAGGTGTTGAGCAGAGCCTGATGAGCAGCCGTCTGATTTGGACCGTTCGGATTATAAGGCGCAAATGCAACTCCGTCGTCTAGATTGGTACCGATGATGGCGGGCTGGAAAGCGTCAGCATGATAGGTTAGATGGTACCAGATAAGGACTACTCACGATCTTGGCTTGCTTGCCCGCGAGCGCTCGCTCAGTGTAATTGGCAAAGACACTCTTGCCATCAGCTGTAGGGCCGAAAGAGAGGCTTGGTGATGCTCCAGTATTCGATTGCTTAGCAACAAAATCCTCGATTGTCTTCGCTGGCACTTTTCTCATGCAGGCCAACTGCGCGTCCGTGTCGTTGGCGAGTCCGCTGCATCCAACTTTGCTCGCAACATAATTAAAGCTCGCTCCAGTCGTGTCGCCACGAGATGGGATCATCGCCGTACCAGAGTCCATGATCAGTCCACCAACGATGGGATCTTCAGGATAAGCGTAGTTGTAGAAGTCCACTGACGCTGCTCCAGCTGACTGACCCCAGATGACCATTCTGTCTGGGTCACCACCAAACTCAGCAATGTTGTCTTTGACCCACTTGACCGCCGCTCTCTGGTCTAGGAGACCCAAGTTCTGGTCCTTCAAGCCAAGCGCACCAGGGAAGCCAAAGATATTGAGTCGGTAGTTGAAGGATACAACCACATGGTTCGGACTGCGATTCACCCATTGAGCTGGGATCTGATAGGGCACGTCCTCGCCACCAGTAGAGAATCCGCCGCCATAGAAATATATGAGCACTGGGAGACCCTCTCCCTTGTGTCCCTTCTTCGACCATCCGTGCTTGGCGGATTCATGACTCGGTGTCCAAACAGATGCCGTGAGACAATCCTCTGATGTGCTTCCTGTTGTGTTCAAGCCCTCAAGGTTGAACTGGAGCACATCTCTCACATAAAGCGAACTTCCAGTATTCGAAAGGAATTGATTGCAGCTTGGTGGTAGCTTGGTTGCTTCGACCTGGGCGTCTGGCTGGGACAGAGCTTGTGGTGCAGTCCATCTCAAGTCACCAACAGGCGGTTGGGCGTATGGTATTCCCAGGAATTGTCGCACATTCGGAAGCTTTGGGTCAATCTTGCCCTGCGCGTGTCCTGATGTTGTCGCAACATTCAAGTCATTGTGGCCATTCCAGGCACCGCCGTTGTGATGCCTCCACGGTGACCAGGCGGCAGCAAGCGTGAGAGAAGATCCCAAGATAGCCAGAGAATGCATGCTTTCAGACCAACCTGAGAGTGACAATATCGCAGATGCGGCGAAAGGTTCTCTTAAGCACCTCACTTTACCCCTCGGGGCCCCGTGCCGGCATTCTGCCTATAGTTCATCTTGAATGCAGATCTCCGCATCACTATCCAAATGCAATTGCCGACCAATGCCGCCGCGGACGCGGGCGCGGCATCCCCTCTTGCATCGCAAAGCGAAGACAATTGTCTTACATCCATCAAAAGCGCAATATCGGCAGATAGAGCTGTGAGACGCCTAGAGGCAATGTCAAAAAACTGATGAGGTGAAGTCTGTGGTTGGAAGGACGTCAGACGCTCTCTTGCTGACTGAGCGTGGGTGCCTCAGGCAACAAGCGGCAACCCGTACGACATTGGGATTCTTTGCGGGTGACTTGCAATTCAACCAAGTTCCATGCAAGCACGATGGAAACATGGCAATCCCTAGAGATGTAGCACATTCGATTGCTTTGGAATCAGTGTTTTCGACTGTGATGGAATCAGCCTCCAAGCCAGATTCTCGCAGCACTGGGGCATTAGAAGTGCACTCGTTTGAACGAGGGCTCGACCCTGGGACATGTATGGAGATGATACACCCTTTGGCCTTCGACCTCTTTCCAGAGCAATCCCAGATGTACCCATCCTCGTAGGTGTCATCTTCCATGAGACATGGATCGTTGATTTCATTGCAGCGTCTATCAGATCTAATCTGGGCGTGCCTTGTGGCCCTCTCTGGTGCCTTCAATTTCCACGGCGCAACATCACTGTCGTCTTACTTCCTCAGCAACAAGCTGTTTCCAGTCATGGCCTCTGGCTTCTGAATGCCCATAATGTCTAGCACAGTAGGCGCAACGTCACCCAAGACACCGTCCTGCTTCTTGAGCGACAAGCCTTCGGGCGCGTTGGCCATGACAAATGGAACCTTGTTGGTCGTATGCGAAGTCTTTGGCGTCTTCTCCTCAGTCAGCATCTCCTCGGCGTTTCCGTGATCGGCTGTGATGAAGAGAGTGTATCCATGCTTCTTGCAAGCCTCGTAGACAACGCCAATGGCCTTGTCGGTCTCAGTGCAGCCTTCCACCGCTGCCTTGTAGACTCCTGTGTGACCGACCATGTCTGGCGGAGCAAAGTTGTTCATGACAAACTCGTACTTGCCGTCTCCGATGCGTTCGGCCATACGCTCTGCGACGCCCATTGCGCTCATCTTCGGTGCTTGATCGTATGTTGCGACGCTCTTCGGTGATGGGATGAGCTCGCGGTCCTCGCCGTCGAATTGCACTTCGACACCACCGTTGAAGAAGAATGTCACGTGCGCGTACTTCTCAGTCTCGGCGATGTGAGATTGCTTGCAACCCTTTTGGCTCAGCCAGTCAGCCAGGACGTTGTCCATGACTTGTGGTGCAAAGGCGACAGGAAGGTTGAAGTCCGTCTTGTAGCGGGTCATGGTAGTAAGGTGGATGTTCTTCGGGTAAGGGAAATCAGGCTTCGGCGATCGATCCTGGTCTCCAAGTAGCTGAGCGACTTCTCGCACACGGTCGGAGCGGTAGTTGAAAAAGAAGACGGTGTCGTCGTCCTTGATGCGTGCCTCCTTGCCGTTCACTATGATGGGCTTCAAGAACTCATCAGTCTCTCCTGCATCGTAACGTGCCTGGAAAGTCTTGACTGGGTCCGAGCTCTCTTCTCCCTCACCCGTAACCAAGCCCTTCATTCCAACCTCCACGCGGTCCCAGCGCTTGTCACGGTCCATAATGTAGTAACGTCCAACAAGCGTCGCGACCTTACCGATGCCCTGCTCCTTCGTGAATGCAAGAAGGTCCTCGAGGTGTCCCTTTCCGCTCTTTGGGTCGGTGTCACGGCCATCTCCGAAGAAGTGGATGTAGACCTCGGGCACACCGATCTCCTTGGCGACCTTCAGCAGAGACTTGAGGTGGTTGATGTGTGAGTGCACACCTCCATCGCTGACCAGACCGCAGAGGTGAAGTCTGCCATTGCCCTCCTTCGCCCTCTTGAAGCTCTTGACGATGTTTTCCACCTTGTTCATTTCGCCCTTCTTGATGGTTTGATCGATGCGGACAACATCCTGCCACACGACTCTTCCTGCTCCAATGTTCAAATGTCCAACTTCAGAGTTACCCATCAGACCCTCCGGCAGGCCGACTGCCAGGGATGATGCCTCCAACTCGGTGTATCCTTGAGTGATCTTGCTGCCATCTTTCGCGAACTCGTCCATCCATGGTGTCTCGGCGTTGAGAATGGCGTTGCCCTCTGGCGGAGAAGGCTTCTTTTCGGCGTTGGTGGAAGGAATGCCCCATCCGTCGATACAGATCAGAGCGACCTTCTGCTGGACCTGCACCATGATGGGCGGACTGTGATGGAAGGTTTGGTCCTGTTTGTAGAAAGGATGCTCAGTTCCCTGCGTGGTGTCAGATGCTGGCAACAGACGTCAACCTTATTGCTGATATCTGACCTTCTTGTCCTGCTCAATTCAAGGTTGTATGCGAAGACGAGCTTTCTTGCTGACCACCAAAACAAAAGCAAAGCGGCCTCGGAGATTGTCTCAACAATTTTTGGGCAGCGTCACTTCACATCCCACTTCGGCCCTTCCATTCATCCCACCTTACATAAGCCTCGGAACGTCATCGGCGCAGGCACAAACTCTATTTCTGTGTTTCGCCCTCGGATCAACGTCCAGGTGAGTGAATGAATCTCAGTCTTTGCATGTGATACTTGGTCTATCATCCATCAAAATATATCTGATTTTACACATGGCCATACAAATTATTGCTGTCAGTCTCTTTGAGAGCTTCTCCCTTCGCACAAGTCTCTCCGACAAGACGATGAGCATTGATATGGGTTCCGACGACGACGTGAGGTGAGACTCTTGGATTGCATAGACAATCTTCATTGGTATTCGTAACGGAGATATCAGAACCACTCGTATTCAGCATGCTCTAGGTTGGCTTTGATCCCTTGTATGTGTGTTGATAGCTATCGAGCGTGATATGTGGACGCAAATGTCGTGGACCAGTGTCGGCTTTCCAGACAAGCATTGAGAAGGGCAGCAAGGGCGCTAACGTGAGCAGAATTACACCGAACTCGTTGAAAATATTATCTCGGATCGCGTGATAGGCATGAATGCTTGAAGTATCTACCGGAGGGCGATGTCGTCGAGAAATGTGAGGTTGTGTTAACCCCAACCTCAGAACCCTAAGGCAGCCCAGAACCTATCTCGAGAAAACCAGACCCGAGAGTGTTGCCAAGCGCTTCGCGCTTTCGTCACTTCGTGACGAGCTAGTCCCCTTCGGGCACTAGCCTTGTTTTGAGTGGGGCTGCCGGGTCCGTCTCTCAAACTATCGGATTCTAACCAATTATCGCCAGGCGCAGTTAATAACACTCTCGGGTCTAGTCTTATTTAGTATGCCTAGTATACTTACTACCTTCTCTTTTGTATAAGCAAAACACGTTTTCTATTATATCTCGCTTTATCGACAACTTCGTATAGTGAAAGTTTGTATATACTCGAGTATTCGGCTCTTCGATCTATTACTCTCTTTTTACGTATCTAGTTATGTTGTCGTCGCGTCCGAAATAGCTATCTAATCGTCTAGTCTAGGCACCCTTCTATATATACTATCTACACTACTAGAACTATACTATCTTACTTGCTATACTAACCGCTTACTCTTCGAATTATTATCTACTTCGCTATAGTTACTATCTAACTTGTCTAACGAATATCTATATAGGCCTAACTCTTCTAACTCCGATTCTAATAGTATAGTCCTCGAGTATAAAGTTAAAGCACTACCTATACTACGGTTTGAGTTACTATAAGAGCTACTATAGTATATTAAGAGTAATTTTAGACATAGGTAGCGTAGGCGAGGTATAGGCTAGAGTCTAGTTAGTAAGGTTTACCTTATATACTAGCTTCTCGGATAGCTACGTGTTAAACCTAAAGACTTTGTCTATTAATAGGTAAGGGGCGGCTAGTATAGAGAGCGCTAGAGCTATAAGAAGAGGATTTAGTAAGAGCTCTTTTTAGATGTAGATAAAGTAGATGCCTAGTCGTCGTTCGTAAGGGAGTTAGACAAGCTCGTAGGCAAGGATTTCTTTAGCTTATATCATAGCTATAAGCTAGCAAAGCCTCGCCTAAGTAGAGCGGCTATAGGCCCTAATAGTTCTACTAGTAGGGCTAGTATACTAGCTATACTAGAGGAGAACATATTAGACCCTACGTTAGACCTACCTATAGATAGCGATATCGATATTAATAGGACAGATTCGCCTGTTTATTCGACAGATCCGGCTACTATATACTCGCGTCTAGATAAGAATGCTTACGCTTTAGATAATAGAGCGATCTAGTTTATAGTAGATCGCTTCTCTAGAGCCTATAATATAATTAATAGTAATGCTCCTAAATAGAGTTAGTTCCTTCGTACAATCCTCCGGAACCCGCGCGCTACCTATTAGCTATAGCTAACTAAGAGAGAGTAGTATAAACTATCTAGTCGGATGTTTATTATTACTACTATTATCCTCTATTCGCGGAGGCGGAACATGTTAGACTAGTTTACCTATTCGCTTAGGCTATATCTACTCTATACTAGTATAAAGTAGTAGGTATTAGACGTCCTTACTAGTATGGGAATCATATTAGGTTATGCTACGCTCTATCGCGACATTACACGCCTTAAGTAGGAGTAGAAGGTATAGTAGCTAGGCCTAAGGTCATAGATATTAGATACTTATACCTACGTATAGAATAGATTAAAACAGATCGCCTAGCAAAGGAACGTCTACGTAGTATATAACAACTTTAATTTTAAGGACACTATCTATGACTAGAGCGTAGCGAACGCTTATTAGATACGCAACCTAACGACAGCCCTCCTAATTAAAGGTAGCTACTTCCCTAATACTAGCCTTACCTAAGATATGTTTGATCTATCTATACCTTTGAACTTTTAGCGAATTTTGCTGTCCTCTTAGCTCTATAAGGACGATTAGTCGGCGTAGATAACGATGTATTATGTCTATATAGCTATGCGGACGCTCTTCGCGTCTAATTTAGCCTAGTTAGAGGAAATACTATTAGTACACGATACTATGTCGTAGCTAACGATTAATAAACTAGATCTAGCTCGCATAGCATTTTATCTAATTAGAGCTATCTTCTAGAATAAGGGGACGATAGATAGCACGACCGCTATATACGAGGATATCTAGTTAAAGAAGTTTAGCCTTTCTCCTAATAATCCTTCGTTCGATAGCTATCTATAGCTTATGTTCGGGGACTAGCTTACTACTATACGGATCCGAAGCTCTAAAGCTAAGAATATAGAATCTAGTTACGCATTCGAACGAAGAGATTAGTTGCTCGCCCTACCTACTCTATTCCACATTATAATAAATCTATGTATAGCCTATAACTATGCCTTCTAGAACTCTCTACTCGTCGCGAGTATTAGCTATAGCATCCGTAGCGATACTTAGGCCTTCCGGATCGATAGGCTCTCTAAGACGAAGCTAAAGTATTATGTAATACGTCTAGTTATTAAGAATAGATTTAATACTAGGGTCGTTAGTATCTACCTAGAGCTTATATGTAAGTAAGGATAGGTGACATTCTATACTAGTAAGGACGCCTCGTAGTAAGAGGTCTATTAGCGAGTTCTATATCGCCTAACTAGTCTAGAGTATATAAGCCTTCTCCGCGAGGTTCGTAGTCTTATGTTTAGCCTAGCTACGTAGAGGCCAGCCCTAGTAGATAGTACGTCGGAGCTATCTATCGACTAGGATTTTATATTAATATGTCGTTAATTACAACTCTCTAAAATATAGTTAACTCTATAGGTTACTACAAGGAAGATAGACATTAGACATATTAAACGCCTTATTAAGCCTATAGCTATTATGTTTATAGGCCTAGGCTAGTATAATTACGCCTAGAAGATGCTCTATTTTAAATAGGTCCTATAATGTTCGACTCTAGCTCTCTAACGTACTATTCTCGTAAGTAGCCTTTATAATCTCGTAGGTTAGTATAGCAAAGGTATTGTAGTAGATAAGCTCCTCGAACTAGAGAATAAGGCGTATACTAACGATATGTAAAACCGAAAGAACTTAACACACGATGTCGATACGACGTTTAGAATAGTAGCATTAATATTATAGTATACTATAGACGTATAGAAGGCAATTAACGATCGCTTCGGGGTAAAGAACTCTAGCGAACATTCGTATATTAATGCTTCCCATAATGTATAGGGGTTTATAATGTAGTATATATCTATATAGGTTCTACTTCCGGACCTAAGGCGATTTTATATAAAGCCCCTTTATAAGGTACTAGACCTATACTAAGATAGTATAGATACTATGCGGAATTATGTCGATATGTTTAACTCTACGTATGTATAGTAGGTAGGTATCTATATAGTATAGGCGCTAGAGAGCTTACTAGATAGCGGAGAGGGTAGGCTAGAGACAGATACTAATATGTAATAGATTAGGGCAGACAACATTAAGATTATAGATAAGCTTATATAGCTAGGCGATATATAGCGAGAGCGATACTATACTCGGATTCGGATAGGTATTATCTAGGCCTAGCTTTATATCTATTAGGCGCGATATTATTAGTATGTCGGGTATACTCGTATTATTTACTTCTACTTTATCTACTTTAATCTTAGTAACTCTTAGCCTTTAATAGTTAACCATTCGAGCTACTAGTCTAATATATAAATATACTCGTCCGAATCGTATCTATATACGCCTAGTAGCATTGGAAACGAGTCTATAGCATATAGTATTGCTTACCTAGGCTATAAAGGAGGCAGAGGTAGCAGATTCAGAGTAATATACGAATTAGGGAGAAAGAGAAGGCATTAAAGACATTAGTTAGGGTCTCGATTAGTTAAGATACTACTAGGATATATAGAGGGGAGAGTATCATATTAAAATAACGCCTACTTTTGTCCTAGGTACTACCTATTACACTTCTTTAACTACACTAGTACCTAAGTAAGAGAAATCAAAACAAGAATTAATCGCCTACTTATATAAAATAGTATTATAGCTACCTTATAGGTAGTATACAATTCCTTAGTACTAGATACAAAACAAATTCCTTAAAACAATCGCATATATGCTAAGAGAGTAGGAACAGACGCTAGTAGCGCTATAATATCGATAGGGCCTTAGCCTATTATACTAGGCCTACCCTACTTAAGCCTCCTCTACAACCTCTAGAGCTAGTACTTCCTCTACTACAGCCTCCGCGGCCTCTAGAGGCTCCTTCTCTACGACTAGATCTACTAGAAGGACCGCTAGATCTACTAGAAGGACTACTAGACCTACTAGAAGGACTACTAGACCTACTAGATAGGCGTAGCGGCGGGCCTATTACGCTAGACGAAGGGTGCGATAGTATAGCTAGCTAAGGACGAGTTAGAGCTAGTCTTACCTCGTCGCGGGTATAATTGCTATAGTAGATTATACGCGCTAAACGAGGATTCGTATTACGAAGATAGTTACGAATCTATAACTCTAGTCTCTCGTAGACGACAATATTACGTCTAGGTAGACTAGTATATATACTAGTCTTGCTCTAGTCCTAGTACGCCTACTAGCGCTCGTTTAGTATTATATCGTAGCTATAGTCGTTCTTTAATTATAGCTTCCGAATCGTATCCTCTTACTAGAGTCTAGGTCTAGCTTTCTTTAACTAGCTCTCGACTACCTTCGCGAGTACGTAGGTATACTCTTACTACTACTTAATAGTATCTAGGTAGTCCTTACCCTAAGGACCGACCTTAGAGAGCTAGTTACGAGCATACTACTATAGGTAGTCGAAGCAATTATATACGCGATTAAAGAGGTCCTTTGGCCCTTACTAGTAGACTTCGCCCTTCTTCTTATATATGCCCTATATAAGATAGGTACATTTTAACTTCTTATAGATAGTATAGGCTACTATCGAACCTTTAGCCTTGTCGATACGGTAGATATAAGAGATATCTAGTTTACTAGCGTATATCGCGTTAAGGCATTTAATACATAGCTCGCGCTCTATCTATAGTGTCGGGACTACGTCGAGATCGTCTAGCTACGCGAAAACACGAGAGTCGATATTATTATTAGAAATTAGAGGAGTGCGCCTTATTAGTAGGCAGCTACTACCTAGTATACTACTACTACTCTACGCGCCCGAAGGAAAACGCTACTAGCCTAGCGTACCTCTATTGTAATCTAGAGTGCTTAGGTCTATTAGTAAGCCTCGAAGTGCCTCTTTACCCTTCTACTTACTACTCTTCTTAGTACTTACTATCTCCTCTCTTATTATAGCTTTATAATCCTTATACAACATTTTTGTTATAGAGCTAGTATCGACGTTATACTAGACGAGGTCGCTACTACTACTTAGAGAGCTAGAAGCTAGACTAGCATAGTTAGTACGACCCTAATCGTAAGGGTCAACTAAACTAGAAGCGATGCCATAGCTAGCTTAACCGACTAGGCGGCCTATTACTTCTAGCTCTCGAGTAGAGAGGTTAGAGCTAGGGAAGGTAGTTCTACTAGATAGGTTAATAGGAGGTAGGTTGTAGTTAGGGGTGTTAGTTATGTCTAGCGTCTCGTACTCGTAGTCGTTACTATAGTAGAGTAGGCTAGTCGAGCTATCGCGGCTACTAAAAGTATCGAAGATAGTAGGTAGAGGGCGATATTCTTATAAGCGACGTAGAGGCTCGCGCCTAGAAACCTAAGTATCGCGTCTAGTAGATCGAGTGTCGCGTCTAGTAATAGTAAAGCTAATAGGGGCTAGGCTGTAGTCTAGACTAAGCAAGTAGAAGCGTTCGTTCTTACTACGCTTACTTATAACGCTCTGCCTATGCTTACTACGCTAGCCCTAGAACATTATATTACGTAGCTACTATGTACGTAGGCTCTAAGACTAGATATACTACTACTACTTATTATCGTCTCCTTATACTTAAGAACTAGGGCTAGTATCGCTATAACTAGGACCTATCTAACGTAATAGGGAGGTAACATTCTTAATAGACTAGATAGGTTGATCTAGGTCGAAATGAAAAGCACGTAAGGTAGTGTTCGGAGTGTCTACTATACGTAGTACTTAGTTATAGTCGACTAGACGTAGCCTTAAATTACTTAGGATCGAGAACCTATACTATTAGTCTCTCTCTCGACCCTCCGGGCTATTAAGAGCAGTCTAGCTAGGCTTAGTAGTTCTCCGAGTCGTAAGGACAGGCGATAGAAACTACTAAGCTAGAGCCTACTAACCTAGAAACTATAGTAGTAGAGGTAGGTTATAGGTAGATAGTATCGAAGGCGAGTTATAGGTAGATAGTATCGTTAGAGGAACGTACGTGCCTATTATACTATAATCGTATCGAGAGACATATAGCTCCTCGGTACTATAGTAAGATAGGTAACGCAAGTCTAGTAGTAGCGCGTAGCTCGACTCTCGATACTAGTTACTCTACTCTTACGCGTTCTATCGTAGCTCTTACTCTCTCTTAGATAGTAGCCTACTTCGAAAGAATAGAGAGTAGTCTTAGTTTAGTAGCAGATTCTACTTGCGATCTCTCTCGCCTAACATTCTAATAAGCAGCACTAGTTAAGAATATACTATTTAAGTAGAGAGATAGAAGGATAGCTTAGGGGAGAGGTATTAGTTAAGGAGATATAGAAGGAGGTAGTGTTAATTAAAGAAGTATAGAAGGAAGTAGTATTAATTAAAGGCATATAGAAGGAAGTAGTATAGGTAGATAAAGGGGTAGTAGTTCGAAAATTAGTATTAGTAGGCTTAAGAAGAGTTTTTAAGCCGTTACTAGTACGGACTAGCTACGTAGCACTAGGCGCTTTTATATATAAATAATAGGCGACAAATTCATAGGGCCGAAGCAAACTATTACGTACCTAGCTATTACTAGTAAGTACGAGAAGTAGTAATTATAAGATCGAGTTAGTAGGTATAATAGACACCTTAATCTACGCGTACTATCTTAGATACGCTATTACTAGCCTATTAGATACCTCCCTTTTAGAGTTAATCTACGCCCTTCGCGACGCGGTCGACTACTTAGAGATATAGATCCTTCCTTATACCTACTAAAGACTCCGAACGAGTACTTACTCCTATCTAGATTCTCTCGCACATCGTCTATTTCAAGTCGCTTACGTTATGAGTACTAGGTCTAGTTCCTAGGTAATAGTAGCTACTTCTTACCTCTATCGGAAGGTAAGGCTAGTATCTACGATTACTACGACTAGAGCTGCGACGACCTCTACTCTTCCCTACTAATGCTACTAAAGCTTGTTAAAACACTAAGTAATAAGGGCTAGCGACCTAGTCGGTAGATAGGAATATTAGGCGGACGAGTTAGAGAAAGAACTAGGGGCGGAACAAATATAGCTAGACGCGCTAGGGAGGTTAACAACTCGGACGCCTTTTAGTAAGCTACTTCTATCTATCTTGTATGTAATGCTCTTCGATCTGTAATATTGCTACTTAGACCTAGTAGATTTTCTATCGTATCCGACTACTTAGACTAATTAGCCTTCTTTCGGATAGTATATAGCTTATCGACCTTACTATATACGCCCTTTAGGAATTCGAGGTATCGTACTAACTAGGGCACGCTATCTCGAAATAGTAGTAGGCCCTTATTATCCTATTCCCACGCTATAAGAGAAGGTGCCCTTACGAGTAGATTCTACTAGGTTATTACTACCTATATCTTACTACTCTAGACATTGTTAAAAAGAGTATAGGACGTATATAGTATATTATCGGTTACGAAGTACGTGGTTAGGAGAGCAAAGCGACATATAGTAGTGTTAGGAGGTGGTAAAAGGTTCTTATTTAACTAGGCGATAATAAGGGACATTAATATACTACCCTTAGAGTCTAGACGTAGCTTCTTAAAAACCTTAGGGCCCTATAGAGGTTTAGACAGGGCCTAGTCGAGATTAGTATTACACTAGTTATAGTATATAGCCGAAGGTATAAGTACTAGTTAGTCGATTACCTTGTCTTTAAGCAATAGTCGATCCTAGGTATAGTAAATGCACCTTACATTCTATATATCGAATAGTTCCTTTAGAATCGTAGTATACTTCTTAGTATCGGCCTTGTTCTAGTACTAAGAGAGTTAGTTACTTATAGTTTAACTAGGTACTAACTAGCTTTAGCTCTAGCTTTAACTCTAGCTCTAGCTTTAGCCATTAGGCCCCTTAGTATCTATGTTAGGCCTAGAGTATATAGCGTCGGACTTAACGTTACTACTACTAGTAGGACTATCGATAGCTATTGCCTTAGATATAATAGGCTCTAATACTAGCTTGTCGTTAGTATTGTCGTTAAGTAACGCCTAGCAGGTCGCCTTCGTCTTCTAAGTAGCCTTCTAGTCGACGCGACCCTATTAAGGAGTACTACTAGGCCGTAGATCATCTAGTCGTATCTAACGATAGGTGTTGTTTAGAATAATAGGGAAGAATATATACACGAATACTACGGACCTAGCGTATTCTAGGTTGCGCCTAGCTCGCCTAAGCTACTAGCGGAGACCTAAGTAGTAGTAATCGATTATAAGGTTCTACTAGATAACTATTATCACGCCTAGTATGTTAATACCTATATATAGTATAGTAGTAGTAATTATAATACGAATAGTAGAGTTATGTTTTACGAATTCCTAGTACTAGGCGTCCTAATCGAAGGTAGATATACCTAATATATAACATTAGACGACGTTAGTAACGTAGTACCTACTATCTAACGCGAACTAAGTGTACTAATATCCTTATAAACTAGTAGTACTATTAATAAGCTACTACTAGATACGGTGTAAAAGACGAGCGACATCTGTCCTTCTATTAATAAAGATAATAGTCTTAGGTATAAGGGCGGGCACTACTATAAGACTCTTCGGATATAGCTTAGAATCTATTAGGGCCGCTAGGTATATAGCTAGAACTATCGTATATTAGGACACAATAAAGTATAGCTATACGAATGTCTATATATCTCGTACTAGAATATCCTTCGCGATGTACGTCTAATCTATACAGTTAATACTAGTTCGATATACGCGTGTATAGTATAGCTTACTAGCCCTAGTATCGAGAGGTAGGAACCTACTATGCTTTAGTACGTAGCCCTACGTACGAGTATCTAACATACCTATATAGCTAAATATACGTGTATCTACCTAATAGAGGCGGCGTAGCTAACTAATCTATAGAAACTCTAGATAGAACTTATCCTATATACCTATTAAATAGATCTTATCGAATGCAATTAAACTAACGAACTTTTAAAAGTTAGTACTACTAATAATTGCTTTGAACTCGTCCGAAAGAGCCTACTTAGGCCCTATAATAATATACTAGAACCGTATAGCCTTAATATTATCTAGTAGCTCCGGGTTATTATATTTAGTACGAGATATTACTAGATAGCTATATAGGTTGTTACCTATAATAGCTTTTAAATCTAGCTACTACTCTTCCCTAAGGCGACTTAAAGGTATGATCTAGATCGTAATATATCTAGTTAACATAGTATAAGCCTAGAACACGAGGCTCTTACCTAGGCTAGTACGAGCAATAAAGAGAATATCCTACTTTACGTATATAAGTATATAGAGCACCTCTACCTACGCCTTATATAGACGCCTCGGGGCACGATAAGGGAACGCTAGGTCTAGTAGATACATCTTATCTAGAAGCTACTAGAGACTAGCACGTATCGTAGGGCGCTAATACTAGACATAGGTATAGAGGTCGTGGATTAGGTTCTATAGCTACTCTATAGCTAAAGTAGGTATAGCCTAGACGTACTTAGTAATTAGGTTAGGCCCTATAGGTGTAGTATTAGGCGCGGATCGACTATTCGCCCTAGGGGTCGTAGCCTACTACTACTACTTCGTATATTTAATAAACATTCCCCTACTATAATCCTACCTAGCTACCTAAGTAGATCTCGTAATAGGTATGTTACTAAGCTTATCGGCCCTAGCTCTATATCTACTAGACGCGCAAGGTGTATGGACTCTTAACTAGATATTTAGATAGACCTCCTATAAAGGCCTATGATCTAGGCGTGCTATTTCCCCTTAGCTACTAGTATACGCGCCTAGCTAGCTAGACGCGTTGTTTTTTACTTAGAGGCTATATAGAAGATATATATAATTAATCTCGTATGTTTTGTTCGGTTAGTAATATACTACGTAGAGTATTAGTAGATAGAGTAGAGTAGTAGGATCGGCTTCGTTATATAGTAATAGTATACGTTAGACATAGTCCTTTTATAACTAGGCGCGATAGGTTTTCGTCTAGGCGAGGTCAAATTTAGATAGGATATAGTATCTATATATTCGAAGGGTTTGACTACACAGAATTTTGATATCTTGTCAATTTATTTCATAATACTTAAAAGTAGGTTAGATCTTAAACGCGAAAAGTAACAAAGGCATACAGAATAAGATTAGACCCTCTAGAGAGGTGTGTGTGTGTGGTCTGTACGGTCGTGTTTACCTTAGCGGATGAGGATGATTGGATGCCAGACCTGCTAGCTTTTCGGCTGGACGAGCTTACACCACGTAATGAGCACAGACACGAGTCACACCTCGTAGGAGGGTCTGACTTTTGTGAGATAGCCCAGAACCCTACTCGGGGTTAGCACCAACAGCTTCGGCCAGTCGCGTCAGCATCAACATCACCATCAACACTCTCCAGAAGCTGCTCCAGCAGCACGCTCTTGCACTCGCAACACCGACCCTCGCCAACATGGCTTTGAAACACCCCATCAAAACTACGACGAATTCCGCGCCCGCGCCCAACACACAGCAGGCCTCCCTCCAGCTCCCCAAGCCGCACTCGCTCGACATCCTACCTGCCCTGCACGAACTCCTCGCCCGCGTAGATGCGCACAACAACCAAGTGTTCACCGCCGAAGACCACAACACTCTTGCAGATGGCACGACAGATATCGGCTCAGAGTATGTGGGTCTGCAGCCGCTGAATCCGAAAGAGCTTCCGACTGCAATGCTGGAGATCAAGGGCAGGATACGCGCTGCGCTCAGAGAGGTGGAGAGGTTGCCCGATGTAGACAGGAGCTTGGAGGAGCAGGAGCTAGAGATTCAAGAGCTCGAAGACAGGATAAAGCGGCAAAGGGAGATGCTGTCAGGGCTTGCGGAGGTCGCCAAGGGCGCTGAGGCGGATATGAAGAGCGGCACCTGAAGAAGCAGTGTCTCACGCGAAATCCCACTCTGACAATGAGGACCTGGATCAAGAGGAACCAGCATTACCCCGGCGCTGCTGCAAGCGCGGCGGCCATCATCTTCGGTCACGGTTCGTGAGGCTGCAGCAATGGAAGTCAGCCCTTCACAAGTGTTGCGAACGAGACTACACAGCCGAACGGTTTGCGCATACCATATGAGAACATATGCGGACTTCACAGTCCTGCAAGCATTTCGCAGCCGCTGACCAAGCTACGCATCTGGTTTCCGCAGTACGCCGAGTACGACCGAGAAACCGTGTTCACGCGACTGCTACAATGGATTTCGTTGGAGCAAGCAGTTGCTCACCAGCGATGTTGACGCGTGAAGGCACAAAGCTGAGCATGGAAAGAGTGACGAGACTTGGAACAGTCTGGCTTCGCGCGCGTGGAAGACATATGGAAATGGAAATCATTGCTCCTGTCATACACAAAGTAAGGTAGTTCACTACCGGCCTCATCATTCCACACGACAGTCATTCCACGACCATGGTGAAGAGTTATGAACGCGGCATCGCCAAGGTACGCAAAGCAGCCATGTCACTACGCTCTCGATACCGAAACCACAACGCCAGCCCAACGATGGATGCCCACACTAAGAGCTCACAATATTCATGCGCGCAGCAGGAAGAACTCCCCACTTTGTACAGAGGGATCGGTCTATACGATGACTCAACTGGATTCGATAACCAGCAGACCTCTTCTGCAAAGGTGCAGGACTGGCTCCTGCAAGTGCCTCCCAGCGACTCTGCCTTGCTACGCATGTCAATGCAGACACCTCCAGCTCAGCACTATCCACATCTCGACCAAATTCCCGCAGCTATACAGATGTCGAAAGACTATTGGAAGGCCGCAGACCTGCAATACGAGCAGAATGAGAGGAGTCAGCGAGCAGCGGGAAGCACGATGGCACCCGTCACTCACCAGTTCAATCAGAGAGGCCATTCCGCGGGCACCTCATTCTCGCACCGCAGCGCTCCCAACAGCGCTTCTGCGTATGGAGGCAAGATAGGAGGTGCCAACGATAGAAGCTTGATGGACCGCCCGGCGCTCAGCAGCAGTCAATACAGCGCCACCTCCGCTCCCGCACCGCCGCGTCCCCCACATCCGCAGGTCTCATACAACCCGTACGCACCTATCCCGGACTCCGCTTACCGCAGCGCATCCGGCGCCCACGTGGCAGGCGTTCCCTTCTATCCAGGCCTGTCTCACCCACTGATTGACCCTCGCCATCCCAATCGATTCATCCCGGCCGACCCAGAATGCTACTGCAGCAACTGCGTTCTACTTCGTCGTGAAGACCGGGACTTCATGCAGCATGCAGCGCCGGGTGTGATTTGGTCACCGCAGATACCAGCCATGGCGGAGGTGGCGAAATGGCACAACCAGCATAGTAGGGTGGATTTGAACAAGGTCTTGGCTGAGGCAGAGCAGGTGCGGACGAGGAGGAACGAGATGGACTATCCAAGAGCTTGATCCGCAGAGGCAACAGACTGGAGAAGGAGGGAGGTGAGGAATTATGCGCTCATTAATATTGGTTCGGTCGCCGGAAACACTCTTCAACACTCTAAGTGCTTCGTCGTGAACCGCGGCTTTCAGGATCTGGCTCTACTACTCTGGTCCCATTCGCTTCGGCTTCAACTTGAAGTATCCCGGCTGCAAGTCCGTGAAGACACTGTTTGGATCGTAGTCTTCTTGCACCTTGCGCAACTTCTTCAGACTGGCTTCTCCGTAGCCCGCGAAAACATCTTGCGAACCGTAGGCGTAATTCTGGTACAGGAACGGATGGCTGAGGTTTCTCGATTCTGCGAGCCTGCGGCTGGCGGAGATGATGTGTTGCTGAACTGGGAGGATACGCGCTTCGTCGGCTGGATGCGACCATTGGAAGTCCATGTTCATTACTGTAAAGTTCGGGGTCAGTCTCGAGCATCACGGTACACTTTCACGTGTGTCGGAAAACCTCCATTCAGTCGACGAGGCGAAGGATCAAGAAGCTTACTGATTAATGGTCCCTGGCTTCCGTTCACGCCAAGCGCATTGCCGCCATTCTTCCCAAAGTTCTTGATGATTCCCTCTGTCAAGGGTTGATACGCGAGCGTCCCCAGGAAGTCGTCCGTCGAGTTGATCAAAGGCTTGATCGCTGGCCACCACACGTTATTGAGGATATCCTCCAGCAGCTGATAGTCATTCTGCACTGTCAACGTCCAAAATGCCTGATAGAAACCCGGCGGTTGCGTCGCTTTCAACTCGGCTGTAATGTTGGAAAGCGTGGTGATGCGCATTGTCGACATGCTCTCGGGCACTTTGGTGAAGTTGTCGAATACCGGCGGCGCTACGACTGGGTCAGCGTACTCGTATCCTGTCGTGAAGAGGCATTCTCTGCCTTTGACGCAGGCTGCCGCGATGAAGGTGTGCGCCTTTGGATCTTTGACAGCGTTGATGTTGAACCAGTAGAGAGCGTTGATGATGGAGGCGTTGGCGCTGATGGGGTAGACCTTTTGACCGCCCCACATTTTGCCTTGTGACAGCGTGGTTAGGTCCATGCGGGTGACTATGCCGAAGTTGTTGCCGCCGCCGCGGAGCGCATTATACAGGTCTGGGTGCGAGGTTGGTGAGGCGTTGACAATTGTGCTGTTGGCGAGGACAACCTTGAGGTTGGTGCCAGTCAGTGTCAATTCGAGAGGGGCCTTGGAAGCAAGAGGCGCAGTATATGGGATGCAGCTTACCTCGTAGTTCTCGACATTGTCGCAGCCCCAGCCGCGGAAGCCGGAGAAGTATGAGATTCCACCTGGAAGGCATGTGAGTGAGAGTTCTTCAAACTTGTGTTGTGAAGCGGCTGACCTCCCAGCGTGAATCCTCCAACTCCAAGATCGCCATTCCTGCCTCCAACAACAGCAACGCCCAACGGATCCAGCTTGGCATACACATCCTCCCAGCGATTTCCAGTACCAGTCCGTGTGATCTTCTTATCAGCACTCAGCTCGATCTGGTTCAGGCCTGACAGGTCGATTGTCATTCCACCTGGAATGTTGCTTCCACCTCGAAAGGCTGCATGGCCACCACTCTTGACAGCGAAGGGACATTGTGTCTTTTCGATCTCGACCAGCGCCTCGCCAATGTCTTCAGGACAGGTGGGATTGAAGCGACATGTCGGTATTGTGTGCACCTGTTGTAGCGACCAATAATTTTGGCCCTTATTGTACGCTGTCGAGTTCGGGAAGGAAATCTGGTTGGGGAACTTCGATTCGAGTGTCGAGCAGAGCTGGGCACACTGAACTGACTGTCAGCACTTTGCAACGCGAAAGTGCTTATACTGAATTGCTTACACGAACTGCTCTAGGCCCGTTTACATGCTGCCCATTCTCGTTATATTTTGGTACCTGAGGCGGTAAGTGCGGACGCTCGTCGGCTCCTCCTCGATTTGTGTTTGCGATTGCACACGAAAGGAGGCCTGAGAAGCACAGCAGACCAAACATCATGGTTGTGCGACCGTGAACGAAGACGACTGCAAGAAACGAAGAGAGGCAAAATGCAGCGCAACTCAATTTGAAGAGGTGAGGTGGCACTGTCTTCAAGTATGGACCAGCATCCCACGCCTTGTCGAGAGTTTCGTGCTGCACTTGCTTGTCATGATCGTCTCTGGCGTCCGGGAAGGGACCACTCCGAACAAGTCACTTCCACAGCCTTACAAAACGTTCAAAGTCTATGGGACATGGAGGCGCATTTACTTTACTGACATTCGCCATTTAGCAATGCACTGTCTTAAAGAGGTTTAGCGGACACATGCTCTAGTCCGAGACTTGCAACGCTACGCTTTCTGTGCAGCACGCAGCCCGTGTACCCAAAACTGGAAACGAGGGATGCCGATCTCTTGCGTGCAGCTGAGAGCCACGTACCGGGAACACAACATGCAATTGAGGGAGCACGGACAACGACCAGATTCTTTGATCCCTCAGTCGCTTCCGACACATATCGGTTCGTGCAACACTGCTCCTCACCATCAACAGTGACACGACATCTTGGAGACCCGGCCCAACAGATAGTGCCCTTTGAAACCCGCTGAACCCCCTCTTTCTTCACCATGGACGCGAACGACGTGCGAATCTTTTCTGTCCCCGTGCAGCATCCGCCGTCTAGGATTCGAAGTCGAAAACAATGGCTCAGAGTTTGAAGGCTTTCGTTGACAGGGACGTGCTCTTCGTAAGTCTACCCTGTCAAACCGCACGTGGCCATGGATATTAGCGTGGCTGAAAGGTGCGATTCTCTCATGCTAGGCGTTTTGCATTCTCGGCATCGTTGCGACGACTCTCATAACGCTACTTCGAATCTATGTGCGCGTCACTCGACAGCGATCGCTTCGCGAAGATGACTTCGTCCTGTTTGCTGGCGTTGTCATCTACATCACCATGGCCTCTCTGTACATTGTCGACTTGCCATATTTGTATACCCTCATGGACTGGCTCGAGCATCCCTCCGCACCAACTCAGCAAATCACTTGGAGTTACACGATGATGATGAGGTTGAATTGGGCCGTCACACTGTTCTTCTGGGCTGCGCTTTGGTGTGTGAAGCTGAGTCTGCTGCTGTTCTTCAGGAGAGTGATATCGCAGATCCGACACTGGATGCGAGCTTGGTGGTTCATTCTGGGCTTCACGGTGATCACTTTTCTGGGATGTGTGATTTCGCAGATCACATCGTGTGACTCGCCGAAGGACTTTACGGTGCTTAGGAAGTGTGCTTCAGCCAGGAACCAGAGAGCTCAGGTCATCAGCCTTTACTACTCCTATGCGGCTGATGTCTTGACCGACATGCTTAGTCTGTATCGTCCTTATCCTGTGAAAGTGGTTTGCTTGCTGACGCTTCTTAGTCATGGCTCTGCCACTACGCATTGTAGCTGCTCTACGCCTAGCAACACGAGACAAGTGGATTCTGGCCTGTCTGTTCGGCGTTACGTCGATCGCCATCGTTGTCAGTACCGTCAGAGTCTTCCTCATCTACGCCAAAACAGGCACCGGCACGCCCAGTCCTCCCTGGCTTGGTATTTGGGCAGTTATAGAAGGCATGGTCGGTATGTGCTTCTGCTTCCTCCAAGATCCGTTGTCCTTTTACTTATGCTTGAAGCGATCGTCGTCGGCTGTATCCCCGTCATTTCCCAAATCTTCCGCACCAGCAAAGAGATCTCTTCAGCCTCCAGTGGCAGAGCTGTTCAGCCCATGAAGCAATACGAAGGCAGCGATGTCCATACAGGCAATACGTCTGCGAAGACTACTGTGGAGTATGGCCGTCGGTCGCCAGAGAGAAGTCGGAGGATTTCAACTACGGGACATCCCCTGGATGAAGGCTTGAGGAGGATCCGATCGAGGACCGAGATTGTGAGTCCGTGGATTCAGGAGGTGGACTGGTTTCCAAATGCTGACATCTTGCTCAGTTTATCAGTACGGTCTCTGATGATGGTGCTTGTGTTGAGATGGGAAGAGATGGACGATGAAGTCCCCTTTCCCGTTGTGATACTGCACGATCCCGGATGGCTCTTTGGTGCTCTGCGCCAGATTGATTCTTGGAGGCTTTTGTTTTTGCTGCTCGCCATTCTTTAATAGGGCAGTGTCATCGCTCGGCTGTCTCTGGATCGGATTCTTCGTATCGTGTGGCCTCGAGAGGATTGAATATGGCTTGTGTTCTCCCTTGCTCTTCCACGGCCTCCTGCAGGATTTCCGATCTAGGGCGGCTGCCAGTGCTTCATCTCGACCTTTGGTGTTGCGACGTATGGTACTTGGCTCGTGGTTTGCTGAATACAAAGGCTTGACCTTACGGACGCTCTGGTGAGTCTTCTGGTATGCTCTAGACATTTTGTGGTCCCAAACCACTCTGGCAGTCATCTGGCAACTCTTGTTATCCTCTCAAGCCCTCATCAACGTCGTCTAGTTGTCCAATCATCATGGTCGAGTCCCAAAGTGGATCGCGGAGCGCTGCCGCTGCCGATGCTTTGGTGAACATAAGAATCCATTTCTCGGCCACGAAGACCTTCCCTTCCGCCACTTCCCCCCGGAAATCACCATCAACACACAACAACTTTGTATTTTTCACAACTGAGCAGCCCACCTCGTTAACACAGCGGCACCTGCCAATACCTCCGACATGGCGGCAAGCCAGGCGGGACCCCAGGGCGCCATGAAGAAGAGCAACGCAGGCGACGAAGCTTTCAGCCAGGATCCGGACAAAGTATTCAACGAGTGCCCGGACATGCTGTACCATTCTAACCTGTTGGTCGTGGCCAAGAAATACACCACCAAGCAGATTGCGGAGCGAGACACCAAGATCCTTCAGAAGACTCGCCCTCAAGCAACCGTTAAGTCCAACACAATCGTGGCCCGAATCAAGAGTGCGTGTAATAGCATGGCCAAGGAGAAAGGTGTTTCGCCGAAGTCCTTTCGGCAAGAATTCGATATGGAGCGCTCAAAGATCGAAGGCGCCCTAATTCCATACTCGCTTCGCACATTCAAATGTATGAACAGAAACTATTACCTCGAGACTTCTAATGCTGATAGACGATCTAGTCGTTCCCACCACTCCACTGCCCGATGACCCCAAGTCATTCGATGATCTGAAGGCATACAAGAAGGAGATCGATGACAAGAACCTCAGCCATCCTCCTCAATTCGCCGTCAAGGTCTACACTGTCTACCAGAATTACTTGAAGGAACACCACTATGACTTTGATAAGGCACTCGACGAGGTTCTCCGTGTCTACGAGTTCAAGAGCAAGGATTCCGCTTACAACTTCATAACCAACGTGACGAAGGCGGCCCTGGACAGGAACGGCAACCTCGTCAACTGGAAGACGGCTGCAGGCCTGAACAAGGGAAAAGCTCGAGCCACGGACATCAACAAGAACGCTTCTTTAAGCTGTAAATATCCCCTTAGAAATCTGTAGCTCCTCTGCTAACCGTCTATTTAGCTGTCCAAGGTACCATTCCTACATCCACGACTCAGACAAACGCGGCGGTCTGGGCGTCTCCTTCTGCGCAAGATGCTGGACGTACATCCATGCAAGACTCAAAGACCCAACCTAGGCCCCAGGTCTTCGAGTTCGCTGCAAATGCTGGCGTTTTGGGTCGTCCTACTCCATCGACGCGCCTCGTGCCTCACCTCAACCCTCAACCGCTACCGAGACTGTTCCAGCAGTATGCACCGTCTTGGGGCCAGCCCACCGTCCCACACCCTCAAGCCCAGGTCCCGATCTATGGCGCCCTTTCCACGACGCTCCCCGCTGCCGCCATCCCCACCGCCGACTACCCAGCTGCACAGCCAGCTTTCACCTTTCGGAGACATGGAACCAACCCGATTTCCGCGACTTCAGCGTGCATTCCGAATGTGCCAACACCCAGCGGTGCGATTGTATCACCGTCAGTGTTGCACGATGCTAGCAGTGAGGATGTTCAGCTGCGAGATGCTCCAGCAACTCACGTTGGTCGCAAACTCCCGGGGAAGACTGTTTACGGCAAGAGAATCATTTCAGCCGATCTTCTCGGCTACCGATTGATGGCATTTCTCAAGGTCCTGGATGACCCAGATCACGTCCACAACGAGGATTTCGACTTCAACACCTTTGGTACGTGTCATTGTATCACTTTCTTCTGACGACCTCACTAACGCTTTTTAGCTCACATTATCACCGTCGACGAAGCCAGTGACTTACAGGAGACCGTGAAGGATATCACTGAGTTCCACAAGCACCTCGAGACGAAGACTGGAGACTTGCGCAGCAGGTACACAGACGAGCAAGTCCGAAAGGTCGCTGTCAACGCTGTCCGCCACTTCTTGGACTTCGAGTACGAGAAGGGCGCTTACTTCATCGAATACTTCCTTAGCGTTCTGGCGAAGTTCGATGAGCTGGTTGAGCCCGCGCCCGCACAGCAGAAGGAGATTCAGGTAGAGAATGAGGGCGGAGGCGCAGATCAGGACGGGATGGAGCGCGGAGACGGAGACGTCGTGGCTGGTTCTCAGGAAATGGCCGACTCTATGGACATGGACGAGGCTGATGAGGTGACGGCGGTGGCGGACGGCGGCGGTGGAGCTGATGTGCAGGATGAGACTGTCGTCGGCGGAGATTATGGAGGCGATCCGATGGTGATCGATGAGGCTTGAACCGAAGTGGTCGAGGATCTGGTACTTTGCTTTGCTCTGGGTGCGTCATTGACCGATTGACTGTCGCGGAGGTTCATGCTTGGCGAGAAGAGTTTCTTGCTGCAGAATATCTACAGGTATTCGGCCAATGTGCAATCGCTTCATGCAATTTGTACTCATCTTGAGAATCAATAAAAGTATCAAGGCTTACTTGAACGACCAGTAACATTGTAAGTCAGCCCTTTCTCATTGTCACGTGGTATCACATGCTAAGCCGATGGAAGCCGGAGCTAGCGGGAACACTGCACTGGCTTATGCTGTTTGCTTCTTCTCGCTTGCTGCACAGACCAACTTTTGCCTGTAAAGAAATTCTACAGCCTGTTCTAAGCCTCAAACGAACAACGAACTCCCATCGACACGCACACGCACACGCATACGAACGCCCGCAAGTACGCCTACACCAACATACACTCGGGCCGATATGGCGTACCCGTCCCTTCTTCACGTCCAGACTACCGTGGATCTCCTCTTCCAGGAATTCACGATCGAACATTTCGCTACCTTCTTCCGACACGCGCCGGAGTCTCCCTTATTCGAGGAATGGGTGGCTATCCTGGACCGATTAGGCACTAATGGGTATCGCGAGGCGGTGTTTGCCGCGTGCGGGTTCTGCATGTTCGATGCATCGGTGGTTGGTGGTGACAAGCTGGTGACCCTGTACCAGACACTCCTCGATGTCGCGAAGGGAGTCGAGCGAAGCCCTCCTTCGCTCCCACACAAGGTACGTTCCTTCCCAAGCAATGAGTAGCGCTTGCTACAAACGTCCAAAATCACAATGTGAGAGATACTGATGTCCCTACCAGGGCTCATCCGACCCGTGCTACAACTTCGTGTACGGCCTGTATGCTGTGTGCATGGCCACAAACGCTGTCCCGAACATGGAGGACATTGGCCAAATCTATGGACGTGTTCTCCAACACGGTGATAACATCCTTCGAGCATTTCGGGACTGGTGCGATCAGAGCGTCGCCGTGCGGAGGTACCAAACGACCAAGCTGCATCTCCCGCAGGTACTTCGTCTCATGCACATCGCGCTGAGCAACTGGGACCAGCCCGGACAAAACACGCTTCCTGTGCAGGTCATCATTGGGATCGAGAGATGGCAATCCGATTTGACAATGGGCGTGTTCCTCAGTCGATACAAAATTTGCCAGAATCCGTACAGGACCACGGTTGACGCTGCCAACCGACTGCACCATGCATATACACTGGGTAAGTTCCACACTGGCGCAATGACCATGAAGCTCTACTGACTCCTTGTAGGCCAGCAGCAGAACGGCCACCAAATGCAAGCAGCCAACCCTCCTGACAGCGACGACCCCTTCATCACCCAGGCCGCTCCAGCTGCAGCCGCGGCACCACGTCGCAAGCGACGAGCACCCCGTCGAGCACCGAAGAAACTCTCTGCCCCCAAGGTTGAAGAGGACGAGGAGGAAGATGCACATTTCGAATTCGAAGAGCAGGACGATGCGAATGATGGAGACTACAGAGACTAATTGCAGGAAGGCGCAGGCTCGCTTGGACAGTACAGCCCATCAAGAGTCTCCGCATGTTGAGAAGTAGATGAATGAGGTTCAGATCAGAGATCAGGATTGGAGATCACAGACTCAAAATTCCGTACGGAAACGGGTCAATCTATTTCTGTGGACAGTACGATAGCGATATGTTTTGTGATACCCAGGATATGCAAGAGATGCATAGAGCACACATTGATGCGGAAACTCAGTCACCGTTGCAGTGTGCAGCAGACAGTACAAAAGAGCAATTCCTTCTTGTTATTTTCTTTCGAAGAGCTTTTTGTGCCGTGTACCATTTGTAAGGATCTTCTCAAAGACCACGTCGACTTTTCGTGTCTAAGCAAAGGTCTACAAAGAGTCAGCACCTGCTCGCAAATCCCCACATGAGCGACTTACCATTTTGATCACAGCCTCATAGTACGCAGCCCTGGTCCAAGACAAATAAATCGTCTTTCCATCAGAGCTCGTAAACTTCGGCATGATATACCCTCCATAATCGAAACCACTCGGCGGCTCCGGCAAAGGATCACTGTAAAGCGTAATCCTCTCACTCCACGGACCCTGCGGCTGATCCGCAGTCCAAGCATACAAATTTCTGTTGTCCAGACTGATTCCCATATTGAAGTAGATGAACTTCTTGTAGTAAGTGGAATAGAACGCCGTTCCCTGACCGACATTGTCCAGACCGACCAAGTTCTCAGCAGAGTTGTCGTTGAGGTTGGAGATGAGAATGCGGTTCTTGTTGAAGCCTGTGCTGGCGCCGTGCCAGTACTCGTAGGAGTTGAGGTTGAAGGCTTGGGCCTTTGGGACTCGAGCGAGCACGACTTTGTTGCTTTGGTTGTTGGCTTGGCCGATGTGGTAGGAGTTGGCGAAGACGTAGGTGTAGCCATCTCCTTTGCCGCTTACGGCGCTGAGCTGGCCCCAGTCGGGCTCGTTGGTAGTCCAGGTGGACTTCCCAAAGGGGCGAGTGCACTTGGGGTCAGCATTGTTCTGGAGTTGGACCATAGCCAAACCAGCCCCGGCTGAGCTGAAGTCGCTGCCAGACTTGGTCGGGCGAGTCCAGATTACACCGGTGGTGCTGTTGATCTCCATCACGTTGGTGATGCCGAGACCCTGAGCGTCGTCTTCGCCAACAAGCTTGGGACACCAGTAGCCCATTTGAGGGACGTTACCACATCCACCAACATTCTAAAAGACGAGCGGTGAGTGTTCATTCGCTCTAACAGAAGTAAAGAACATACGTAGATGACAGTGATGTCTCGGTAGTACAGTGGATTGTCGGATTGCACACCACCTCCATCACGGGCTGTGATGTAAGCGCAGGCGCCGTTCTGCGACCCAGCTGGCTGTGTCTGATCGAAGGTGTTGTGATTCTTCGTACCAACACCGTCGCCGAAACTGAGCATCCACGTGTTCCCTAGATTGGTGATGAGCAGGTGCTTTGGCCAACACATGACTGATGGTGTTTTGACCGATGTTTCCCATGAATCCAAGGTCACGGAGCGATTCAGTGTTGGTCGAATTGCGATACCCGAGGACCTGGACGCTGCCGACTCTGAGTGGGTTGGCGGTGGCTGCCGGGGCAGCCGCAGCAAGAGCGGCGAAAAGCCCGGAGGCGATTGCAGCAGTGAGGGCTGGCATGATCGGAACAATATCAATTCTTTGTACTTCCTGAGCTGTTAAGACCAAATGTCTGGGAGGTTGACGGCCCCTTTATACTTGCTTACGAGCTACGATGCTCCGCATTGAGTGCAATACCCACCGCAATTGTTGCCTTCTCATCCGATTGACCGAGGAGGCAACTGTGAGTCGAGACTTTTTCGATGCACTGACATGTTCACCGAAAACACCTAGTTGCAGACGGGAATGCGAAGAAGGTTGACTGGCCTTAGACAAGTGCTGACAAGGAAAGCAACGGAGGCCAGACAGCGAATGCCAGGACGTATCACCTGCATGGAACCAACCTGGCGTCTTTCCTCCACATTGTAGCCGGTCTCGTGGTATTCAAGATGCCGTGCGGTATGAGCAAGCTTGCTGCTGATCAATCCCTCGAACGCCATGTGGGGAGCTTGAAATGCCCGATGGAGGATAACAAACGACCAATACTAGCTCAAGTGAACTTACAGTCACAGGAATGTGCCAAGTCGCACATCGGCTGATGCGGAATAGAAGGAGCGTAAGAGATGGTGCTATTCAGCTCGTCTCTGGGACCTGCGAGAGACTTCCGAGACGGGCAGTCTTGTTCTCACACCTGTGCGATCCTGCACTTGGGGACGTCTCGACCCGTTAGTGCGAAAGCTGTGGTTGTACAAAGCTGATGAATCCTTCAGGATCCTGTGGTGTACACTAGCTCTTTAAAGCAGGCCATGTAAGTCCCCGAAGTTGGTGGTAGGTGTCGTCTTTCCAGTAGTATCAAAGGTGCCGTGGACGGCGAGAAGTACTTCTTGCTACGCTACTCACCATGGGTCCAAGTGTTGTTCGAGCTGGCGCGAGCACTCGTCATGCGAAACAGTGTTCAATGCTCCTGTGCCGAGTGCCTTCGAATACATTCGATCAAGATGCACCTGCATGAAAGCGCCTCTCGAGGTACACCCAGCGACAGTGGCAAATATGTCTTGGCCAATGGCAATGTCCTGCCGTTTCAGGATGCCGCTCGGGACGCTTGATCCTCGAACTTGTAATCAGCTCCATCACGGCTTGCGAAGGAATGGCTGCATGAACCAGTAGCTGCTCCAGACCAGTGAAGTATTGCTCTCTTTCTTGACCGTGGATTCTGACGAAAGTATGGGAGCCGGACCTGCGAAATCCGTCGGTGTTGGTGGCATGTGGATCGCATACTTCGTGGGCCTCGAACGGCACCTCGGCTGATCCTGCGGCAGAAGTGCAAGCGACGGGTTGGAATGTGGATTTGTAAAAGCCAGACTATGCATGGGCATTGCTTGTGTGCGTTGGGACGAGGTTCGCCGAGCAGGTCGCAGAGAAGGAGATGAGGTCGGGTTAGTGTTGGTCGTTTCGGGAAGGGACGAAGCTTGCCGGCAGGACCGTGCGCTGCGATCATATGATCCTCTATCATATCTCGACTGTGCCGCAATTGTAACCTGAGTCTGCATGAAAGCGTAAGCGATCTGTTGTGCTTGCTCTTTGCAACAGTCAAGATGAAGACATCACTGAGTGTCAAGTATTTTATGGCCGGTTTTCACATGTCCGATCAAATCGCTACTGTCAGCTATCCACCTTATGCATTCTGTACGTACGTATCTCATTCAATGTCCACATGTGCCATGCCATTATCTGCCTTTGAAAGCTGGCTTCCTCTTCTCTCCAAAAGCCCTCAAGGCCTCAGTCCTGTCCTGTGTCTGGATGACAAGGTTGTATGCGGCATTCTCGCTATCCGCTCCCTTCTCCCATCCCTGAATGGCCTGCATCGCTGCTCTGATAGCAATTGGTCCTCCCTCGCAGATCACTGTAGCCATCTCGATTGCCTGCTCGAGGACTTTCCCCCTCGCGACACCAGCGCCGTTGAGCTCCTCTTCCGTGATCTGCACAAGCCTGTCTGCAAGGCCGACAAAGTAGGCCTCTTCTCCTGATACCCTTCTTCCTGTGAGAATCATGTCACGGGCACGACTGGTGCCGATCAAGGCAGGCAGACGATAGGTGCCGCCTCCACCGGGGATGATGGCTAGACGCGTTTCCGGCAGACCAACCGAGGCTGTCGAAGCCATAACTCGGAAGTTGGTGCAGAGTGCCAGCTCGAGGCCGCCGCCGAATGCGATGCTGCCAATGGCGGAGATGGTTGGAATTGGGAGCGTGGAGAGAGCTGTGAAGGTGCTGCGCAGGTCTTGGAGGAATTCGCGGGTGCTGAATAGAATACAGTGTTAGCAATAGTTCGCACCACAGCCATATGCACAGCGCCATACTCTTCTTCCGAAAACTCCAGACGCTCCTTCAAGTCTGCTCCTGCACAAAAGGCATCGTCGCTCTCGCTCGCCAGGATGAGAGCTCTCGTGCTCGTAGCAGCGCCTTCTCGGTGGAGCTGTTCAACGACATTCTTCAATTCGCTAAGCAATTGCCGCGAGATGGCATTGCGTGCCTTGGGACGGTTCAGAGACAGGACCGTGATCTCGCCGGCGTGGGGGGCTGGGATCGAGGACAACTTGATCGGCGACGACAACGAGCCTCCACCAGCGCCGGAGCTGTAATTACGCGTGGCAGCGAAGGCAGAGGCGGCCTTCAACCACTGTCGGCCATTCCGGCGGGCCTGGCGGTGGAAGATTTGCAACATGTTGGAATGACGGCCATCATCAGCAGGTCGGCGACAGCGACGGCAAGCTCAAGCTGCCTCCGTTCACTCACATCGGTCATCGGTCCATCTAAGCGCCCAAGCCACTCACGTCGAGCGGAAGCTTAGCCGACGGGCCGTCCATCAAATCTCCAGCCAATCACATGAATATCTGAAAGCACCTGTCTGAAACACCGCCTCACGACGCCAGGCGCGACATCCCCCTTCGGACCCTTCCCACACTTGCTGCGACTCACCCGACCAAGTCATGCTGAACCACAGCGTGACTGGCCGTCCGTTCGCCTCAGGTCGAAGAGAGTGGCTGATCTCAATCGCCTCTAATATCCTCATCATGCAGTAGCCCTGTCTCTTTGTCCTCCCCGAATCCGCACCTCTGCTCGGCTACGCTGCATTGGCTGCGAACTCTCCCGGTGCCAGTACAACAACGGAAGGTCGTTTGCTCCAACTTTCGCCTTATCCCACCCTGAATTCTCCTGATGGTTTGGCTACAAAATGGGCCGGCTGCCCACGTCTCCGAGGCTCTGTCGTTGAACAACAAGCTGGACTTTGTCGCCGACAAGATGCCTTCTGTACGCTCCTTCACCAATGGGATCGCTCTCTCGGCGCTGGGCGCTGCACAGAGTGTTTTGGGTGTCAACATGGGAATGGACAACCTTCTTGCAAGGGCCGTGCCAAGCAACGGTGCCTCTGCCACATGCAACAGCCCACAGCTCTCCTGCCACAACACGTCCGCCGTGCAGAACCTCTGCTGTTTTAACGCTCCTGGTGGTTCGCTTTTGCAGACGCAGTTTTGGGACACAGACCCAGCTGTTGGACCAGATGACTCTTGGACTATTCACGGACTCTGGGTGTGTATTCGAAGTGTCCTTTCATTGGGAAGAATTATGCTAAGTATGGCGACAGCCTGACAACTGCGATGGGACCTACGACGCAAACTGTGACGACAACAGGGCTTACACCAACATCTCCGATATCCTGAAGTCTTATGGCCAAAACGATCTCTTGGCATACATGGAGAAGTACTGGTTGCCCAACTCAGGCTCAGCAGAGACCTTCTGGGAGGTATGCGGTGAACACGACTAAGCTTGATGCACCGTGAAGCTGACAAGCCACAGCACGAATGGGGCAAGCACGGTACTTGCATTTCTACCCTAGACCCGGACTGCTACGCCAACTACAAGCCGACTGAGGAAGTGCCAGACTTCTTCAACCGAACTGTCTCGCTCTTCCAGTCTCTGCCTACCTACAAGTGGTTGAGCGCTGCCGGCATTACGCCTTCCAGCAGCAAGACATACACCTCGTCCGAGATCCAATCTGCTTTGAAGAAGAACCACGGCTATGAGGTCTACCTTGGATGCCGATCTGGAGCCCTGGATGAAGTCTGGTACTTTTACAACGTTCGCGGCTCTATCCAGACTGGCGAGTTCGTAGCGACAGACAGCCTCACGGATTCCACCTGCCCCAGCAGTGGCATCAAGTATCTTCCAAAGTCTGGAGGCTCCTCTCCTACATCAACTACCACTGCGCCCGGCTCTTCTCCGACTGGCGGTGCTTTCAGCGGATCTGGCTACCTCAACGTCGTGAGCGGCGGCAAGCAGAACGGCTGCATCATCTCTGCCGGCACGTGGTACACCACTGGCACATGCGCGACCTTCACTGCCGCTTCATCAGGCAGCGGCTTCACTTTGACCTCCTCCAAGGGCAAGTGTGGGGTCGTTTCGGGTGCGCTGACATGTGGCTCTGGCGTCAGCGCCACGGAGTTTACACATGATGGAAACACCTTGCTCTACAGCAGTTCGAATGAGTTCTCCACGGATTCTACGCCAAGCGGAAGCACTCAAGCCAAGGTCTACGCTGGAGACAGCCGCTCTGTTGAGTTGACGATCCAGTGGCAGAGCAAATAGATGTATACACTGTAGACCTGCGAAGGACCAATACAAATTGCTACCTGGAATGAATGTCTTCATGTCTGCATCAGACTTTGGATGCTCAAGACTTGCGTGCTACTGACAGGGCTTCTAGATTCGATGCTCAACATCACATGTGGCAGCTACTCATCACGGGCTTCACTTTGCTCTACTTACATGTGAGTATCACGCTCTTGGAGCTATGACCGCAACGCTTTATCTTGTTCAGAACAGACCACGAAAGTGTTCCAACCATCAACATCTACATTCTGGTCTTCCTCAACAGCATCAACACAACCCGGCAACCATGGCGATGCGTTTCGTGGAAGACGCATTGGTGCAAAAGCATCGACTAATCTACCGCGACACTACAGTACACGATTCTTTTGGCGATGTTCCGACCATTTACGTCGTGTGCAGTGGTCGCCAGTGGATAGTGCGGGCTGCGCAGCTCAGGGGCAAATCGCAGCGACTTGACAACAAGATTAACAAGGCTCAGGCAAGTCGCACGAAAATTCTCTCCGCGAAATTTGTACTGACTCTCCAACAGCGTCAAGGTGTCCCTGTCACCTTTCGGGGAGACACCTGCCAATCGGCGCTCGATTCGTTCCTCTGCTGGATCTTTGACGATTTCAACGGAATCGAGAATTACGATCGCAGAACTACCATGCGTCAGAAATGCAGAACATGTGACAACCACGCTGCCGCAGCGTTCGACCATCGTGAGAACTTCAAGTTCGGCTATCAGTCGAGATGCTACCGGTTCTGTGAGCTGGCCGAGCAAAAGTTCATCTACGCGCTCAAGTTCCTGACTAAACCCAACCTGCGGAAACTCCGCCTCGAGCTAGAGCGTCACGAGAGGAGAGGAGAGAGGAGGCTGAGGAATGCACTGAGACGTTTCCTGAAAAAGAGAGAGCTCCCAGACATACCTTTTCCGGCGGACGATGACGAGGATGACGATGATGAAGATGATGATGATGACGAGGGATTTGGTGGCGATGATGACCTTCCTGGCCCCGGCAACGGAGGACCAGGCGCCGGACCAGACAATGATGGAAGTGACAATGACGACGATGGAGACGACGACGACGGCGATCTAGACAACAATAACGGAGGAAGAGTTACCGCTCCACGAAGTGCATCGCAACGATCCCGGCACAACAATGACGATGGAGAAGAAGGCATGTTTGTGGGAACCCCTGCTTTGCCTATCGAAGATTCGATTGAGGACGAGTTCCCTCGCAGCCCACGACGTCGGAACGTTGAAGCTGGCAATACGAGAGTCCCTCGGAATTCTGCCACATCTAACAGAGGAGAATCCTTGACTGGTCTATCATCGCGAAACAGAGCATCGCCATTTGCTCGCAGACAGGGACCCTTCGTTGTCGATGATGAGGACGAGCTTGATCTTCTCGGATCTGATTTGCCAGGCAGTCTGGCCTTCGGCTCTCGGAGAGGCTTTGCTTCCGCCGAAACTCCATACGGACGAGCTGCAGGTGCACGTCAAACAACTGAATCTCCAGACATCAAAGAAGAGACTCCTCCCTCAAACAAGCGCAAACACTCTGGAAAGCCCGAGTACGTCCTTGACATTACCGGGGACGAGGTAGTCGAGGTTAAGATTGAGCCCGGATTTCCACGAAACAAGCGACCATGTCGTCCGCAGGACATCAAGGCAGTTCTCGATCTTACCGGCGACGACGAAGAAGTCCAAGATGTCACTGCGCAGTACGTCAGTCAAGCTGAGCATCGTTTGCGATGCCCACGCTGCGAGACATATTTCCAGGCTAGGCTCCCGCGCATGGGCAACTACCGGCATGCGTGCCCTCCTGGACCGGTCGTGGCTGAACACAGCAATGAGCACAACTTTGAGACTTGGACTCAGCGGTACCAGGATCGGAGATCGGAGCCAATCTAGGAGAGCTGAAGACTGGCTACAGGGCCGCAGCACGACATCTACACACCACACCGACTCATCAACACAAGCTATCAAAATCATCAAAATACGACAATCACGACAGACATGACAATCAAGCCGAGAGCGGGCCTTGAATCTTGGAGGGACGGCTATCCCATGGCAACGACTGCCAAGGCGAGGCTCACATGAGCTGTTCATGGCTCTTAGCGATGACATACTCCGACTAACACAAGGAAGGGAGGATATCATATGACATTGGAAAGGAGCGATTTTCTAAGGCTGCAGTAGAAGGGAGATCAGGTTGGGACGCCATGAAGGAGATGATAACTTCTTGGTACGCGGTCAACGAGCTCCCACTACACGTAGGTCAGAATCTGACATTCAATGTTTTAAATTGTGTCGTTCTTCGGGGCCAAGGTCTCATTCCCGTTCACGTCTCTCTTCACATGTGTTGCTTGACTCCGACCCTCACTCTCTCACATGCAAACCGAAGTGGCTTAGCTTGAGCATGGGCCTCTATATTGGTCCTCTTCTCTATTTCTACTCCACTCCATTCTCGTTCTACTCTCAAACACCAGCTGCAACACCAAACACCGATACACACCACTCAGTAGCAACACAGCGACCGTCAACACCATCATGGACTCCCTTCGAGCTGACTTCGAAAGCGGCGGCGAATACTCAGACATGACTCTGGCTTGTGGACAGCAGACGTGGAAAGTTCACAGCATCGTCATCTGCCCTCAGTCGAAGCGCATTGCTGAGGAGTACCGCAAGCTCAAGGTGAGATGCAGACCTCATCACATGAGGTCGGGTTATTCTGACAATTGATGTTGTAGACTGCTAAAGCAGAGATCAGGATCCGGGTTGAGGAGCGTTTCTTAGAGCTTGTTGCCGACGTGATTCAGTACTGTTACAGCGCCAAGTACCCTCTGGCCGCATACTCATCGAAAATGTCAGCGGTCGCCCACCATGCCTCCTTATGGAGTTTCTTGCAGGGATACGGGATGCCTGAGCTCAAGAAAATGTCTCGAAAGCGGTTCGAAGAAACTGCTCGTCCAGAGATTGGATCGGACGAGTTTGTTCAATGCATCCAGGACGTCTTCCACACCAAACACCCATCAGTCCATGCACCTTACCTCGGCATCATTGCAGAACATTCTGCAGAAATTTTCGGCAGCTCTCAGAAATATCACCAGTTGCGCAACGCACTAAAGGCGGACAATGTGTTTCTGTATAAGGTCACGGTCGGAATGGCAATGGTGCTGGAAAAAAGAGCTCAAACGAGGCCAGAAAAACGCGAACATTACGAAGAGGAGACTGATAGGACCAATAAGCGACAGAAGCTTGTTGGGAGTGATACTGCCAGAGGAGCTGAGGACGTGCCGGTTGCAAGCAAGAAGTCGCTGGACCAGGTTATAACCCTGAGACCGCAAGATGTACAGTGCTGTGCGGCGGACTTGTTGGAGCACAACGCGCGGGAGACACCATCATCAGAGCAAACTTCGGGTGCTCAAGATCTTCTCAAGGCCAACGGCTTCGTCACATTCCGCTGTCCAGATTGCAGGGATTCATTCGACGCCAAGATTAAGCTCAAGGACAAGTACATCCACGACTGTCGCAACCGCTTCAAGGGAAAAGGTACGGAACACACGGGAGCTGTCTGGCATGCATTCTTTCGCGACGGCGTGGCGATGAGTCTGAGTGCAGAGCGTCAGTTCTGGCGGTCCTTGGAGCGACTGCAAAAGACTCTAGAGGACGACAAGCTCAAATGAAAGCAAAAGAGATGAGAAGGCCTTGGAGCTCCTGGAGATGCATGAAATGCGGAGGTCGAGACGGGAGAGGTGAGGCAATTGGAGCAACAATCAAGGCTGACATGAAGTGCGGTTGGCTTGGATTTCGTGTGTTACTTAGTCAGCAATGTAAACTTAACACGCGAATACTCAAGTCTTGACGTCCCCGAACTTCGTGTCTCGACAAACAAACCACACAACTTTCATCCTGCGCCATCTTATCGGGAACGAAGGACGTAGGGATCTCGGAATCGCTCACAGTCTTTGAATACCGGAGCACTGGACCACTGATGGAGCGTCGATGAGCAGACATGTCCGCCAAAGCCGCCCTCAAAGCGGCAAAGGCTGCGCTCGACAATCAGCAATATGACAAAGCGATAGAAGAGGCCAAGTCAGTCCTATCATCAGACGCCTCAAATCACTTTGCAAAGCTGTTCTTGGGTCGAGCTTTGGAGAAACAAGGAAAATTGGACGAGGCTGCGCAAACATACCGGTCCGCAGCGGACGCCAAACCAGACGACTCACAAGCATGGCAAGGACTGTGCAGTGTCTACGAAGCTGCAGGTCCGAGCAAGCTCAACGAATACCGTGAAGCGGCTGTCAAAGTTGCTGAATTCTTCGCCGCTGCTGATGACAAGGAGCGTTGCCAGACGACAATAGACAAGCTGGTCGCAGTCACAAAGCAAAGTGGGACTCAAGCGCAAATCAAAAAAGTCCTTCAGATCTTGCTACCTGGTAGCACCGTCTACGACTTTTTGGAAGGTCGCATACCACATCCGTCACACACGCTCACTCGCTTAGTGGAGATCACCGAAGCCGAAGAGGATCAGCGCATCAAGAAGGAAATCGCAGACCGACGTACTCGCATAGGCGCGAAGGTCGGCCAAGTCACACTCGAAGTGAAGCGAGAAGTCTATGGCAGCAGCGATCTCGAGGACCTCTACCAGAACGTCATCAATTGGAGCAACGACGATGAAGTGCGGAGGCAGTACGAAGAAAAGCTGCTTCAACGAGCATATGATGTTCTTGTCATCTTGCCACTGGAGCAGAAGTCGGCGAAGCTGAGCCAAGTGCTGGATCTTGCTGAGGGAATGGTCATCATACATCACCCGTTCCTGACCGCGTGGGATCTTGTTCTCGAGACGAGAGACGTTGATGACCTGAAGGAGTTGGATGCAAATCTTCTTCGAGAGTACACGACCTTGTTCCTGGAAAGCGGACTGGGGAGAATCATTCGAGGCTGGATAAGCAGTGAGCTATCGCCGTTCCCGCCTCCTCCCAAAGTAGATGAGAAGGACGCAGAAAAGGAGCCGCAACTCAGTCCCGAAGATCGTCTGCTGCTCCTTACCGAGGGGCTAGCGAGTGCCGAATCCTCGCCGATGGCGCATCGACTCGTGAGCGACTACTACCTACACTTGGAAGAACATGAAAACGCTGTTGAGACAGCCAGAGCAGGTCTGAAGACCGTGCAGACGGAATCAAACAAGCTTGGGATGAGCTTTCAGAACACAAAGGATGCATTGAACGCAGTGCTTGCAACAACTCTAGTCCACTACCAGGCACCGAGGAACCACCCAGAAGCTAGACGCCTTTTCGAAGATATACTCCAGAGGAAACCAAAGTTCACGCCTGCTCTCATTGGGCTTGGTCTGATATTTGAAGAGACAGAGGACTATGAAGATGCCATTAACTTCTTCACGCGGGCTCTTGAAGGAGATGAGGGCAATGTGCGCGTTGGTACGGAGCTTGCTTGGTGTAGGGCGCTAAGCAGTGACTACCAGCGCGCCATGAAAGAGCTCGAAGAATTTCTTGAACTGATCCGAGCAGATGACCCACGGACTAGAGACTTGCGTGCACAGACTTTATACAGAATCGGAGTCTGCATGTGGGAGACCGACTCGTCCAAGGCGGCACGTAGGGACCGGAACGGTGCATATTCCAGATTCCTGGCGGCGATCAAAACAAATGTCAACTTTGCGCCAGCATATTCCAGCCTCGGCTTGTACTATGCCGATTACGCCAAAGACAAGAAGCGCGCAAGACAGTGCTTTCAGAAGGCATTCGAGCTTTCCACTGCAGAGACAGAGGCAGCTCGACGGCTCGCGAAGTCATTTGCTGACCAAGGTGATTGGGACATTGTGGAGGTCATCGCTCGACGCGTGGTCGATTCTGGAAGAGCGAGACCACCTCCAGGATCGAAGAAGCAGGGCATTAGCTGGCCTTACTCTGCTCTTGGCGTTGTTCACATGAACAAGCAAGAATACCAACAAGCTATTGTTGCCTTTCTTGCCGCTCTTCGAATCAGGCCAGATGACTACCAATCTTACGTTGGCCTTGGAGAGAGCTATCACAACTCGGGCAGATACAACTCCGCACTTCGCACGTTCAACTATGCTCTCGAGCCTCACGATGGCCTTGAGATGAATGTCACCGGCGAGACCTGGTTTGCCAAGTACATGCTCGCAAATGTCCACCGAGAGCTCGGCGATTTCGACGAAGCAGCAAATGGGTTGAACGAAGTACTGAAAGAGAAGTCCGGCGAGTTCGGTGTTCTTATGTCATTGATGCAAACTTTCATCGAGCATGCGTTCAAGTGCGTGGAGACTGGTCTCTTCGGGCAGGCAATCGACAACTCCAAAGACGCGATATCTACTGCGACCAAAATTGCTCAGGATAATACCAATGCTTTCAATATGTGGAAAGCTGTGGGTGATGCTTGTTCCGTCTTCTCCTACGTCCAGAGTGGCACTGAACGCTTCCCGTTGGACGATGTCCGTCAGTTGTTGGAGAAGGCGCAGGCGAAGGACCACCTCTCCGACATTGATGGAGTTGCGGTTGAGCACCTTCAAGATGATGGTGCGACAAAGCTGCAAAAGCCTTTGGCCGCGGCAATTCTTTCTTACAAACAAGCCATCTCTTCGAGTTCGCACGACATCCATGCTCAGGCTGTGGCATGGTATAATCTTGGCTGGGCAGAGCAACGAGCGTCTGCGTGTCAAGACACCAAAGCGGGTAAGAAGCATCTTACTGCTGCTGTCAAGTCTTTCAAGCGCGCGATCGAGCTCGAGGCAGGCAACTACGAGTTTTGGAATGCCCTTGGCGTAGTGACAACGCCACTCAACCCGAAGGTTGCTCAGCATGCTTTTGTTCGCTCATTGCATCTCAATGAGTTAAATGCCAAAGTTTGGACCAATCTCGGTGTTTTGTATCTCCTTCAAAATGATAACGAGCTGGCTCATCAAGCTTTTGGTAGAGCGCAGAGCACAGACCCGGACTATGCACATGCTTGGATGGGTGAAGGTCTCGTCGCTCTCCTAGTGGGCAATAGCCAAGAGGCTCTGAACCACTTCACTCATGCTTTCGAGATATCGGACTCCGCTTCTTTCATTGTCAAGCGACAATACTCGGTTTCCAGCTTCGACCACCTGATGGCCTCGCCGGCCGCATCGAACGACCTCACGAAGCTGATCCAGCCCATCTTCGCTTTGGAACAACTTCGGACCCAGCTTCCACAAGATCTGCCTTATCGACATCTGGCCGCGTTGTATTTGGAACGAGTTGGGAATCACATTGCGGCTATCGATACTTTGGTCGAGCTGTGTGAAAAGGCAGAGGCAGAGTATGAAGCATCTGAATCGCTCAGCTCCCTCGCAGGATTTGCATTGGCAAAATCAGACTTGGCTCGGAATCAACTCGCTGCCTCATCCTTCTCTGAAGCAACCGAGAACGCAGAAACAGCACTCGACCTCTCGTCTGATGCCGATAGTAGCGGCTTAGACCCGGAGGCGAGGAGGAAGCTGCGCTTGTCAGCCCACCTGACTGCGGGCCTAGCTCAGTACAACCTGCAGCAGATGCCAGAAAGCATCTCCCTGTTCAAAGCTGCGTTGCAAGAAAGCGAGAATGATCCCGATGTCGTCTGCTCGCTCGTGAAAGTCCTCTGGGCGAAAGGCGGAAAGGAAGAAAAGAGCGTAGCGCGAGACCAGCTTTTCGAATGCGTGGAGCGCTCACCTGATCATGTCGGAGCTGTTGCACTCCTTGGAACCATTGCCGCACTAGAAGACGACCGTGACACGGCGACTGCGGTCCGTGACGATCTCATCGGCATCAGAACGAGAGATAACATCTCCCGCACGGACCTGGACGGGATCGAAAACCTGCTTGCGGCCCTGTCTATTCTCTCCTCGGGAGGAAGCGACGCCGCAGAGGGTGCGGCTACTGAGGCTCAGGCTGCTATCATGCTCAAGCCCGATCATCCGCAAGCTTGGTCCCGTTTGGCGGATGTTTCAGGAGAGCCGTACGCTGCGGAGATGGCTTTGCGAACGGCTGAGCAGAATGCCCCACCGCTAGGTAATATGGAAGTGGAGGAGTTGGCGAGAGCGCATGCTGGTGTTGGAAATGTTGGTGATGCGCAGCGAGCAGCTTTCCTGGCTCCTTGGTTGGTGGATGGATGGAAGGCGATGAAGGAGGCGCTTGATGAGTGAACAGGGTCACTTGAGTAGGTGGTGACAGTATAGAAAACAGAAGCGTCGTGGCACTTGAGAATCTACTTCTGGCCTCTTCCATTGTGTTCTGTTTTACTTTTCGTGGTTGATGCCACGAGCAATGACGAAGACCAAGTACGGCGCGAGAAATCTTCTTTTGTTATTCTACGACCGTTTCTCTACAGTGCATATGACAACGCGACAAATCCCGCAGCAGCAATGAACCACAGATTCACACTGGCGCCTACCTCACCCAAGTTGAAGGCCCCAGTTGCAAAGTCGTTCGATTGAACGTCGTCGTTGACGCGCATGCAGAGAGGAGTGAAGACGTTGCCCTGGAGAGAGATGTTAGTCGAGCGAGACAGAAAAGCTCATGATTCGAGGAGACTTACGGAGTCTAGTATGACCATGTGAACACGAGACTCTGCTTGTGTGAACCAAGTCCTGTTCGAGCCATCGTACACGTCCGTGGTGATGTGAGCGAAACCCTCGCCGGAGGAGCTGTTGGCTACGGTTCCGTTGGAATCGGTGAGGAGATCTGCGAAGAGACAAAGGATCAGCCTCTCGATCAAGGAAGAATGATAGTTTGGAGAATCGTACTGTATGTTGCCGACTCATACTCGCCCTCAAACGTCCACTCGCACTGCTTGATCTCGGACAGATCCAAATCCTGGCCTCGGCAGCCCTCATCGTCCCACTCGGACTCCGCCCACCGCTCGCGGATGGCTTCCAGACAAGCATCTCTCAACGGACCACGGCAGCTGCTGTACGCATTCTCGTCTTCATTGTAAGCATTCACGCGCCCCGAGGGAAGCAAGCTCTCCAGGATCGTGACGCAGAAAGACGTCTGGTTGAGCTGGCCCGAGTTGGCGGCGATGGCGTCGCGGTATGTCTGCGCGTTCGGGAACTGTAGGTCGTAGACTGTGTTGAGGACCTGTGCGTTCGGGATGGCAGAGTCGTCAACAGTGGCTTCTGCGAGTCTGGTCCGGAAAGACCAGGTTGGTGGTTCTGCGGTTGAGTCCTCCGGGTCCCAGAGGGTGAAGGCAACCTGCTTCTCTGCGACGGGGTTGTTGATGGCATTCGAGTAATCTTCGCCTTCTGGTTGAGGACCGATTCCGGTTTCTGTGTATTCTGTCAAATCTTGTGCCAGAATCGTTGTGGCGAGGAGGAAAGAGGAAGCTGTGAATGAGAACTTCATTTTGGCGACAGGCTGTGAGAGATGATGTCGCTCACGTCCAGTCGTGTAGGGAAGCTGGCGTTATGTATTGGCTGCTGACATGCATGGCATCCGTGCTGTGAGATGAGCATCGTGGTAACCCGGTGCATCCGGTACTCTTAGCAGTTGTCCAAGACCGGTGCCATGGCGTCCGTCGTTCTTGTTGTGAGCAAAGCCACTGACCGTTGATACCCGCGGTAATTACTTGCCGTCCTCCTAAGTCCTGGGCATCGCAGGCAATCGCGACGGGAAGCACTTGGCCAGAACGGTGAAAAGAACAGTTCTTTGATGAGTAGTTTTGCCAGGAATTGCAGTGCATTGGCGCCACGTCAGGTGATGATGACAGGTAGGTCTGGGTGTTTTCTTGGCTGACAAGGAAGCCACCATATAGCATGGAATGGTCTTCCGCTAGATACAACTTCGACACGAAGTCTTCAAGCTCGTCAGTACCATTGCTTCTTGTTTGTATTAGTACTCATGGTGGCGGGTGGATAATTGTCGACACTGAGAGAGTGCCTTTGAGACAACTGATCTTTGCCGGACCAGGCTGTTACTTCTATAGCGCCAGGCTCCTGGTTGGTTTGGTCTTGATACCGGGCAGAGAAATTAGACTTCTCTTGTTCATATTGGCAGACGTAAGAGCAGTGTTCGTCGTACACAGCCACCGTGCTCGATCAGAGGACGCCTTCTCTTGACCTGTATTGCATCTCTCAGGCGCTACGATGCGCGACATGGTCTTGCTCATGTATCTCGCCAGTCAGCGGATATCGGTGCTCGGTGTTCGTGTGTTTTGAAGGAGTTGAAAGGAAGGTCGGGAGGAGGCATGGACCGTAGCGTGTGCGGAATTCAAGGCGTCCCGCCGGAGAAACATTTAAGCGGCAGTGTCACCCGGCAAAGTCGCTCTTACCCCTCAACATGTTCTTCAACCAGACAAGAAATAAGAAATGGCCGAGGAATTGAGGGATCTTCCATACCAAAGGACGGTCGATAACGGGGGAGCGACGTTGACAGGGGACGAAATCGGACCGGCTTCTCCTTCGACCTCCTATTCTCGCCTGCCTCCTGTCGACGGCGGCAGACAAGCGTACTCCTTTCTCGCCGCCAGCTTCGTGCTCGAAGGCTTGGTCTGGGGTCTGCCTTTCTCATTCGGAGTCTTTCAGCCCTATTACAACAGTCATGCGGCCTTCGCGACCAACAGCACTGGCGTTGCTGCCATCGGGTCCACGGCCACCGGCGTAGCCTACTTCTCCGCCGCAATCTTTAGTATTGCCATGCAGAGGTGGCCTCGTTTCAGGCAGCCAGCAATGGTGCTAGGTCTGGCTATCAGCGCAATAAGTCTCATAGCTGCGTCCTTTGCCAACTCGGTCTCGGGTCTGCTCGCGACGCAGGGGGTGCTGTACGCCTTGGGAAGCATTGCGCTCTACATGCCTGCGAATCTCTTTCTTGATGAGTGGTTCGTCACTCGCAAGAGTCTCGCCTTTGGTATCATGTGGGCCGGCACCGGTTGTGCGGGTCTCGTCGTCCCATTTGTCATGGAGTGGCTCCTAAGTGCGTATGGCTTCCGCACCGCCCTAAGAGCCTGGGCGGTAGTCATGGTCAGTAGCTTGCGGCAGACTCTTCCCCTTCTTATCGGCGCTGACTGATTGCAGGCTATCATAGCCACACCTTGCCTGATGTTTGTGAAGCCACGCTTACCGGTCACGGCAGCCAGCGCTCTTCGACCTCAGGACCTCTCTTACGTGAAGAGTCTTCCGTTCTGGATCTTTCAATTTGGAAATATTGCTTTCTCTCTCGGCGTCTTCCTTCCGTCCCTGTGGATGCCGTCGTATGCGCTAGCCATCGGTCTTCCCGCGTACGCGGGCCCTTTGAGTGTTGCTTTGTACAATGGAGCTTTCTCTGTGGGCGGCGTGCTTTTGGGATATGTTGTCGACCATACCTCTCACGTCTCATTTGCTATCGCTATCAGCACGCTGGTGTCTATGGTTGCCGCCTTTGTGTTCTGGGGCCTAGCGACCTCTCAGGCTATGTTGTATTGCTTCGCCATCTTATGGGGAATCTCTTCTGGCGGCTTCACTGCCACCCTCCCCGGTTCCGCTCTGGCGATCAGCAAGGCAAACGCCTCCTACAACGTGGACACTGGTATCTTCATTGGCCTTATGGCTGCAGGCAGGGGGATTGGTAGCATTGTTAGCGGTCCCATGAGTGAGAGGCTACTTCAGCTTGGATCCAACGTACAGGGACGTTTTGCATATGGCACTTCTTACGGGACTTTGGTGATCTTCTGTGGTGTCAGCGCAACATGCGGTGGTGCAGCCTGTCTTGGACGACTATTGAAGCTGCTGTGAGAACGTCAGATAGGACGATGGCCGGCTTCTGATTGATCGGCATAACTTGGATACTGACAAGAAGAAACGAGGCTCGAGTCGAGAAGTCTGCTACGCAGCGTACTGCAGCTGGTGTGGGCTTTCCCAAATCTGTCTGGTCGTCGTACACATCACTCATCTCCCATGGCATCGCACTTATCAAACATAACATACGAAAGCACACTAAGCTGCCGGCCAGTCAAGACTTGTCACACGATTCAGCTGGGCTAAGCCTGGGCCTCAATCAGCTTCTTCCGGTTTGATGATGCAAGATAGACCTACCGACCAAACACCTCACTCTGCAGCCTCACGATAGCTTCCTCAAGATCTTCTGTCGTCAACTCCAACGTCCCAGCGTCAGCGCTGTTATTCCTTCTCCGAGTGGAAACGGCAGACTCCATATAGAAGAGCGCGATATCCTCTGCAAAATTCGCGGCTTCCCAGAGCGCTTCCAGCTTCCGGAGGAACAACAACGTCTGGATAGTCGGCTTCTGCAACACCGTAACTCCCGTCCTCGGATCAACAGTGAAGGCGTCCTTGGGTAGGAGGCCTACTGGAATGAGACTGAGATATAGCTGCATCCGGAAAGACTCGATGTCATCCACCTGCTGCGTCGAGTGCAAGGCCGGGTCTTCGGGCTCTTGTACTGAGCCGTTCGCAAGTGTGCATTGGCGAAGTCGATGATCTAGGTCGTCTACATCTACCTCTGAGGGTGTCGATGAGGTTGATGAGGACCAAGAGCTGGCTTGCGAGTGAGTCGAGACCAATGGCGGAGGAACCGGTGAGTAGCCCATTTCGCAGTCTTTGGTATAGTGAGAAACGAGTAACAGACAACAGGACTTGACATTCAAAAGACCAACTACCAGAAGAGCATGCGACTTATCTATCCCCAAAGGAAGTCACACGTGCATACAACCCGTAAGTTCATTCCCCGCCTTTTAGATCCGTTTCAGCATGCAGCAATTCGCGTCCTCAAAATCGCCATTTCCACGATCACAGTACTCGACTTCGATTCTCGGGCTCGGCGACAAGTGATATCTCACGCGACGAGGAGAGGAAAGCAATTTTTACTCGATTTGTGTGGTGCTGTTCGATCGTCATTGTGACAGCTATGGGGACCCAATGCTGCTTTTAGCAAAAGCTAGATTTTCTGGAGTTGGGATCCCTGTTCCTGGCTGAATATCACGTGCTCTTACGATGGTCGTGCAGGAAAGAGCGATAGATTTGAATTCCAACAGCATGTTGATTCTGCAGTGTCTGCATGATGAAGGTATCACTTCAGTCCAAAAGATCGAAACAGAAAAGCGGAGCCTTAGCGTATGCAAGCTCAGAATCCAGGTGGCCAAGGACAGCGACGCAACTGTCTAGAATACACCTTCCTGCTGCATTTCATCAAGCTTCTCCCATCTGTCCTAGTCTTTTTCTTTCCATTGGCGGCTTGCCAGGCCAGATGACCTCGACCCGGCTCTTCCGCTCGCCCTTCTCTTACTGATACTCGATATCGATGCATTGCGATTGAGAATGGGTTCCATTTTTTACCCCATCTCTGCTCGGAGACTCGTTGGTCTGCAATGCCTTCCATAAGCCGCAGGCAGTCTTGCTTCGTCGCGAAACTCTCTGCCACATAACATCAGTACTTCTGAAACCCTCACATCAATTCTCTCCGTCCTCGTTCGCCGGCGGCTTGCCTGGCCAGGTCACCTCGACCCGGTCCTTACGCTTCCCCTCCTCTTTCTGGCTCTTGAACTCGGCCTCGAACCATTTCGCCAGAGCAATGATTCCCGCCTTCGCATTCACACTGCACAATCCCTCGAAGGACAACTTCGTCAGCTTCTTGAGATCGAGGAGACCGGCCAGATAATACTCCTCGATCAGCTGTTCCGCCGGCTTCTCAATAGCACCAGTCACATCGTACTGAAACACCTCGTGGACGTGGAAGTTCAGTGTGACTTCGCGGAGGTTGTCGCACTTCTTCATGAAAGTGATGTCGTTGTTGGAAGTAATGTGCGGCAAGTGGTGTGGGAAGCGGGAGAAGAACGGAAAGCGCAGCTTCTGGACTGCGTCGAAGCCGTTCTTGATGTTGTCGGGAACATCGCCATGGAGTGGTGTGAAGTCAACCTTCGTGAGCCAGTTCTGGAATTTGGTGTTGCCAGGACCGCTGTGGATTTCGAACGTGGTCTCTTCGATTGCGACAAGCATGGACTCGGTACGCAGCTGCTTGTTGACACGAGTGATGATGGGCAGCTTGATACCGATTGCTTGCTGGCCGTACCGACCAGGCAGGAAGACCGCAACAGTGGACTTGCCAATCAGCACCTCGAGGAACGCCCGTCGCGCGTGCCAGTCCAGGTCCAGGAGCCGGAATGGGCCACTCCAAGGGTACTGGAGAGAGTGAGGGATCTTGTCGATTGTGGTCGCGACGGCAGCAACGTCATGCGCAGAGTAGGAGGCGGCGGATGTCGGAGTCGACACGACGAGTCCAGACGACGGCGATGCTTGAGGCGTGTCTTCCAACTTCAAAGCGCGACGATAGGCAGTCACCAGTTCGCCGTCGACTGCGAAGAGCTACATGGTGTCAGTGAGCGGCCTAGGTCCATGGTTTAGTGCTAAGTACCTTCTCGCCAGTGCCGAGCCGAGCCATGTTGGCCCAGGAGACGTTGAGGTACGGCATGTTGAGGAATGTTCGACGGAGATGGTACTGGTCTGAGGTATGTCTAGGCTTGGGAGTGCAGCGAGCCTGAGGGTGTTGATGATGCTTGAGGATCTCTGCAAGCTCGAGGGGCTGGTCGATCGAAGGTGTCGAGTTGATCGAAGGAGATTCCTGTGTCGTCTTATATGGCGGGAACGGCGTCGCGAATGAGCTAATCAGGACTCATTCACCACGTCTGCCATTCACTTGCAGAGACGGGACCATCCAATCATTCACCCACCGGCGACGCATGAATCCACTAGCGTGCATGGGCCACAGCCGGAGAGGCGACGACGAGTGTCGAGGCCGTGCGCGAGCGCCTGCAACCAGGAGAACAAATCGCAGCGAAGAGATCAAAGCCATGGTCTCCAGGACTGTCCCCACGGAAACAGGAGATAGGCAGTGATCAGTTCACTGTTCATTCGCTGGTGTTCTTGCCTGTTTAGAGTACTACCGACGGGAGGAAGCCAGATTGCTTTGTTCAACAAAGGAGAATGCCATTGTGTAGCCCAAGTCGTCCTCGTCTTGCTTTAGGTGAGTTGGTAGGTATATCGCGCCATGTCGGCGTCTATCGTCTTCCAGGAATATAGTGTTCGAAGTCGCAATCTATAATATATTCGTAAGTGTAGCATCAGCGCAGAATAGACTCAGGATGGCAGGATGAAACCGGATTTGCTGGGGTATCAAAATGTTCCCAGATCGCTCTATGAAAGAGAGGGCTAGAAAAGTCGGCTCAGTTTACTTGTTCTGTCGAGTAGAGACATGCATCTGGGCAAACAGTCCAGTTATGCAAGAGTTGTGACCATTCCATGCGCCGTTGCCATGCATCGTATCTAGCAAACGTGTCAGCAAACAACTCCCTCCATCCGCAAGTCCAGCCGGCGCCACCATCAGAACCTACATCATTCCATCGCATCCAAGCAGACGTTCCATCGATCTCATGACTTCCCACTCGGCTTCATGTATTCCACATCATTGTCTCGATTATCCGCCCGCGCCTCCTCGAGCATGGTGTCGATGCCGCGTTCCTTGAGGGCTTTCTGAAGCCACATCCCTATCAGTCCAAAAGCCATCTCAACATTATCAGACAAGAAGACATACACTTAAACAGCTTTTGTACTGTTTAAACAGCGGCTCACACTCGTCTGTTGTGGCGCTGCCGCGGAGGTACTTTTCCGAGTACCATTTCAGGAAGCAAGAGTCGTAGCGTCTGTATCGAGTCAGGGTGCGAAAAGGACAACGCTTGGAAGGGACGAAGCTTACTCTTTGACATCGTTGCATTCTGGAGCTAATGAGGCGGACATTTTGGCGTGGTTGATGGAAATGGATGGGTGAGCGATGAGGTCTTCGAGAGGTGAGGTCGGCAAGTCGAGTGGCACTGTTGGGTGATGAGGTGTACGCAGGTGGGATGAGGCATACGCGCGAATTCACTCCCATCATAAATTATGTCCTCTACTTCTACTCACTCCTCATGAAAGCACTTTACCATGCTTGTTCACAATCCTCAAATTCTTAGCGCCCGTCGAATTCGCTCTCTGCACGATGCCATCTCCATCCCAGCTGAAGTCCACCTTCCCTCCACCTCTCAGCCTCAACCCTCTCACCTTACCATTGCCCCAAGCCGCTGGAATAGCAGGCCCGAGTACCACCGTCCTTACGCTATTATCCCCCAGTACACTCGGCAAGTCAACGACAAGCATGCTCAGAACTGCTCCCGCATGTCCAAAATTCGCATCAATTTGGAACGGCTCCTGCTTCCCGCTGTACATGCTAAGCAGATTGCCAGCCCAGTTCTCGCCAATCGTCAATCGCAGCTCGTAGTGCGCCATGTCAGTGTTGTTCAGTCGCGCCCAGCACGCCGAGCGCCAGACTTTCTCCCAGCCGGCGTTGGAGTCGATGATGCCGATTCCGCGGGAGTAGAGAGTTGTTTGGACGGCGGATTGGATCGAGGTGTTGGTGTAGCCGCCCAGGTAAGAAGACAACGAGAAGCCTGGATACCAGCCTACCAAGTTAGAGAGATGTCGGTGAGTGTCGTTCGGGGTATCGATGTCGAGCTTCCATTCCTGGATCTGGTTCCATCTGCCAATGTGGAGACCCTTGTCCAATCGTTTTAGAGAGTCCTCAAGGAGCGCGAGAAATGATTTGTCCGTGTCGTGGATGATTGAAGCAGATTGTAGAGTGCTTGCAAAAGTCTGGTAGATGAGCTGCTGCCAATGACTGCAGCCAAATGTAGTCGGACCATGCTCGGCGCTTGTGCACGGATTGACCACGAGAGTGCCGTCCTTGGAGTATGTATCTTCTTGAAGTTGGCTAAGCCAGAAGCTCGAAATTGCCTTGAGCATCGGGTAACCAGAGGACTTTAGCCAGGCCACATCTTGACTGTAGTCAAAGTGATCCCATACATGTTGCATCATCCACGCTGCTTCAATCGACTGGTCAAACCAGTATTCCTCCCCGGTCTTCATACCTGTAAAGCCGAAAATGTTCGTCTCGCTGTGAACCACCCATCCAGTAGCATTGTAGATTAGCTTTGCCGTCTCTGTGCCTCTAGGAGCCCAATTCTGCTGCATGTAGTCCCACAACGGTGTTTGTAGAGCTCCAAGTCCGGTCTGGTCGACGTGCCAGTGGTTCATTTCGAGGTTGATGTCCAAATGGTAGTCTGAGCTCCACGCATTTGACAAGAGGGTCGCCCATTTTCCTTGTAGGTTGGGAGGCAAGGAGCGATCTCGAGACGACGAAATGAACAAGTATCGAGCAAAATCGAATGTGAGTGACTCCAAATACGGATCACCGGTGGTTCCGTTCGCATTGTACCGAGAAACCAGCTCTTCGGTTTCAACATCTGCCGATCTCTGCGTATCAGGAAGCTCTAGTTCGAATGCGTTCGCCAGTGAGCTGTAGTCTGCAATATGATCATCGCGAAGTTGCGATGGGCTCTTTGTAGCAGCACTTCTCGCGGTTTCAAATACGTATTCAGCCGGATCCTCGCCTCTGAACGAGTAGCTGTGAGCCGCGTTCCCTTTGCTTTGGTCGAAATTCGTTCCCGCCGCCAACACCAAGGTGAGCTTGTTCCGCTTTGTCTTCGGGACCACAAAGGTGTCATTGGCGCAATGAGTAGGGATGTCTCTGCCAACAGGCATAACTGTAGCCTGATATTTCATGCCGATGCCCTTTTGAGTGGTTCCAAGGAATTGAAGTTGATCTGGGGAGCACTTCGTGGTCGCAAGGGAGGCGTTCGTCAGGGTGTTGCCCATGGAAACGATGACTTCGGGAAGGCTTTTGTTCGAAGCGACATCGTAGACACAGACATCGTCCGGATAAGAGCAGTATGAAGCCCTGTCCCGGTCAGCGTGCGACAGATGCAGACGATTTGATGCTTACACTACGAAGCTAGCGCCATTAGCAGAGTAAGTGGTCGTGTGCACGCCGGTCTTCAAATTCAGGCGCCTTTCGTAGTCGCTCGCGTTCTCCACGCTGCTGATCGTGACACTCATGTTTCCCAGCACGGCGTAGCTTCCGTAATTGCTAGCATCGCCCATCAACTTGGACATGTTGCCCGTGCCGTTTTGGAAGATCCATTCTCTGATGCCGGGAAGGTACTGATACTTCGCGCCATCGTTGCCGCCTTGGTAACTGCTGTTCTCAAATGGTCCACCCGACCAAAGGCTATCCCGATTGATACTCAGAGTCTCATGCCCGGCTTCGCCAAACGGCAGAAGAGCAAGCTTTCCATTACCAATGGGATACGCCGTGCGAAGGACATCACTTGAAATAGCTGGCTTAAAAGACCAGAGTGCTTTCGAAGAGCAAGAAGGAGAGAAGAAAAGAATAGAAAGACTCGATATCAAAGATAATTTCATGCTGCTTAAGCCTGTCAGTGGACGCAGAAGTGACATTACCTAGGGCCATGGCTAGGCCAAGGCGTATATATGCAGAATTGAGATGTCGGCTCCACCAGGGCAGCTTTGCCATGTATCTTGCTACGACGTAGCATCTGAATGCGGAGTGCAGACGGCTGTGGGAGTTCTTCCGTGTCGATCGGCGGAGAAGACAGCGAAGTTCCTGAAGGCCAATCGCTAAGCGGATTGCTGCTGTAATTAATGCATTGCGGAGCGGCGTAAGATATCCATGGGGTCTTTTGAGACAAGTCCTGTTTGGTTCAGCGTACAGCCAATATATCGGAATGGAGAAGAGGATCAAGGAAGAAGAGATGGTGGGAGCGAAGTCCGGGTAATAGAGCCGGATTTAACCGGAGCTAGGATGTAATGCATGGCAGGAACGAGCGGTTAGTCCCGCGATCGGCGGAAGCTTGCCGCGTCTGAACTTCAAGAAAATGTCCATTAGGTCTTCGAAACAGCAACATCGGCATGGCCATATCACAACACATGTGATTTGACGGCATCTCATCAGCTCCAAATCGCCAGTCATGGAGGACTTCAGCGATCTCGAACAAAACATCAAATCCGCCCTTGTCTCGACCATCCGAAGCGCGAACGCGGCCGGCAACGAAGACATCGCTTTCCACCGATCCCTCGACGCATCCGTCGCCAGTTCAATCGACAGTCAAAATGCGCGTCTTATGGGTCTTGCGGAGCGGCTTCTCGGCAGTGCGACGGCAAATACGGAGATAGTACGTCCTCCACGACTCAAGGACCTCGATTCCATCGAGGGCAACTGGAAGGCCGTGGTTGATGTCGTCGACAGCCTGCTCGAGCGCGCAGACACCGCCCTCGATGAATTTACTGGTGCGGTGAAGAGGATGAGTCCGGGAGTGGAGCAGGTAGGACGAACAACACTGAAACATGTAAGAGGATGAATGCTGAGTTTAGTGACAAGTCTGCGGCCCCGAGACCGCCTAAGATTGCAAAACTTGCGAATGGCTTCAAGAATCAGGATATGGACAAACCGCAATTACTTTTCGACCACATCCCGAAAAACGACGAAAGGACACCCTTCAAGCCGCTGCTTCAAAGCAAGCCTCATGCGTCGGCGCCTTTGGAGAAGGAGCCTGTGGCGTCCGACTCAAATTCTCAGAAAGCGTACGCCTCTCGTCTTCTTTCTTTCTCTCGGCTTGGGCCTGCACAGCACCTTGTTCAACTCAAACAGCTTTTCCCCAACAAGAAGAAGCAACAAGATCGCCGTTTCTATTTCCTATTCCCTGGCGAAAAGATGGAACGAGCGATGTACGCAAATGTGGCTGCTGACACCCCAAACAGGTTTCCTCATCCGTATCAACTGGAGATCGAGCAGTACCGATATCCGTCGTCCGTCTACACCGAGAGCGAACCCATCATGTACCACCCTTTCGAGTCAACGACTGCGACGCTTGTGGACGGCGAAGAGGCTCTGAGCGAGATGCTGGAGGAGCTCAAGCAGGCCAAAGAAATCGCGATTGATCTGGAGCATCATGACAGCCGGTCCTACGTTGGTATCGTATCTCTCATGCAGATCAGCACACGCGACAAGGACTGGATAGTCGACACTCTGAAGCCTTGGAGAAGGAAGCTGCAGTGTTTGAACGAGGTCTTTGCAAACCCGAACATTGTCAAGGTGTTACATGGTGCTTACATGGACGTGGTGTGGCTTCAGCGAGATCTCGGGCTATATTTGGTCGGGCTCTTCGACACCCACTACGCTGCGAGAGCTCTCGGCTACAGCGGCGGCAGCTTGGCGTTCCTCCTCAAGAAGTTCGTCAACTTCGATGCACAAAAGCAATACCAGATGGCCGATTGGCGCATTCGACCTCTGCCTCAAGAACTTTTCGACTATGCCAGAAGCGATACTCATTTCCTACTCTATATCTACGATTGCATGAGAAACGAGCTCATCCAGAAGTCGGACTTTACCATACCAAACCACGAGGGCGACAAGATCTGGGATGTGCTGCAAAAGAGCAGCGAGACAGCGCTGCAGCGTTACGAGCACCCGGTCTATGACACCGAGTTTGGACAAGGACCCGGAGGCTGGTTTGGACTCCTGCGCCGAACACCTGCGCCTTATACGAAGGAGCAATTCTCCGTGTTTCGCGCTGTACACAAGTGGCGCGATGATATTGCAAGAGAGCAGGACGACAGCGTTCACTTCGTTATGCCCAACCACAATATTTTCACACTCGCAAAATCGATGCCGACGACGCGCCAGGAGTTCGCAGCTCAAATACCCTCGCCCACACAAACAATTAGGCAGCGAACCGATGAGCTACTGGGCGTGATCATCAATGCGAAAGCAAGTGGAGACACTGGACCCGAGCTGAACGACATCTTGCAGAAGTTCGATCCCATGAGCGCTGCCAAGCTTAAGGCAGCGCAGAGGACTGCTCAGCAGGCGGCTGTTCCAGCCCCAAAGTCAAAGAGTCCGCCTTTACCAATGAACATCACCTCGAATGTTCCGATTCGAAGCTCCACGTCTTCGTTCTGGGGCAAGGCATTTGCAAGCAGCGCATGGCAGCCAAAGCGCGAATCATCTTCGCTGCAGAATGTGCCACTTTCCGTGCCGTTGCCGCCGTTGACCGCCGAGATCTTTGCTGGGCCAGCAGAGGAGACAGCCAATTTAGTACATCTGCCCGCCTCAGAAGCAATGCAACCTCCAGTCAAAGCAGAAGAGGAAGAGGAAGATGTCGACGATACATTCGTGCTCAAAGACATGGGCAAGAAGCGTAAGCGCGCCCACCCGATGGATGCGATGGATGATGGAATGGCTGCCAACACCGATGTGGTAACACTCCCTGACACACAATCTGAGGCAGCCCAGCAGAAGAGGGAGAGGAAGGCAGCCAAGAGGGCAGCCAAGAAAGAGGCGAAGGCGGCTGCAACGAACGGCGGAAGTGGAGACGGGGAGGAAGATGTGCCATTCGATTATGCTTCAGCACCAAGCATTCTGAACCCGCCGCGAGAGGGCGGCAAGGAGACGGCGAAGGAGCGGAAGAAGAAGGAGAGGCAGATGAATCCATATGCCAAGGCGATGGATGCCCCGAAGGGTCTGCCGAGGAAGCAGAAGGAGAAAGCGGGCAAGAGCATGACTTACAAGAATTGATTGTGGAGGTTTTGAGTGTACGGAATGGGCATGGAGCATTAGCGATGGCGTTTGACGAAGGACATTACAAGGTGCATGGTACCACTTTCACAAGCGCCTCAGGCCGTGAAATGTTTTATTAGCTGTGTTAGCGTAAGACTTGAGAGAGCTCGGTGTGCTCGAGCACTTACCAATGCGATGCATGTTGATCTCTTCATCCGGCCTTCCTGGTCCGGTCTTTTCGTAGGATTTAAGCTGGCCAATGCAGTGGACGTCAAATCCATTCTCCAGGATTCTCGAGCGCCGAGGAATGCAAAACCTACGGCCTTTGACTATGGACCTTGTATTTGGTGGTGTCGAGATCGCGTATACTGTGGTGTGCTGGTCAGTAGGGGCTAAAGGCTGGATAGACTGGAGCGACTGGGATGACTTAGCAAAATTCCGCTCGCAGCCTGGGCAAAATTCTACCCGTAACACACGTCTGCAGCACCAGAAGCCCGTAGTAAGGAGGCAGCTACACGCGGACCTCTAGGTACTCTCCTCAGTGGTGCACTGCTGGCTCGCCTCTTGGATATATAGCTGTCTGCGCTTTGTGCTGCATGCTGGAGAAAGGGTCCAGATTTCGTAGGCCGGATGCACAAGCTGGTTGGCGCGCGCAAAGGAGAGCACACGTCCCAGAGGCTAATATGGCTATCTACGTCGCCGAGCGTCCCGTGCTCAAACCGTAGAGGTACTCCGCCGCTTTCGACTCTTTGCCGATTCTCTCGTGGATGGTGATGGGCCTTCAATCGATCACACAAGACGGATGTACCCGCTGGAGGCCGCTCCGGGCTGGCTGGGATGGACGCCAGCTTCACAACTTGCGCAAAATTCGAAATGGCCCTTGATTCATACAAAACGCTACGGAGGAGGCTGTCACGATGTCAAGGACCCAGCATGATAAAATTGCAAGGCCAAAACTGCCATCATTGCGCCCTCGTCGCCGCCGCAAGCAAACCGCCCTCCCATTCACCACGCGCACTCCCACCAAGCGCGGCTCCACCCGGCGCCAAACCCAACTCGCCACAACATCAATGAAGGTATATAAGTTTCAAAACGCGCTCGACCAATCACCAAAAGCAACACCTTCACAAACACAACTGGGGTGGCCCAGTTCACGGCAGTGCGTGTTCTCTAACGCGTCTCATGGTTTCGCCCAGATTCGAGTTAGTTCTTTCCAAGAATCGTGTTCCATGGGAAAGTTCGAAACCAAAAATCCAAAGCAACGCACCTAAAAGAATGGATTGAGCCTGGGCGTTCTTTGTCTATCCTGAGCTTTGTTAGGACCTGGGACTACAAAGGGTAGAGTTTCTTTGGGCGGGCACTTGGTGGGTGAGGAGATGCGGGGGGTGGTTCCCCGGCTCTCTTCAAAAAGATGGCGTTCGGGGTGATTCCTGAGTTGAAATCTTTTTGGCCGGTTTGGGGTGGGTTGGGCTTTTGCTTTCTTTTTGGTCCGCGCTTGAACTCCTGCCCTCAGGTGATGAGCACGCGCTCAGCCATACTATACGCCAATTTAATTCCCCCTTGAATTGTCTTCTCTTTTGACTCGTCGCGCCAGCGAGACGGTGTCTTGCTATGAGTGCAGGACGCGGCGGGGTGGCCTTTTTGCCAAAACACGTTCTGTGGCGAGTTGTGTTGTTCGGACTGGAGCTGCGCACCCAGCAGCAGCTTCCGAAATGACAAACACAATATCACAAGGCTTGAGCGCAATGGACGCTACTCTGGCGCGCTGGACGAGCAGACCCAGTTGAACCTTTGGCTGAGATCCTACTTTGCTGCTCTAGCAAGACAAAATATCGACAGATACATCACGATTCCTCACCGAAAATACTTCCACCACCATCTGACACTCCTCTACATCTGCATCTCAACCAACCACGACCGGCAACCGCTGCATCAACTTCCTACAACCTGGCGTATGCCCATCTGCGTACGGCATGATGTCCGCATCCCCTACCCCCGCCGTCTCATCAATCCTCATATCCGGAAACCTCCTCATCATCGTGCCCAAAATCATCTTCAACTCAATCCACGCCAACTCGAGTCCAGCACAAACACGCGTGCCGCGAGAGAAAGCCACGAGCCACTGGTCCAGCTCCGGGTGTCCGAGCCAGCGCTCCGGACGGAAAACGTGCACGTCTTCGCCCCAGATACTTTTATCGAGATGGATATCAGGAAGAGACATGGAAATTTTGGTGCATGGAGGGATGGACCATTTGCCGTACTGCTCCGGCTGAGTTGGGTTGACGCGTGTCAAGCGGGAGAGGGCGCCGTGCATGAGGCGGAGAGTTTCTTTGAGGACGGCGCTCAAGTAGGGGAGGTTTTCGAGGACGGCCATGCTGGCGGGCTCAGTCTCGTCTGGCCAAGCGGCAGTGAGCTCGGCTTGGAGTCTGTGGTTGGTGGGTGGGTTGGTAAGCAGCAGGTAGGAGGACATGGTAAGGGCGAAGGCGGTAGTGTCCCAGCCTCCTGACCAGGCGGCCATTGTCGCTTCGACCAACGCTGAGCCGGTCTTATCAGATTCCGGCAGCGAGCTGTGCAGGTACACGCTCGCCGCAGTCCTGTATTCCTTGTTCGGATCCGGCTCCTGCTTGATTCCATCCTCTTTGACGACTCGGTCGAGCATTTTGTCCGCAAACTGCAATCACAAGGTCAGCTGCACTCTATCGCCTTTCGCACCAATTGAAGACATACAACTCTGAAAGCCAGTATACTCGCCATCCCTTGCTTGGTCCCAAAGAAGGCCATGATTTGTGCCCTCAAAAAGATGAGCAGCAGAGGGATCCAGAACGGAATGAACCGTCCAAGATTCATCATTCCAAACAACACATCGAACCTCCGATCATAGAGCCCTTTAGTCGTCTGTTCATCTTCGAAGAAACCATACTGCTGGCCGTACATGTACTCCGTGATGATTTCCGCCGTGATAGCGCGGTAGACAAATCTGTAACACCAAAACACGAAAATTAGCCACATTCATCCTCATAACATGTTTCAAAGAGAAAGGAAAAAGGTAAACACTCACGCCAAATCCCCTCCTCTCTCCTCCCTCATCTTCCCCACCCCCTTCGCGATCTTCCCATTAACCAGGCCCTGCAACCCCAACCCCTTCGTCTTCCCAAAAGCATCCCCAAAAGCTTTCCGTCTCCCAACATACGTCCTATACTCCTCGGTCCCAAACATCGCTTTCCTAAGTCCAAACTGCCTCGCCGCCATAGCATACTTATCCAACGGCCTGAACCCGAAAAGTTCCTTGAAAAACTCCGGATCCAGGATATGGAGTTCGTCTGGTCCGATACGGATGATGGGGCCGTATTGGGCGTGGAGGAGGGGGAGACGGGTCCAGAAACGGCCGTGGTGCAGGACGTCCCAGTAGAATTCGTAAGCGCGGGAGGAGGCGAGGAGTTTGGGGCCTGGGAAGGCGGAGAGGGGGTGGAAGGTTAGGCGGTAGAGGATTTGGAGGAGGTGGTAGGAGAGGAAGAGGAGGGGAGTGTAAGCGAAGAGAGCCGTGATGAGGGGAGACATGTCTGATTCCGCCAGTGAGCAACGGAGCTGGAAGGGTTTGGATATCACAACCTGAGTTTGCACCTGAGCGGTGGTTGATACTCTTAAGTGTACCAGGCGTGCCGTCGAAGGAGCACATACCTGAAGTGCGATTGGCCAATAAGCAAGTTTGCGACTCTGAAAGCTGACGCTGATGAATCGTGCATTAGCGCGGCGGGAAGGAACCGAAGTGAATGCTTACAGACAACTGTGCGAGCCAAAAGCGATAGCGCTGAATGCTGCTGAATCGGTGAAACTTTTGGCGAGCGAACAGATCAGAAACTGTACCAGAACAGGCCTTGCATAAAGATATGACCTCTATCCATTCATCTCACTACAGAACGTCGCTGGACAGGATGCTGCTTCTCGACTGCACACACGAGAAACAAACAGGGGCAGACAGATGCATTGAGGTCGCTTCGGACAAACTTTCATGTAGACAACTTTAAGGCACCCCCAAGCCATTTATCTCTCCCTGTTCATTCTTCACCTCGCCACCCACGCTATAGCTTGCTCGCCATCGCATCTTGATTGACGATCCCTTGCCCCGCTCTGCGCCTTGAAGTCTGATGGTCTGTGTGATGCCGTTTTGCTGATTAGGAGATAGGTTGCGACTCGATTGTGGTTCCAGCTTCAGAGTGTATCCCTGCGTGATAGTTAGCAATGCGCGAGTCGTTTCACGTAGTGTAGGTAAACATACCTTTGTTACCGCCAGCTGAAAGGTCAGATCGCCGACAGGTGCCGACGTGTTGTTCGATATCCGACTTTGCAGAACAATCTCGGTATCGTTTGCTCGCGAAACAGCGAATAGAGTCTTGATAGAGCTGTTGGTGACAGTGATCTCAGAGGGCTGGTCTGGCAGAGCGGAGCTGAACTCCCACTCGTCATCCTGAGCAGCTGCCGGTGCAGGTGCAGAAGTTCCATTGCTGGCTCCCATACCCAGAAGATCGATCGGCTGAGAGCTTGGCGGCGCCGGTGACTTGGCAGGGGCATGTTGGAAGGGAGATGATTGCCTTGGCGGTGTCGAGAGAGACGCGAACGGGTCCGATTTCTTCGCTTGGTGTTGAGCTACTGATGGCAACGGCGTTGCGGGCTTGGAGGGTGGCTGGGATCCAGATGCGAAAATGCCGAAGTTCGAAGGCGATTGCGATTGCGCTGGTGGGGCCATCTGTGGTGCCGCTGCTTTAGGCTGAGTGTTGAAGATCGAATTTGATGCGGCTTGGGGCTGATTGAACTGGGCCATAATGTCCACCGCGCCGTTTGAAGGACCCAATGAGATCCCACCTCCTTGGCCGTAGTTTCCATCTCCCATGTTCAATCCGAGTAGGTCATCCTCAAGAGCGTTACCCTTCGCTTTTGGTGCCTCAGGTGCCGCTGGTTGAGCACTACTTGAAGATTGTTCTTGCGGCGCACTCTCATCTGCTCCTCCAAAGTCGATAAGAGAAAGCTCATTGTCAGGACCCTTCTTCACACCAGCGCCACTCACACCCAGTGTACCCTTCGGAATGGCATTCGCACCATCGATATCGCCCTTCTTCATCAACTTGTAGCGCTCCAGCGTTCGGTGAATCGAGTCATTGATCTCAAAAAGCTTGGCAACAGCTTCGTGATCTTCGCTCTCTTCTTCGCACATTCTCTGAATCTTCGGATGCGCGCTGGCTAGTGCGTTGGCCAGTTCTTCGAACACATCGCCCTCGTTGATGTTATCGCCGGTCTTGTACCCCTGCATCATTTCTTCCAGCAACCTTGCCTTCTGCTGCACCTTGCCCACTTCTTCTGCAGCCTTCGCCCTGTAGTCTGTCTTATGCCGCGTGTCGTATCCAGCCATGACCTTCATCAACTTGTTCGCTTCTTGCAAATCGTGCGGTGTTCCTCTTCGAATCAGCTCCTGCAGCTTCGCGCTCTGCGCAGCCCTCTCCTCCGCCTCCATCTCCTCCGCGCTTTTCAAGTTATCACTGGGATTCAGCACAGCCGCATCTTCCCTCCTGATCTCAGGAAATTGATATCCCTTGAAATGCAACAGTCGGTGCATATCGCGAATGAATCCCAGATCTTCCTTGTACTTGCTCGTTGTACATATTGTCTGTTTCCACTCCGCAATGAGCTCCAAGATCCTGTTCTGCACCCGTGTCGTCCGCAGCGGCGGACGTTCCGGAAAGCGCCTGACCAGCTCATTGAGGAACTCCTTTGTAGAGATCTGCAAATGGAATGGGTACCCGCAATTCTTCACGCAAATGTCGAGCAAGCTCAGCGCCAGGAGAGAGACATTGGGATTGCGGTGGTTGATGTAGCCGACAATTGCGATTGCTGCCTCGCGCGGCGCTCCGCCCTTCTTGGCATTGATCAGGTCTGCGATCTCGAGACACAGGGCGAGATTGGGCTCGAAGTTCTCTGGCGAACACGCATTTTGGATGTATCGCTGCAAGGGAGTGCTCGCGGGCTCGTGGGGATATGCGAAGCGGTCGCGGGCGGCATAGCGGGCGGAGGCTGCTTCCATGGTGTTTGGCGCTCGACGGGGAGATTGATGGGTCTTCCAGCCCCGAGGCTCAGGGGAAGAGAAAGGATTAGATGTTATCGGAAAGCCCAAATGTAGATGCTGCAGGCCGCAGATCGGGAGCAAGTAGACAGCATGTGAAATTGGCTGGAGGTGGTCGAGTGATGTGGTATGTCAACGTGGTGGGACCTGGGGACCGGAGCTAGAGAGCGGGCCCTCCCGCTGTCGGTGACGTCGCAGCCGAACTCCGATCCGAGCATGCTCCAAAATAATTCAAAGACATCATCATCACTTCCTCTTCTCTACTTTGTCAACCTGCTAATTCTCCCACAACAATCAACATGGTCCGTCACAAGAAAGACTTTAATAACAAAGGCAAGAAAGGTGCAAATGGCCCACGCACCTACGCCCAACACACCCATCCAGATCGCGAGAATGGCCTGGGAGGCAACAAACGCCCACCCTTCAAAGCCGCCGCCTGGGACCTAAACCACTGCGACGCAAAACGGTGCTCGGGGAAGCGTCTGATGCGACTGGGTCTCATGCGAGAACTCCATGTCGGACAAAGGCACTCCGGCGTGGTCGTCTCCCCGAAAGCCAAAACCATCCTCAGCCCCGCGGACAAGGAAATCCTAGAACAGTACGGCGCCGCCGTAGTCGAGGCCTCCTGGAAACGCATCGAAGAAGTTCCCTTCAACCGCATCGGAGGCCCCAATCCTCGCCTACTCCCCTACCTGATCGCCGCGAACCCCACGAACTACGGAAAACCATGGCGCCTCAACTGCGTGGAAGCACTAGCAGCGTGTTTCTACATCTGCGGCCGGAAAGAATGGGCCGAGGAGATCCTCAGCACATTCTCGTACGGAGAGAGCTTTCTGGAAATCAACGAGGAAGTTCTGGATCGGTACGCGGCGTGTAAGGATGAGGAGGAAGTGAAGAAGGCGGAGGAGGCTTATTTGGCGCAGATTGAGGAGGAGTACCGCGAGGATCGGGAGGCGAGGGAGGAGAATCGGGATGATGCGTGGAGAGGGGGGAATCTGAATCGGAAGGGGAGGGCGAGGAGGGCGGTTGATGGGGAGAAGAATGAAGGGAATGAGGATGAGGACGACGAGGATGATGAAGATGGTGACAGTGATGCGAGCAGCATGGGCGGCATCGACCTTGGTGGCCCAAAACCGGGCGAACAGCCTAAAGCCCATGGCAACACGAGTCCGCACGATTCTGAGGAAGACTCCGAGCGAGACCCTTTCGACCTGCCACCCGATGACGATGACGAGGAAGAAATGGCCGAGCTGCGTCGCCGCGTCCTAGCATCCAAACCGTTCTCTAACCCTTCTACAACCAAAACACCCGCCGAAGACGACCGTCAAGCGCCAGAGCGCATCCAACGCCCTACAGGACCCACTAAGGCCGAGCTTCCAGAGGACTCGGATGCGGAGTCAGGATCTGAGATTGGGAACGACGATGACGAGTTTGACAACATCATGAATGCTGCGCCCGTGACGGATCGCGCTGGGATCACTGCAGCGCAGAGAAAGCGGGCGATGGAGAAGGAAGGAAAGCTGAGCGCGACGTTTTCGAGAAATGTCGTCAGCGCGCCGGGGAAGTGGCCACCGTAATTCAATCAATTGTATATGTACAGCGAATTCCATGACTGGAAGCATGTATCACGAACAGGTTTCTTGGATCCGTGCTTCTCTGCATAACGTCTCTCTCCACGCCTCATTTGTCTTCCCTCTACAACACCAACTCACCCCTCACCAAACACCCCATAACTCTTGACCCGACTCCAATAAAACGCACGATCATTCCTCAGCCCAAACTCGCCCCAGTCGTCCGTCAATTTATTCCTGCTCCAGAACCCCTTCCACGCCAACTTATTATTCCGCGTTGTTTTACCAGCTGAAGCGAGGGCCAGGTGCATGTGGTAAGTGTACTTTTCAACAGCGCCTTCGGTTTCGATGAGCAGGTCGCCTTCGGACTCCTCTTCAGAATCGGGGGGAGAGGAGTGCGCAGGTCCAGTAAGCCGCCACCGCCCGCGCAAAGCGTCTTTCATCACGCTGCTGGGCAGGTACGACCCATGGTGCGAATGCAAGTTGGATTTAGAGAGGTGGTGCACGACGTCTGCGGGCTCGGCGGTCGTGAGGAGGGAGATGGCGGAGCCGTCGCGGAAGAAGCGGAGGTAGCGGAAGTAAGTTACGACATGCACAGGCGCTCCCCAGGTTAAGGTGTTGGTGGAAGTGGCTCCAGGACGGGTGTAGTTGACGGTGGAGATGTAGCAGCCGTTGAAGCGCAGACGGGGGCGCGAGCGGAACATGCGGCGCCAGGAGGAGGTGTAGGTGGAGTGCAGGAGGCGGTCGGAGAGGGTGAGGAAGGAGAGGTGGCGTTCTTCGGGGGTGGGTGGGGGTGGGGGCATGTCGGCGCCTGCGTCTCCTGAGGAGGATGTGGGTGGAGGTTGGTAGATGTCCAGGTAGCGGGCGATTTCATCGTTGGCGGTGATAGGGTCGCCCTCGATTTCGACAGCGTAGTCGTAGTGCATCGCTGTGAAGCCGAAGTCGGAGTTGAGAGAGACTTGCTTCCAGATGGATTCCTCGGTCAGGACGAGGTAGGCGAGGCGTTTGCAAACTTGGGCTGTGCGGGTGAAGGAAGAAACATCCATAACTGCCAGGTCGGTGAGGATATGGGTGAGGATCTCCTCGGGCAGCTCGGCGATGGGGCATCTGCGCTGTTCGGAGAGACTGGTCTCTGGCTCGACTGCTTCGATGCGGAGGGTGGAGAATTCGTCGACGAGTTGCTTGAGAGATGCACCGAATGCCTCCGAGCGGAGGGAGTGGTGGTCGGTTCGGGGGACGGTTGGTGGTGCATTGGACGGGTTGGGGTTGGAGGGCTTTGACTTGGCGAAGACGGAGGGCGGGAAGTGCTTGCGCTTGTAGGCTTCGTGGACGCCGTCGTCGAGCTGCGACTTACCTTCAGCATGCACTCACAAGACAAAAGGGAAACGGTCTGGGTGGAAGTACTTTGAATGCGGTACGGTAATGCCTGATGCTCTCGCCCAAGTTGCCCTGCGTCTCCTTCTCTACCGCTCTCTCGTAGTGCTCCAAAGCCGAGTTGGGCTCTCTGAAGACGGCGTCTCGGTCGTGGTTCTGCCCGTCTGTGCCCAGCTTCAACGCGTCTTCCTTGTCTGGCAAGTCGTGGTATGCCTTGGGCTCCACCTCTTCGTTATAGTGCTCTTTTGGCCGTTGTGTGGATGGTCCTGCTGTGGCGTGTGCGGGAGGCGGAGCTCCTCGCGCTCTTTCCAGTCTCTTCTCGTTCACTCTCGTCGATAGGGCAGGGTTGTTGTTCTGATTCCTCGCCGACACCTCTTCTCGCCATCGCTGGCGGAAGGCCTCTAGCTCAGCCTCGGCATCCGGCGCTGCGCCTGTCATTTTCGGTTCTGCGTCTTGCGAACTCATCGCCGGTTTGAGGAGATGGCCAGATTATTAGGGAACAGCAAGATGTGAGAGAGGATGAATCATTAAGAGAAAGGATGCGGTTGTTGGTCGTTGTACAAACGTGACGTGCCTGAGGCCAACCAGCAGACCCCTGCCCTACGTCAAGGCACAGGGAAACGGCTTCCGTCGGCATGCTGGCGAGAGTCTAACTTAATTGCGATCTCGGCGATCGATCCGTGAAGTTTAACGCGAGTGATCGAATCATCATCTCATCTTTGCTCGTCTTATCATCTTGATCTCTGCTTCCTATACTGCAGTTCACTAGTCTCCTCTACACATCAATACCGAACGGCCGTACTTTACGAATTGACGCGGATTGGAAACAGTGGCGACCGGATAAGGAAACGGAAAGCTGTCCGCGCCTGTGGGCGTGACAGAGCTACGACAGCACGCAGCAAGATACGGAAAGTTTGGAAGGACACGAGACGAGATGGCGGGACTACACACACACGGCCAGCGCCACGACAGAATAGAGCACAATGCCGGCGACAGCGTGCCCGGCGAGTCGGAGGGCAGCACGCTGCACCTAACCCAACCGCCCGCCGCTCAGTCCACGCCCGCCACAGATAGCGACACGTCTGTCGTCCAGAAGATGTTGTCTGCCGTGACGGGCAGCATTCTCACCTCCCTTCTGAGTACGGACTTCTCACCTTCACAGCTACATTCTTGTACTAATATCGCTCACAGTAACACCCCTCGACGTGGTCCGCGTGCGATTACAATCCCAACAACCAAGTCCGTCCCCCTCCACCCGCCTGCCCTCCTTCGTACAACTCCCTCCCAACCTCGGCGTCACGGCCTGCTGCCGCGAAGTCTTCTGGGTGCAGAACCAATCCCAATTCTGCGTCGCTTCCCCTTCCCAAGCTGCCGTCATTGATGAGGCCATCATCTCTGACTGTGCGGCAGAAGAGACCCAACGCCGGACCTTCAATTCCACCCTTGACGGTATTCGAAAGATTGCGCGCAATGAAGGCATATGGACACTCTGGCGCGGTCTGAGCCCCACGCTGCTCATGGCAATCCCCGCCAATGTTATATACTTTGCTGGATACGACTGGTTACGGACGAGTCCACGGAGTCCTATGGTAGGAATAGGAGATGTATACGCACCTCTCGTGGCAGGAAGTGCGGCAAGAGTACTCGCTGCCCTGGCCGTCAGCCCGATCGAGATGCTGCGCACACGCATGCAAGCAGCCCACTCCTCGGAAAAAGGCGTTCTGCGCGCAACAATCTCCGGCATGCAAGACATGGTCGCCTCACAAGGCTACCAATCCCTCTGGCGCGGCCTCTCCCTCACTCTCTGGCGCGACGTCCCCTTCTCCGCCATGTACTGGTGGGGCTACGAATACGGCCGCCGCCGGCTAGGCGAAATCCGCGGAGACCCTCACCACCAACAACCCAACCCGAACAGCCCTCTCTCCTCCCCTCAACACTCCGACCTCTCGACCTCCACGCTCCTAGCCGACTCCTTCATCGCCGGCGCCAGCTCCGGTGCCATCGCCGCGTTCGTCACCACCCCCTTCGACGTCGGCAAAACCCGCCAGCAAACCGTCGTGCAATCCAACATGTCCGCCGAACGCCGCCGTGCTCTACCCGAAGGCCGCACTATGCCGCGCTTCCTCTGGCATATCTACCGGCACGAAGGAACGTCCGGTCTCTTCAAAGGCTGGGCGGCGCGCTGTTTGAAAGTCGCTCCCGCTTGTGCGATCATGATTTCCAGCTACGAAATCGGGAAGCGCATGGCAGTGAAGGTGCAAAAGAAGGAGGAGCTTTGATTCGATTTCCGAATTTTGGTAAAGCGGTAGCATGTACGAGGCATTGAAATGGGCGTTGGTAGACAGGATGGCGTGTGCGGATATTTCGGTCTCCGGATGCAAAAAAGCGAGTAAATGGCGTTCTAGGGAGGAGATACCCGGATGTAACAATATCAACTATGCATGCTGTGAGCGAAAGCAATGGAGTTTGGAAGGGAGGAGAAAGGAGCGAGGACATGCCCAGCTCGCCATGCCCACGAAGAAAAACGTCAGCCATTGAGGCAAAAATAAACAAGTTTAACAGCCAAAAACAATGGAACATTCACCAGTCATACCGCGTTTTTGCTACTGCCTACACTTACTGCCTTGTTCACGCATCCTTCGCAACGCTATCTTGCCTTCCACTAACAGGCATACACCGCTCACACCCATTCGCATACAAACAAGCATGCTCACTCCTGAGGTACTCCTTGTTCACCCTCCTCAAGTCCCTCAACATGCCACTCGTCTTAGCCAACAACGCCGTCACCGGATCCGTACCCCTCTCCCCTCCTTCCCTCTAAGAAGCCGCCTCCTTCTGCAGACTCAAGCTGGAATCCAGTCTCCTCTCATCCCTCAGCGTCTCAAACAACTCAACCGCCCTATCCACCGGAATCAGCTCGCCCATCTTCTGCGTCGCCGGGTCATCACGGTTCCGGATATTGACGCTGCGGGACGCGCGCTCCTGCGCGCCGACGACGAAGATGAAATTGTACTGCGCCAGCTGGCCCGTGCGGATCTTCTTCTGCATCGTGTTGCCCGACAGGTCCACGTCGGCGTGCATGCGCTTGGAGCGGAAGAGCTCTTGCAGTTCGAGGACGTAGTCGTGCACGCCGGACATGACGGGGACGATGAGGATTTGGCGCGGGGAGAGCCAGAAGGGCCATTTGCCGGCAAAATGCTCGGTGAGGATGCCGAAGAAGCGCTCGAAGGAGCCGTAGATGGCGCGGTGAACCATGACGGGGCGGGCGCAGCCGGGGGTGAGTTCGCGGCGGTATGAGGCTTCGTCTTTGGGTGCCGCGTTGGAGTCGGGCTCGGCGGGGGGTGCGCTGCGAATCACGAGCTTCTCGTCAGGCTTCGTCTCGCCATCGGCGGCCTTGGGCGCGTCGGCTGGCTTCTCGCCGTTGACTTGTGGTCCTCGAGAGACAGCCTGCTCTTCTGTGCGGTATTCGAGGTTGAATTGCTGGGGAAGCTGGAAGTCAAGCTGAATAGTGGCACACTGGAATTCACGCTTCAGCGCGTCCGAGATGGTGATGTCAATCTTGGGTCCGTAGAAGGCGCCATCGCCTGGGTTAAGCTCCCAAGTGGCCCCAGTCTCGGCCTTGAAGTGATCCAAAGCCTTCGTGAGCTGCTCCTCGGCACGCTCCCAAGTGGCGACATCACCAAGATGGCCCTCGGGCATGGTAGAGAGCTTCATGCGGAACTTGAAACCGAATCGTCCGTACACCGCTGTCATGAAGTCGAACAGCCCCTTGATCTCCTCTTCCACTTGGTCTTCTCTGCAGAAGATGTGAGTGTCGTCCTGCTGGAAACGACGCACTCTGGTCAGACCACTCAGCGCACCAGACGCCTCATTCCTGTGAAGGATACCGAAGTCAGCCATGCGGATTGGCAGTTCCTTGTAACTTCTCTCTCTGTGGCCGAACATCAAGCAGTGGCCTGGACAGTTCATCGGCTTCAGCGCCCACTGCTCCTTTTCGACTTCGAATGTGAACATGTCGTCCTTGTAATGTTGCCAGTGACCTGACTGCTTCCAGAGAGCCGAGTTGTACATATTTGGTGATTCGACCTCCTGGTAGCCACGCTTCCAGTACTCCTCACGGATGTACGACATGAGCGCGTTCTTGATGACCTGACCATGGGGCAGCCAGAAAGCGGTACCTGGAGACATTTGATGGAAGAAGAATAGCTCCTGCTCTTGTCCGATCTTGCGATGGTCGCGCTTGGCCGCCTCCTCCAGCATGTGCTTATGTTCTTCCATTGCCTTCTTGTCCGGGAATGACACACCGTATATCCGCTGCAAACTGTCGTTCTTCGCGTCGCCAAGGAAGTAACTTGCTGAGTTCTTCATGATCTCGAACGCCTTGATTCGTCCAGTGTTCTGCACGTGAGGTCCTCTGCACAGATCGATGAGGGGACCGCATCGGTAGACTGTGGTAGAGGTGCCGTCCGGAATCTTGTCCTTAATAATGTGCTGCTTGTACTTGTTGTAGGCGAACATCTCCAACAGATCCTCCTTGGTCAATGTGACACGCTCGAATGGCTGCTTCTCCTTGATAGCCTTCTCCGCAATCTGCTTAAGGGGCTTGTAGTCTGCTGAAGTGACAGCCGCGTTCTCTGGCAAGGCCATTTCGTAGTAGAAGCCGTCGTCGACGGGAGGACCAATGCAAAGAGAGCAGCCATATCTCCGCTCAGCAGCTTCTCCAAGAATATGCGCACTGCTGTGCCAGAAAACTTTCTTGCCCTCGGGATGCTCGAAGTCCAGCAATTCGAGCTTGCAGCTCTTCTCCAATGGTCTGTCCATGTCCCACAGCTCGCCGTCTACTCTTGCAATCACTGTGCGCTCGAACAAGCTCTTTGAGATATCTCTCGCGATCTGAGAAGGCGAAGTTTCCCAGCTGGTGCCCTCCTTCGAGCCATTGTCCAGTGTGATTTCGATCTTCTCGCGTGGTTGCTGTGCTCTCCACGCATCTTGCTCTGCTTTTCTCTTGTCGAATAGCGCGTTCCTGCTAGCGAAGAAGTCTGGTGGAGGGGTCAATTCCAGCGGGCGGTGATCGACCGCCTCTTTCTCCTTGCTCGCTTTCTCTTTGGGTGCCATGCTGGTCGTGAATCTCGATATGGATACGCAGGCGGGTCGGAAGGATGGAGTGAAGGTTGTTATGTGCGATCGAGTCAGCCGCGAGAGAAATGTGACTCGCCGCAGCATATACAGTCAATGTGTCGGAAGGAATGAATTGTGGTTTTGTTTTTGAGTCACTGCTCGTATGCTGTGCTCGGGGAACGCGGCGGGCGTCTTTCCTTCCCTCGAATGGTTAGCGGGCCGAAGTGGCCCGTGCGCCACCAGAGGGGTCAAATGGTATCTCCTCTCCTGCCAGGTCGTTGTTTCCGATTTGGCACTCTTATGTGACATATACTTTTCTGAATAGAGTGGGCTCAAGAGATTTTCAATAATCTATCGGTGAAACGATTGAAGGTGGCATTCACAACTGATTATCAAAACGCCAGTGTCCATGGTATCATGTTATCCCGCATTTGAGCGGTCTGTAAATAGGTTCTAGTACCCTTCCAATCCTTAAATCCCAACGCCAGCAATGCATAGCCTACAATCATACACATCGGTCGATCAGCCGAAGGGGAACCCATTAGGAAATCCACCTCCACCAAACGGGAAGCCGCCACCGCCTTGAAACTTGAAGCCTCCTCCAGGGAATCCTCCTCCACCACCACCGCCTTGTCGGAAGACGAATTGTTGATGACCCCCACCAGGACCGAATGGACTGCCGTGGAAAGGTTGTTGTCCTGACTGAGGATCGTTGGGGTCGTCACCTCTGTCGAAGCGGGCTTTGAGTTCAGGGTCGGAGAGAACTTCGTACGCCTCGTTGATGCTGGCCATCTTTTTCTGCGCCTCTTCTACGCTCACGCCATTCTTGGCTGCCTTGTCAGGGTGATGCTGGACCGTCAGCTTCCTGAAGGCACGCTTGATCTCCCGCTCATCCGCGTCCCTGTCGACGCCAAGCACCTTGTAGTAGTCCTTGGTCTTGCTCCGCTTGAGAAGCGTATGAGCTTTCTGAAGGAGCTCTTGGATCTTTTGTGTATTCCCGTGCTCTTCTTTGGCATTGTTCAGCGTTCCAATCGCAGCCTCGAAGTCATCTGCGTCGAGTTGACGCTGAGCCTTAGACATAAGAGCCGGAAGAGAAGTTGGGTTGAACTTCAGAGCTTCCTCGCAGTAAGATGCGGCCTTCTTCAAGTTGTTCATCTCAGTGTAAGCTTCGCAAGTTCGCTCCACAAGTTGACCATACAGCCCGTCTGTAGCCTTAGGGTGGATGTAGCCAGCTTCTCGGTGCGCTTTGGTGTCGTCCAGGACTTCTTGAAGCAGACCGGGGTCCTCGCCCTGGGGAATGAGTAGCTTGACAGCGCTGTTATACTGCCGCTTCTCCATCAAGGCGTTAAACTTCTTTAGGGTTCGATCGATAGCCTTCTGTGATTTCCGTAGCTTAGAGCATTGCTTATTGTCTGGGTCGTTGTGTAGACACTTTGAGATCGCGGTGATGCCCTTGTCTGATTCGCCCAGGGAGTAAAATGTCATAGCCGCGACTTGGAGGTAGGGTTCTGTCAAAGCTGCATTGATCTGCAGGACATGGTTCAAATCCGCGATTCCCTCCATGATCTCGCCTTTCTCAAATCTGCACTTTGCTCTTCGTTGTCGCAGCTCCAGAGCTGTACCTGCGACGAGGATCGCAGTGCCAGCGTGAGTGACGCAGCCTTCCCAATCGCCACTCTTCTCTGCATCGGCGCTCAGCTTCTCCGCGCCCTCTGCTTCTTCCAGGTCTAGCCATTCTTGCGTCCCCTTCTTGTTCGCTGCGCTGTAGTCCTCTTTTGCACCCTTCCAATCCGAATTCCGGCTCTTGATCTTTGCCCGCTGGGTCAATGCGCCCTCGAATCCAGGCTTCAGTACGAGCACTTGATCGAAGTCTCGGCCTGCTTGCTGATTCTTGCCCAGCGACAAGTAGGTGGCGCCGCGCTTGAAGAGTGTCAAGTAATTGCTTGGATCCTTCTGAATGGCAATGTCGAAATATGTCAGAGCATCTTGGGCTTTGCCCTGGGCCAGGTTGGCGTTCGCGCTCTCGATTAACTTCGAGACGGGGGTGTCGGCTGGGATATCGGACGGCGCAAGTGCTGAGGCGAACGGCACCGACGAGAGGCACAGGGCCCCGAAAGCCAGCGAGGACACCGGAAGTCTCATGGTTGCTGTGTTAGAGTGAACATCCGGTAGGAAGAAGGTGGTGGAAGATACAAGGTGGTATAATGTGTAAATAAAGGCCAAGTTGCATTGTCCTCCCCCAGATCCAACCATGCACCATGGGTTTGCCCGACAAGCGCTGCCGAGCCGAACTCCTCCATCCGCTAGCTCCGCCAATCGCGCGCCATGACGCGCATCACGAACGTCGTCACATGCAATCCATTGCCTCATGTCGCTCAGGACCTGGCAGCTCATCCATTCACTCACCTGACAACTATCCTCCCGCATTCGAGCATGTGAAAGCGCGCTGTCGGACACATCCCTGCCTTGCATCAATTCGGGCCGTCCCTCCGATCTTCTGCACGACGTCCAAATCCAACCAGAGACATTCGACCGCGTGACAGTCCGTCTCTCAAGGCGTCTTTCCCTGAGCTTCTTCCTCGACGAGCTACTTCATTACGAAGAAGAATGCCATCTCATCGCCTTCGAATCGATGGCGCGACCTTCCGCGATGCGAACAACCGCCAAGTCACGCTTCACGGCATGAACGTGGCCGGCGAATGCAAATACCCTGCGAACCCAGACGTTCCCTCGCACACCCGTGAACACTTCTTCGACGGCGACAATGTCTCGTTCGTCAACCGACCGTTCTCGCTGGACGAGGCTCGCATCCACTTCGCTCGTCTACGGAGATGGGGCTTCAATACGATTAGATACGTGTTCACCTGGGAGGCAATAGAACATGCTGGACCTGGGAAATACGATGAGGAATTTGTAGCATTCACAATTAAGATGCTGGGTCTGGCGAAAGAGTATGGCTTCTACGTGTTCATGGATCCTCATCAAGATGTGTGGAGTAGGTTCACTGGTGGCAGTGGAGCACCTATGTGGACAATATACGCATGCGGCATAGACCCAACGAAGCTCTTGAAGACGCAAGCGAGTCTGGTGCAGAACACTTGGCCCGACCCAGCAGAGTTCCCGAAGATGGTTTGGGCGACAAACTACCAAAGATTGGCTGTGCAAACAATGTTCACCTTTTTCTTTTCTGGGCGAGAGTTCGCTCCCAAGTGCATAATTGACGGCATGAACATTCAGGACTACCTGCAGGAGCACTTTGCGAACTCGTGCAAATATCTGGCACAGAAGATCCATGAAGCTGGCGATTTGGAGGGAGAATGCGTGATCGGATATGAGACCATGAATGAGCCCAACAAGGGATACTATGGACATCCAGACTTGGCGAACATCCCCAAAGAGCAGAACCTCCGGAAATCGACATGTCCCACGGGATTTCAAGCCATGCTAACTGGATCTGGTCGAGCAGTGGAAATCGAAGTTTGGGACTTTGGGAGTTTTGGTCCCTACAAAGCCTCGACGCAGTTAGTAGACCCCAAGGGCACTACTGCGTGGCTAGATCCTGCGACATGGGACGACACCAAGTACGGTTGGAAGCGAAGCCCGGAATGGAAGCTGGGAGAGTGCATTTGGGCCCAGCACGGTGTTTGGGACCCATCAAATGACGAGCTGCTGTTACCGCAATATTTCGCAAAGAACCCCAAGACTGGTGAAAAGCTGGATCAAGAGACTTGGACAAACAACAACTACATGGACTTCTATAAGCGATACAGGAATGCAATCCGAAGTGCATGGCCGGAGAGCTTCATGCTGATGCAGCCCTCGCCCTTCGAAATCCCGCCCGTGATCAAAGGAACAGAAGAGGGCGATGACAAAAATATGGTATTCGCATCACATTTCTATGATGGAATCACCCTGATCACGAAGAAGTGGAACAAATGGTGGAACATTGACGTTCTCGGGGTACTGAGGGGCAAGTACAGCGCACCCGCGTTTGCAATCAAGATAGGCGAGACTGCAATCCGCAACTGCTTCAAGGATCAGCTTTCGACAATCCGTCAGGAGGCGATCGACAACATGGGCGTACATCCGTCTCTGTATACCGAGATCGGCATCCCGTACGACATGGATGACAAGTATGCCTACAAGACAGGGGACTACAGTTCACAATCTGCAGCCATTGATGCCAACTTTTATGCAGTAGAGGGCTCGGGTGCCCAAGGGCTGACGTGGTGGCTTTACACTGCATCGAACAGCCATTTCTGGGGCGACAACTGGAACGGAGAAGACCTGTCAGTGTACAGCTCGGAAGACAGACCGCTGCCACCGCCATCATACGCGATGAGCAATAGTAGCAAGCTGTCTCTCGATCCTTCCAGCCCAAGCTATTCCGAGAGCCAGAGCGAAAGCATTGCTCCCGTAACGCCCGGTAGCATCCAGAAGACGATGAGTGTGGACGGGATGTCTCGGTCCGTACCTCGACTGTCACAAGACGGCAAGCTCGGATGTCGAGGCGCTGAGGCATACACACGTCCCACACCCGTTGCCGTGCATGGCGCGATCGATAGCTACGGCTTCGACCTGAAGAATTGCACGTTCAATCTTTCATTGACAGCTCCTTCATCAACCCCATCGGATCATCCCACCGAGGTCTTTCTACCTGAATATCACTTTCCACAGATCAACAACTCCACGCATGTCGAGGTCACTGGCGGAAAGTGGGAGATTCGAATCATCGAGGAAGCCGAAGGCGCAGCACAGCAAGTCCTGCGGTGGTGGCACGTCGAGGGCGACCAAAAGCTCAAGGTTACTGGTGTGAAAAGAAAGCGAGGACAAGTCGGCTCCGAGAACGAAGACGGCAAAGAGGACAGTTATATCCAGCAGTATCTGGATCAGGGCAAAAACTGCAACGTGATGTGATGCGCTAGGCTTTGACATGCATGGCATTGAGCGAGGTATGAAAGCTCTTGTATATTCTTATGTGACTGTTGAAAATGCAAGCGAGCGGCATTCTAAACATTTCAATCGTTCACGTCTAGCATCAACTGGCTTCCCGGCTTAACGACGTTGTGCGATTAGCCGGATCGGCAACTTGCATGGTCTCGCCTACTATCGAGCTTGCCCGCGGGCACGTCGTTCGGCTCAAGCTCACTATCTATACGCGGATATGACCCTGGGCGCGATAGCAAGTGTCTGGAAACCAACTCGATCCATCCCGATCGCAGAGATGTTCAAAAGGCTGGGCGTGCCGCTCTAGTCGAAAGCCGCCGACACTTCTCTGGTGCTGTCTATCTGCCCGAAATGTCCACAGACGCGAAAGAGCAGCTCTCCGAGCGAGCGGAAGAGACAGCTTCTATTGATCAATTGACCTGGACAACAGAGGAAGAGCAACACCTGGTCCGCAAGCTTGACATTCGCATCTTTCCCGTCATCATCGTCCTCTTCATTCTCAACTTCATCGACAGGAACAACTTTGCAAATGCAAGATTGAAAGTAAAAACTTTCGACCGATATACGCAAATCAAAGTACTAATACTTGACTTCTACATAGGGATTGGAGGCAGACCTCGGCCTTTCGGACGTGGTGTACCAGACTTGTATTTCGATTCTCCTCGTGGGATACGTATCAATGCAAATCCCATCGAACATGATTTTGAATAAAGTCTCGAAGCCAAGTCTATACTTGTGCTGTTGCGTGGCGCTCTGGGGTTTGGTCTCTGCGTGTACGGCTGCGACATTCAATCCGGTTGGCGCGATCATGTGCCGATTCTTCCTAGGATGTAAGTCTCTTAGGTGATCGCTGAGGGAACAAAGCTGAAGATGTAACCACCCTTCAGGCATCGAAGCAGCTTTCTTCCCTGGCTGCTTGCTCTTCTTGAGTCGGTGGTATACTAGGAACGAGATGCAGCTGAGAGTCACCTTGATCAATGCAGGTAATCTTGCCGCGCAGGCTTTCGGCGGTCTCATCGCTTCGGGCATCTTGGGCGATATGGAGGGCGATGCAGGTTTGCGGGCTTGGAGATGGCTCTTCATTGTAAGAGAATGTCTACAACTCTACGTTACTAAGCTCAAGTTGCTGACGGTAAGCACAGATCGAAGGCGTACTAACGATAGCCATCGCTCTCATCACCTATCCAATCCTTCCAGACTACCCATCAACCACCCGCTGGCTCTCCAAGCGAGAATCACTCATCGCCCAATCTCGCCTCGCCAAAGATACCGGCACGACGACCACAGACCAACAGCCCAATCTCTCTGCCTTCCAAGGCCTCAAACTCGCCTTCGCCGACCCCAAAGTCTGGTTCCTCGCCCTACTCTATTTCCTCACAATCATGGGTCTCTCCTTCAGCTACTTCTTCCCCACCATCACCGTCGCCCTCGGCTACAACACCATGGCCACCCTCCTCCTCACCGCCCCACCCTGGATCTTCGCCATCTTCACCTCCATCCCCAACGCCTGGCACGCCGACCGCATCGGCGAGCGTTTCTTCCACTACGCCTGGCCCGCGCTCGCATGCATGGTCGGATACACTATCAGCATGGCAACGCACAACGTCGGCGCACGATACTTCTCCACCTTCCTCATGACGACCGGCTACGCTTCTGGATTTGTTGTCCTCGCCTGGATTAGCAATACTATTGTTTATCCGTCTGAAAAGCGGGCTGTGGCGATTGGGTTTATCAATGCGTGTGGGAATGTGGGGAGTATTCCTGGGACGTATATTTGGAGGAGTATGTATGGGCCGTTCTATCGCGTGCCATTTGGGGCTTGTCTGGCGATTTTGGGAGGTGCGGTTGTCGTGGCTGTTGGGCTGAGAGGGTATTTGATGAAGTTGAATAGGAAGTTGGATCAGATTGAGGGAGAGGGGATGGAGCTGGACGATGAGGATGGGAACGACAGAGGTGAAAGTGGTGGAAACGCGTTCCGGTACCTCTACTAACATCGAAGTCGTTCTCGTTGTTACGTGTGAGCGACAAACACCATCTTCAATTCCCACATCTATATCAAAGACTACTCTAACAGAGCCCACTCATAACCACCCAAACCCCCCAGCCTCTAATCCATCGCCTCCCGCACCTCTGAGTCCCCACACGTCAAAGTCCCCACATGAGCAAGGCCCATGATCCCTGTCCTTCACGCGCCGCAAACGCCAAGCCCGTGAACTTTGCATGTGAAAGCTGCGCGAAGTTCACGCTCTCAGCGTAAGAACTTCGTCGTCGAGAACGGAATTCTCTTCACGCTTGAACAGCAAATGAGAACAAGAAAATGGGGAGTGATGTTTCGAATCTGACGGGGGAGCAGATGGGAATAAATTGAAAGAATTTCCGCGCTGTTGATGCTGCGTTTGCAATTGCACTTGCGCTTCACTTGTGATTTCGTTGTGGCGAGCTTGACTCCGACTTCAACTTCAACTCTTCTTTTCTTCGTTTCCACAACAAAAATCGAATCACTCTCCTCTTCTCTTCTACAGACAACAAACCAACCTTCACGTCTCGATCAACTTCAAATAAAACTCCTCTCCTCCACCTCGTCGCCATCAACCCTCCAACAACACAAGTCACTCGCAAGTCCCCTACCCCTCAACTTCCACCACGAACATCGCAACTAACATCCAACCCCCTCAATCCAGCCCACAACCAACAAACCACCAACCCCTACCCAATCAGCAGCTGCGACCATGCCCCTCTCAACCAAGCAGATGGAATACCTCGCCCTCGCCTGGCAGTGCTTCGATACGGAGCCAAAGGTACCGCCTATCCCCATGCCCCTATCACCTCCATCATGCCCTCTTTCTTCGAGTTTCACTTCGCTCGCCGCTAATGCTCGGTCCAGATCGACTATGAAAAATTCCGGCAACTCGCCAACCTCGCCTCCGCCGCCTCCGCGCGCGAACTCATGCGCGTGACGAAGAAGAAGCTGAAAGAGGAGTACGGCGCTTTCCAAGCCAACGGCACTTCCACTCCAGCTGCAACTCCCAAATCCGCCGCGAAGAAAGCTTCCGCCACGCCCAAGACCAACGGAACTCCTAAGACGAACGGCAGCAAGCGCAAGTCCACCGCCAAGCACACTCCCTCCGACACGCTCTCGGAGGACGACGACGACTTCCTGTCCTCCCCGACGAAGAAGAACCGCACGGCCAAGTCCGCGACTCCGAAGATCAAGGCGGAGCCAGGAGCCGACGGCGCTGAGGAGGATGAGGACGGAGAGCTGCTCTAAGTCCCGCAAGCCATCCAATCGTGAATGAAACAGGAAAACGGGAAAGCAAATCGATCAGGCCACTTTCCCGCTCCTAGGGAGGATATCAGCGTGAATGTTCCATCAGCGTAAATGTTCTGGAAGGGAAGGCGACGGAGGGATGGGAGGGGAGCTGGGTACACTCACCAACTCAACTCAACACTGCTCTTTCTTCCATTCAGATAGCACAAGCCAGCAGTCCCAAATCAAATGAGATTGAAAAATTCACATGCAGAAGAAAAAGATGCTTCGTTTTCCGATCTGTATACACACATGCAAAACGTCAACAACAGGACAAATCGTCGTTGAAAGGAAGTTTTTCTCTCATCGTACTTGGTACAGCTCGTTCCAGGAAGCGCCGAAAGATTGCCCCCAGCTCAAGCCAATGCTCTTCACAGATGCTGCATGCCGCAAGTCCAGTCATCAATGGTACCTAGCCCAATCCCTTTCTATCCCACAAGTGTCGTTCGCCGTTTGCTCCACAATCAGATGAACTCCATCACGCGCCATTGGTATCTTTTCTCCCGCGAGTCAAATCAGCTGCTGGAATTTTGGTTTGGCTGTTGCATCGCCATCTCGTGCAGTCCGCAGAGCAGTCCGAGCGCCACCTTGTCCGTGTTGGGCATCATTAGCGCGCCTAAGATTGCGTGTCCTTGAGGTATGCCTTCCCACTTCGGCTGGCCTTTGAGCGCTTCAATGACATCTTCGTCGTCCTCCTCTGGATGCGCACCGTTGGCCTGGCCGTTGGTGCCGTTCGACGTCACGGCTTGCTGCAAGTTCTGCAGCGCGCCCTTGCCAGCCTTCTCGGCCAGCCGCTTCATCATGGTCAAGGCACGGTAGGTGATGAGCTTGAAGCTCTCGACATCCATTCCGAGTTCGCGCCCTTTGGGTCCTGTTGTCTTGCTGTGGTCGACTGAAAGCAATGCAGCGAGGTTGAGCAATCCAACAGCCCAGCCATCCTCGCTCTCGATCCATGAGCGGGCCAGCGCAGTGTCATTGCTCGGCGCGAGAGTCGTCAAGATGTCTGCAGCCAGCATGCCCTGTGTAAGATATGCTTTGCGAGCCTCAACAATCCGCAGCTGCATGTTATTGCCCAGAGATCCCTTTGTCCGATCTGGCAGTACCGATATTGAGAGCCCAAATGCTCGCGTTAATAGATCCAGGGGAGATTCTGATGCAGCCAGGGAGGAGCTCGACGCGGTGAATATACTCTTGTACAGCATCCGGTTCGGGTCCTGTCTCGCAAGAAGCTTGGCCAGACAATCAACAGCAGGTGGAAGGTACTTGTGGTTTGCGGGCACAAAGCTAGGGAAGCGAACTTTGCCGCTACTCTCGCCATAGTTTGGACTCGGCTGAGGCGCAAATGCAAGCAAGAAGTGAAGTATATGCAGGGCGTCGTCACGAGTCGGTAGCTCCAGGCTTTGCGTGACATTGGAGAGGAAGATGATCATATCCTTGTAGAAATCCTGGGTGTTGAAATGAGTGCGCAGGAGCATGTTCCGGGTTCCCAGCAGCCGTATCGTGTTACTCAGCCACTTGACTAGTGGACTTGAGGTCAGTAATCGATGATTGAATTCGTAAAAGGAGAAATTTCGCAAGATGGTTGTCAGAGCAATGACCCTGTCTGCCGCACGATCCAGCTCGTAAGCTTGTGATCCAAAGACGGGCACTTCTTGCAGCGTGTCCGCTTCGGCCTTGGCGTTTCGCAAAACGTCCTCATAGGGCGACAGGTCAAGTGCATCGGAAACTTCAGCGGCTTCCTCCGACAGAGCGTCCGTCTGATCCTCGGCGCAGTCGACGATTACATCCATCAGGTCCTCACAGTTCTCCAGGTTCAGGGCTACTCGCGTATCATGTGAAACAATGGCCAGCGTGTCCAGAGCATACCTGACTTCGGCATGAATGCCCGAAGCCAGACTGAGAGTGATGGCCTTTGTATCGATGACGCCCATCTCGTCAACAGTTGGATGATTGGGTTTCGCGCGTGATATTGTGGTACCCAGCTCGTGGAGCGCTGGAATATCGTAGCCGCCATCTGTGTCGATATCTCGAAGTAGAGGCACATAATTTGTACTTTGTGGCTCTTCGCTCTTCATCACCGGACCGCTCGACTCCTGCTTCACCGACGGCGGTCTCTGCTGCTTGGTCATCAACGGTGAAGCTGTCGCGGCGGGCTGCTGCCCTGGCTGTGGTGTCATTTGCTCGGGTTTCCGGAGACTGGAGTTCCTGCGGTGGTGTAGGTTCGCCTGCGCGCCCATCATCTGCTGTGGAGTCGTCATCCCATTCTGAGGCAGTGAGGCGTTGGCCTGTACCGGCGTGCCCTGTATTGACTGTTGCGATTGCTGCCCTTGCTGCCCTTGCTGCATCTGCTGAAACTGATTCTGCTGGCCTGGCATCTGCATCATCTTGGTGGGTGATTGCTGAGGCTGATTGGAGTAGCCCGCCATCTGCTGGGCATGCATGCGCGCTTCCTGCTGCTTCTGCTGCATCTTCGCTTGCATCCAGATCCGTTCATACTGTGAAATGTCTCTCTGGTGGATCATTTTAAGCTCTTCCGCAGCAGACGGGTACTGCTGCTGCATAAAGCCCATTTTGTTTGCAATGAGTGGCCATTGTCCTGTTTGATCGACTTTTTGTGCTCCACCAAGCTGCGTCGCGAGTTGCCAAAGCGCAAAGAGGTCGACTGGACGATTCTGGATGGTTGGCTGAGGGTTGAAAGGCCTTCCTTGATGCTGAGCCTGCTGCTGCAAAGCTGTGAGAAACTGCTTGCGTTTCGCCATAGCTTGCATCTGCTGCGTCTGCATTGCATTGGGCTGGCCGTTAGCCATTTGCGCACCCGGCTGCTGGCCGCCGCCAAACTGCCCACCTCCAAAATTGTTCATTTGTTGAGGCTGTCCGCCACCTGGTTGTCCTCCCATGCGCTGTTGCTGCTGCATCATGCCACTCGCGCGCAACTGCTGTTGATGTGCCATGAGCTTCATCTGATATGCGCGCTGCGCGTTCGGCTGAACGTTGCCCCCCATGCCCATCTGCGCAGCCATTGCGTTCGGCATGCCTCCCATCGCCATTGCCGGATTCATGCCATATTGACCTCCAAACTGCGCCATGTTCGCCTGTTGCTGCATGTTGTTGCCATTGGGCGCAGGTGACATCTGATTGCCAAAGTTGGGCTGTTGGCCAGGGAAGGGGCTCGCGTTGTTCATGCGCGGCTGTTGGCCAGGCTGTGGAGGCTGAAACTGCTGATTCGACATGGTCGGCGAGGGCGTCGCATTATTCGAGCCAGGTTGCTGTTGGAATCGCTGCAGAGGAGTGGGCGCGTTCGGAAACTGAGGATTGGGAAAGCCTCCCGGCGCGAAGGAGGGCGTCTGCGATCTCGAGTGCTGAGGCGGCTGTTGTTGCTGCGGCGAGCCGGACATGCCATCGTGAGGACGTTTCGCGGGCACTACAGAGCCTGGGGTGAAGGTCTGCTGCTGCTGGGCATTGGCGAACTGCTGGCCTGGTTGCGGCGTGCCGGTTTGGGATGCGACGCCATTGGGCGCAAAGGCGTTGAGATCGAAAGGCTGTTGATGTTGTTGCTGTGGATTGTACATGGACTGAGGGTTAACGTTGGGGAATGCCATCTGCCCGTTGGCCCATCCTTGGTTCATTATGGCATTGACCTGGAGACAGCAGCATGGTTAGCAGGGAGAGATGCGTGGGAAGGCAGCCAATGATCGCGTCACAAGCCGAGGAGCAGCGACACGATCACGGGCGCAGTAGTAGGCGAGGACGAGACGAAGAGCGGCGCGCGTGTGGAGTGTGGTGGACAGGCGATTGCGGAGGAGAGATGATGTCGGCGATAGCGTAAGGTAAGGTAGATGGAGTGGAGTGGTCGGCGGTCGGACTCGGGAGAGACGGCGGAGAGAGCAGTGGCAGCGGAGATGGGTGCCTCAGGCGTCAGTCCAGAGCCAGCGACAACAACAGGGCGCGTCGGTAGTGCGAGTCCAGAAGTGAGGTGAGGTGCAGTGAGAGCGGTGGGCGGCAGGCGGCGGTAGAGCGGTTCGTGAGCTGGCAGGCGGGGGTCGTATCCTTCTCCAGTGGTAAGGTGAGGCAGAGGCGTGAGGCGTGTACGCGCAGCAGGTGAGAAGGTGGTGGCAGGTGGCAGGTGGCAGGCCAAACAAGATCGAAGGTGCATCCCGATCGCGCAATCGCCCGTCCACGTGCCGCGTTTCTTCGCGCGTCAAGTCAGAAGTAAGGCAGAGGAAGACTCACCTGGGATGGCGGTGCGGTGCTGGGCCCGTCCGGTGATGCTGCGGCTCCGCGAAGGGTGATGGATGCGTGCGTCTCTGGTGTTTTGCTGCGACGGCGACGGGCGAAGCAGCAGCTGCTGAGGGAGAGGGTGAGCCCTCCTCCCGCTGCTCCTCCGCACCCGCCAACCGTCCCACGACTTTTGCCCTTCGCCGGGGCCCGCTGGCTGTCCGGTGTGCGTGTGGGAGGCAGCGGCAGACATCGTCCTCGAGAGACAAAACACCACGCCGCACAAAAGAAGCAGCAAAAGAAAGCAGGAACGAGCAAGACAGGCGACAGCTGCGGTCAGTCTGCGTGGAAAGAGCCGAGATCCCAAGACGACACCTCTGCGGTCCTCCCGATCAGGCCGAGTTAAAGACGTGAGGTGTGGTCCAAGCGCGCCACTTCTCATGCTGGAATGGATCACGGCAAACGTCGCACACGACCTGCCCACAAACCAAGCTGACATCCTGCAAATCCCAGGAACCTGACTTGTGAGATCCATCGTCATTTGTATCCTCTCTTTCGCACCGTTGTTCTCGTGCTATCAATGGTGGTGGTGCGAGATATTTGTGGACGGTGGGCAGCCGGGGAGATTGCCCTCACTTTGAGACGCTATTCGTACGAGCCTGGACCAACCATTGCTCGACCGGAATCTCACCCTCTGCCCTCGCATCGCATCCTGGACCTGTTGCTCCCAGAGACAGCGAGCATTCCACTGCAGATCAGCTCTCCTTCCCCCCTCGTCTCATCTGTCAGCTTTATCGGTTCCCACATCAAGCTCTCTAAGCCTGGCTCTGCTAGAGACGACTTCCACTTGAGCGGCCAACATGAGACGGTAAGCAAACAAGAGATTGCCTGCAGAATGATTCTGCGAGTTCATGATGTTTGGTTTCAAGTCGACTTTACGTTCTGCTTGCATTTCTTTCATGCTTGATGGAGCGCTGGAATCGTTCTTGCCTGAGGCACCCACTCTCCACGACTTTTGAGCGCCGGCGTTGCTGAGTGCCGACCTAAGGTCTATTACGTCCGTCAGTTCACCATCTGTAGGTCGGTTCGCCAAACATCTCTTCAACCAATTTCGACGCATTCCTCTTCAGCAGCGAGAGCTTGATTTCTCATCAGCATCGTCCCCTAACCATCTCATCACCATCGCCGGCTTCATCGCATACATCCTGTCCAACAACCACAACATGGGCTGGTTCTCTTCCTCACCCAAGCCCGCAGCGCCCGAAGCGTCTAACGATGGCGGTTACATCGCTCCCGACCGAACAAGACGAGCACAGTGCTGGGAAGGCCGCGACAAGTTCTTCCAATGCTTAGATCGAATCGGTGTCATCGACAGCGTGAAAGAGGATGAGAAGGCAAAGAAGAGCTGCGCACCCGAACTACAAGAGTTTGAGAAGGCATGTGCGGAAAGTTGGGTATGATAAGATTCTGTGCAGATTTGGTGGTACTCGGGTTGCTAATTAACAATGTAGGTCACATATTTCAAGAAGAGGCGAGTGATGGAGTACCAGCGAGACCAGACAATCAAGAAGTTGAACGCAGAGGGCGCGACGCAGATGGATGTTGGTGGCGGTATGGGGAAGAAATGAGCAGAAAGAAATGCGAATGACGAAAAGAACTCCACTCAGAAGGGGACCTGCAGAGGACACTACGAAGTGCTGGAAGCGTTGCTGAGATCAGGCTACGTCGTTGGACGAGCAGCCATGGGCATATGCTTCACAGAACAACAGGGCCACTCCATTCGTGCTCTACGCTTCTCTGCATGGCAGACGATTGGCAGATACGATCTGTGAGCTGGCATAGCCTTGAGCCGATCAAGGGAGGAAGCACGGCTGCGAAAACCTAGCAGCATTGCTGCTTGAGAAGGTGACATATGTATGCCCTGCTGTCTTGACACTCAAGTGGAGTTGTAGTATATCTGTATCCAAATATTGTAGTTTACCAAACACCAAGCACGTTCTGTGGACAAGCAATCTGACATGTCTACTGTATGGATGGCTTCAAGCCGCGCCTGAGGCACTAAGTTGATGAGTCAGCATCCGAAACCTTCAACTCGCTCTTTCCGTCGACTTTGATTCTACCCTCTCGAATACTTGACTCAGTTCTCAGACCACCTTGCACACACTTCGACCCGCTCGCATTCGAGCAGTTCCTCCGTCCACAGATTGACAGTCACCAGCTTCATGACACTGCACAGGCACAGACGGCTCGGGCGAGATTTCAGTGGCGGATAGCAGTGACCGAGATGGAGGAACGCAACCCGAACGCGAACAACATTCCACATGGAGACAATGCAATTGTCACGCCCAACTATCCGGACCCGAGCCAAGTGTCGCAGACACCGTATCCAGCCCTGCAGACACCGACAGCACACTCGGCACCGCGGTCTGCCGCCGCTGCGGTGTATGGACCATTTCCAGGATCGCAGACGTCTCCTTCATATGGCATGTCCTATGGATCATTATTGCAGCGTCCAGAACAGATCGATGGCAACCTCGGCTTGGAGCACCATGTCACAGACATGTCTGCCTTTAACACGGGCACCTCAGAGCCTCCACACCTTGCTCCCACAAACCCACTCGCCTCGCCGTCTGCCACGCAGCTTACTGCAGCCCGGCGGCTGGCCCATTTGTTCCAGGTGAGGCACGGAGATCCTGGCAATTCTACTTCACGACCAAGGATACCTGATCTCGACGGTGGCAGTGAAAATTTATCTCATCTGGCAGGCGTATGGCAAGAGGATTTAGGAGGTAGAGCCGCACAGGCTGCAGCGTGGCATGCAAGGAAGGCCTCCGGAGCCAATCGCGATCAGTGGGAGGATGCTGAAAGTGCCCGGGATCCGGACGTGCAGGCTCTGTTCGAAGAAGATGTCTCCTACGCTGCACCTCGTGGTGGTAGGGGAAGAGGACGAGGCAAGAAGCGTGGTGGCTGGAGGCAGCTTCTGAAAGGCACCGAGCACGCAAATGTCGGAAAGGCTGAACGCGGCCGTGGCGGCGGTCGCGGTCGTCCTCGCGGACGGGGAGTGCGTGGAGGCCGCAGATCTCGGCCGGTTGATCCCGGACCTGAATTCAAGCGATATCTGCAGCTGGCGAACAAGTCCTTCATGGACGGGCAGAACGAAGAAGCTGCTGACTTCGCGCGCCAAGCTATTCAAGCCAATCCAGAAGTGTGGCAAGCGCATTCACTTTTGTCGCAAATCCTCGAAGCGGAAGGTCGACTGGACGACGCACTTGGTGCGATGAGATGGGGCGCGACTTGCTCAAGAGAACCTGAAGTGTGGATCAGATGCGCCGAAAAGATCCTTCAAGCTGCTGGAGACCGTCGAACAAAGCATGTGCTCAGAGATGCGGTCGACTGCTATGCTGAAGTCCTTAAGCTTGTCAAAGGGCACAAAGCTCAGGCAGATCTCGAGCTCCAGGTCCGGATGACCATGATCGAGATGTACAAGGAGCTTCACGACTTCAAGCTTTGCCGCGTGCATTGCAAGACGATTCTGAGGAACCAACCAGAGAATACGGTGATCTGCCGTGAGTATGCAATGCTTGCTGGCCAGTGGCAAGATCAGAATGACATGAAGGTGGCGCAAGAAGCTTACGACAGAGCCTTTGAATACTACCAGGATGAGGACGAGTTTGGAGCGGAAGACGACGAGACGGACCAGTTCAGTCACCTCAACATCTACCTCGACCTTGTGGAATATCGTGGGAACCATGCCGAGGGCATATTCAAGGCCAAGCAACTAGCCCGCCGTTTCCTTGGCCGCAAGCATGAGACTTTTTGGGAGCGATATGTGGATGACGACCGTGAATTTGATGATGGCAATGATCGCAGAATGGAAGTCACAGAGTTCAAGCAAGGTCAAGCTAGCCAAGACTTGACGAAGTACGGCCAAGGTCTACCGATCGAGATCAAGGTCAAGTTCGGCATCCTTCGCATGAACATGGGCCAAGGACATCATCAGGAAGGTCTGAAACACTTTGAGCCGCTGCTTGATTATGCCGATGAGATTGAGGACTACCACGACATGTTCACGACCGTCGCGTCTGCGCTACGTCGATCTGGATACATGTCGCGAGCGGCTGAATACTACGACCAAGTGCGAAGAGTGAACAGAGCAGACGATCCAGACTTTGGTCTCGGTGAGGACGTCTGGATGCAGATGGCAACTTGCTATCAGGCGCTCGAACGCCACGACGATGCCATTTTCTGCTTTGAAGTCATCACTTCCCGAAGGGGTGATAAATATGGCCTCGCGTGTGCTCGACTAGCCAAGCTTCACGAAGATCTTGGGAATCATGATCAAGCGAAGTCTCTTGCTAACGATCTCATCCTGCTGAATCGTCGAGATCTTCTCTACGAAGCTGGCGTCCGGATGGTGCCCGTCATCAACAGGCCGCCACCTGTGAGACTCCCTCCCGAGCTTGAGGCTCGCCTCGCTGCAAACGCAAATAAGTCTGCGAATGCGCCACCAAAGCCGCGTGTACCGCCGCCAGCTCCACGACAATTGAAAGAACTCAGGCCGTCGGGTCCTATCCCACCATCAGCGCTTCCTCCACCTAGCGCCGACACTGATACTATTGATCAGCAAATCGCGTATCACAAATCCAGGAAACGCAAGCGTGGCGAAAAGGCAAAGAGGGCCCCACGAGCCGACGAAGACGCCGTGTCAGCTGATGATCAACCTGAAGTCAAGAGGCCGCGGTTGACAAAGTCCACCGTGCCTACAAAGGCCCAGATCATCCGAGAGCAGCGTGCAAAACACATCCAAGACATTGGAGAGCGATCATCTGCCAACTTCGACATCATCCTCCGACTTTGGCCTGCAATGATAGAAGGTCAAGACTTAAGTGCGGTCGATGAATGGGTCGAAGCAGCGAACGGGATGCTTGAAGACTTCTTGTCGATGAAGATCTTCTTCCCGGATCGCGACCGCCATGTGAAGCTTAGAGAGACTGAGAACCCTGGAAGGCCGATCGTTAAGAACGTATTTGGTCGTGCTGACGAAGTGGGCAGCAATCCCAAAGAGTTCCTGCGAATATCTTTTGCTGACTGGCACCACGTCTTTGTCGACTTGGCTCTGGTTTACGCAAAGAGTGGAGAGCAAGATCGATGCTATCGAGTGGTTCAGGACGTTCTCTTTGCTGCCAACGTCTTCTTCCAATCACCCAATCTCCACCAGATCAGCTTTGGTGTAGGCATCTACTGTGGACTCACCTTCAACGACAGTCAGTATTTGATCGATTTGTCTCGCTCGATTATCACAGACAGCGAGTACCGTGGCCCGATGACCTATCAACTGTTCGCAGCAGTCAACCGCTTCTCCTTCGGCAGCAATTGGTTCAGCGCGGGACCTTCGCAGAAATTCATGCTGCGTATGGTGAAGATGTTTGACTACCTTTCCATGGAGCATGGTGATCTGAAAGCCGTGCGGGAGAAGGTCGACTGGGCAGCTCAGAAGAACAGTTTAGAGGGCCGCGCAGCTCGGATGAGGACCTCCAACGAGGCCTTTCCCAAGGAGCCCGACGCAGGTATCTTGCTCATGTACGGGCACATGGTTGCCGTGGCAAACCATTCGCATTCATCGCTGCCGTACTATTACCGCGCTCTCGCTCTCCAGCCCGACAACATCTGCGTCAACCTCAGCATTGCAGCAATGTGGGTGCAAACTTCCATGAAGCGACAGACAGAGAATCGCCAGTACGGCATCACACAGGGCCTCTCGTTTCTGTATCGCTACTACGACCTCCGCGCGGCATCGGGAAAGCTGTGCCATTTGCAAGAAGCAGAATACAACGTCGCACGCATGTGGCACTACTTGGGTTTGACGCATCTGGCGGTCCCAGCGTATGAGAAGGTCCTCGCGTTGAGTGAGAAAGTGCAGGCGGAGGCTGTGGCTGAGGCGACGGAAGAGGACAATCTGGAGTATGCGGTTGAAGACTACGCGACTGAGGCGGCATTTGCTTTGCAGGGCATTTATGCGCTGACGGGGAATTTGGAGGCTGCTAATGTTATTGGGGAGAAGTGGCTTGTCATTTGAGGCGGCCCTTGGCATCGAAAGGGCTGTCAAGTCAGTCCGCCGCGCTGTGCTGTATACGATGCTAATCACATCACATATTCGAACGATCCTCTCAGGTCCACGCTTATAGGTAAGCTCGATTTGGCAGCATCCCATTGGTCTGGCGTCCCTCTTCAATACTCTTTGGGTTGTTGCCCTTTCTGGCCTCAAGCACCAGCTTGCTGGAACTGCATGAGTATCGCAGAGAAGCTCTTTGGACGGTACCGTTGTTGAGAACAAGCTATAAAGTTAACTACAGGCACAGAAGTCTGTCGCGCCAAGAGAGTTCGCTCTTGCCCTGAGAAATTTCCAAAATCGGAAGGAGTGGAAACATGTGCCTGACCAACACCAGACGGAATGGTCATGCCCCTGGGTCAGGACGAATTTTTCGTCTCAACATCTTTTCGGTCTGGATTCAATTCAAGATGGTGTTCCTGAACTCTGCGAATTTTGGACTACGACATCGACATCAACATTCACCAACACTCTCGTTTGACATCGACGTCTATTTTGACGACAGTCGCTAGCAGCGACAGCCACTCGTTGTGTAACTACCACTGTCGCTAACATGCGGATCCAATCTCTCGTTCTAGCCGCCCTGAGCGCTGGACTTGGGCAAGCTGCTCCAGCATCGATCGCGAAAAGTCCAGCACCAGCCACTGAAATCCTCCTTTCCGACAGGAATCTTCTTACGTCCACCGCGAGCGCAAACCTTGCAAGCGGGCTCCGCTTCCTCCGACCTCACAATGTCTACAAGCGCGAAAACAGCTTTCCGTTACAACTATCCAACAATCTTGCGTCGGGCTCTCTGCGCGCGTACATCTCAGGCCGAGACTCGGATGATGCCCTCGTCTTCGTCACCTCGCAGGGCACGCTCTATGCTCCGCAATCGCAAAAGAGAGCCCCGGACATGGATCTTCTCGACGACGGCACGATCGGTATCGAGCTATCGCAAGGCGAGAGCAAGAATATCAGCATCCCCGGCGAATTGACCAGTGCAAGAGTCTACTTTGCCCAAGAAGCAGGTCTGGAATTTCACGCGTTACTTCTGCGAAATGGCACGGCTGGACTCGTCACCCCTACTACGGCGAACGCCAATGATGCGAGCAACGAGACTCGTTGGGGCTTTGCGGAGTTTACTTTCAAGGAAGGGGAAGCGAAAGATGCGGGCTTGACGGTCAACCCAAGCTACGTCGATTTTGCACCTCCGTTTACCATTGATGTCTCCGCTACGGATGAGGAGTCCGGGGAGTCGTATACGACCAAAGGGCTGCCGAAAGACGGCCTGGAGAAGATCTGCCAGGCATTGAAGAGCCAGGCGGAAAAGGACGGTATGCCGTGGGACAAGCTCTGCATCACCGACAAACAAGGCAACATCATCCGCGTCCTGTCCCCAAACATCTACCGCAGCAGGACCCACGACCCCGAAGCCTTTGACAACTACTTCGAGCCCTACATCACCGCGTCGTGGCAGCACTTCGCTTCGTCTCAGAAATCTCTGAACTTCGACACGCAGTTCCAAGGATTGCAGAACGTCTCCTGCCACCTCGCAAGCGCAGACGGAGAATTCGAATGCGACAACAACGGCAGCACAATCCCCAAGCCCTCAACCGCAGACATCTTCTCCTGCTCCACCGGCCCCTTCACGAACGCCGGAACAGACGAACACAAAAATATTGTCGCGCGCCTCTGTGCGGCTTTTGTGCGTAGCACCATCCTACCTCCCTCCAACACCTCCGCCCCCAACACTGCCTCTTCGGATGCCACAGACGCAGATATCTACGCCCTGCAACCCTCCTCCAACCTCCCGGCTTCCGCTTACTACAAGAACGAAGTGTGCAACCACTACGCTCGCATCGTGCACGAAGTTTTGCCTAAGGGCAAAGGATATGCGTTTTCGTACGACGATGTGAATCCGACGGAGACGAAGAGTGTTGTGGGAGGAGGAGCGGATGGGACGATTTACATTTCGAAGCCGGCGGGTATGGTGGTTGTTGTGAGTTGAGGGGATGGAAGCAAAGGGATCACAACTTGCTCATTCATTCATTTATCCATGCAACAAATGGAATCATCAGGGCAGGAATCCCGTTGTTGTACAATGCTTCCCAAATTCGGAAGAAAAATATGCACTGTAATGTCCTGTAATGTAATATGCAACCGACGTAAAGCGGTATTCAAATTAGGAAAAAGTTTTGCTGATTTCGAAAGTACTGCATGGAAGATCTATCGCCTCATTATACAATTGTTCCGATTCGATGCAGTGCTATAGTCAATCGAGATAGACCATGGTAACGCCGGGGAGTCCACTCACGGAGGTTGGTGATCCGCAAGCTAAGCCCTACAATCTTCAGGGTCGATCTGCTAATGATGAGGAATCAAAAGCTTTCCTCAATGGCGTGATTGATACAATTGGTATAGTCACAAGCCCGCAATTGTAGAGATGGTAGCAGTAACCTTGGCAGAGTGCACTCACGGAGGCTGGTGATCTGCAAGCTAACCACATAACCTACAGTCTTCAGAGTCAATCTGCTGCTGAAGAGCTCAATCCAACAATTACGTGATTGAAAATATACGGCATGGCTTTGTGTGCGCTCGCTTCAATTGCGTGATTGATAGATCAGTATATTTATGGTTAATGGGTATGCGTGGCTGATCGGCGAATGGGCTTATTTCCGCTCCTTCCTATTTCGGCGACAGCGAGCTTTTCCCGTTTTGGATTAGCCGCGTGTAGGTGAATAACTCTCGTCATATAGCGTCTTCACATCCGAACTGAGGATGGTGGCGGACGCTAGAGGGGAACTCAATGCTTCCTACTGCGAGATCTCAGGAGCTGATGGGGGAAGGGTCGCTCGGGCGAGGGATCGGGTTTTAGGAGTGCACGTCTTGGCGGGAGGATGCTTGGGGGCATGGAGGCAGGACGACGGAGGAGTGCTGGAAGAGATCACTGCGTTGGTGGTAGAGATTGAGTCGTTCAGTCGTCTTAACTTGACAGTCTCGCCTGCCTTGGCAGTGAAGTTCTCGTGCGTGTATCCTTCGAGCTGTCTCAGCGGGCTGCTACTACACCTCACTTCTGTCGACTTGTTACCCCTACCGGCAGCATCCTTCCTCCGCGAACTCGTCGATTTCACCATCTGCAGTTGTATCTCCCAGACTCTTCATCATGCCCTTTTCTCTCTCCCAACCTCCACCTCTTGGCCAGCAAAGTGCACAAGGCTCTCTATCGCACGTGTGCGCCTTCGTCGTGCAGGCTGCTCTGTCGTGTCCGCGACTTTGGGGACAATCGTTGAAGGGTTCTCCGTGCCATCAAAGGCTTGGCAATGATCGGGAAGGAGTGCGCGCGGCCATCAGGATCGGGCAGCGTTGAGGGAGCGGGCTGTGCGGGTTCTGGTTGCTGGCACTTGAGGGCATGACGACGTCACTGGCCCGGATGCCCATTAGCACAAGCACCTGGGGCACAAGACTGTGCATTATCTCCTTCTCCACCAGGCGATGAAGGTGCTGGACCAACGAAAGTTGCATGCAGCTCGACATGTGTGGTGACGAAGCAATGGCGAGCAAACGCGCTCATCAGCCTTGGTGAGCGCTGAAGCCGAAGCCACCAATGCCTTTCCTGCTAGCACTATTTTAGTGCAAAAATCCGTCACTTGACGAATGCAGTTAGCATACGAGCAAGAGCTTGTCGGCCGGCTTCTTCTGCGCCAGACCAGGAAGCAGCATGTGGAATCATCTGCACATCTCCAGGGCGAAGTGACCAGCACGATACGAATAGGGCCGGCAAGAAGAGGCGGCACACATCAGCGGCGCCTGCTGTGTTTGCTGGCAGCTTGCTTGCATCATGAGAGATCACCTCTGCTCCTTCTGGCAGCTCACGCCGTTCAGCTGATTCCACACCAAGCCAAGGCGCCGGAGATGCAGAGCGCAGGAGTGGGAATCGAGCACGGGGGCGACGGGGATGGGTTGGGTTGCACGAAGAGCGAGATTACCTTCGATGATGCAGCCATGAATCCAGTCTCAGGCCTTGCAGCTGCCCCGATTCATCTTGCCTGTCCTCCCACCCGAAGCCTGTTATTGTCGACAGGAATCGGTGGGAGAGAGGTGGAGGAGTCGGGAATCTGTGCCGCCGAGCAGGTCAATTCCACATCCCTAGGTGCGCTCATTAGCTCTTCGCCTGATTTGCTGGCTCGCTGGTAGAGCTAGTGGACGAGACCGCAACTTTGAGATACGACTGGGCCAACACAAAGCCAGGTAATTGCTAGCATGATAGCAGTTGTGCGGAGTTTGAACTGGTATAGCCAGGGGTGATGAAGAATTGCACGCGATGGGAGAGAGCGCTTGGGTACCAGTAGCATCTGAAAGAGATCTTCGTGCTTTGGAGAAGCATTGTGCGTGATCAAGCTACGCTTAGGACAGAGCGACTGCTCAAGCAGAATACCGTTCCACATTGAGCTCTATGCGACAAACATGCTCCTGATACTCTGGTCCTCGTGTGTTAGACACTGGACCTGCCCTGGGAATGGGGTGCGAGTACTTTCACGGCTGTGAAGTCCTTCATCGTACCTGCCAAGGTCTTCCAAAGACATCCCTATGACTACTCCCTCCATACAGGGACATCGGAGTCAGTAATGCGCTCGCAGTTGCACTTCAGACGCGTCGCCGTTGTCGCAGAGGTCACCCTCATTTCTGCACCCAACACTGTGCAGCGTCCTACGGCCCACAATCGTCGTTGCCCTCACATCTACCAAGGGGCATCCCGAACGCGTTCTGCCACACCAATTCCACCTGGTCCACCAGTCTCACTCGCGCATAGCCATTCCCAATTCCTGGGCAATCTTTTGGTTCCTGAGCGCTTCGTTTGCAGACGCGTCGCCCATTTCGGCGCTCTCCCCGAAGTGTCCAACCCACCAAGATACCTCCTCTTCCAAACCATCTAACAACCCGACCACAACGCGACATCCATCACTTCGGAAGGCACATGAAGTCCTTAGCTGTCGTCGTAGACTCTCCGAGTCTTCAGGGGGTCGGTAAGAGCACAGTGCAAACTGCCCAAAGCTGGCGACGACGACATTCTTAAGAACAAGACAAAGTGGCGCTTCGGACGCGTTCCCGTCGTGGTCTGATGCACTCGAAGAAGAAGTATTTCCAATTCAGCGGGACCCTCGAATTCATCTACGATTGCTCAGGAGTAAACTCCGAATACATGATGAAGTCGGGATATCGTCGGCCATAAGTCGTCTGTGAAACGTCACGCGTGCGATCGAGTTCTCTTTACTAATTGCGAGCATCTCGCTGTCTACTACCCTTACTTGATGACCTTTCACCCTTCTCGAGGCCTTGGAAGGCTGGTGTGGTGCTGGCTGGAGAGGAAGCTCTGCTACCTACTCGTCTGGACTGGATACTGACCAATCGCTGCAGGGTATTGCGATACACACCAAGGAGTACATCAGCGTCCTTTCGAAGACGGGCTCGACACCGATTTCCGCAGGCGATCGCGTATCAAAGGCTGACGAGCCACGAGTCGGCGAACACGGCCTCAGGAGAGCAATGGACAGAGTCTTCACATCCAAATCGCTGCGTCAACCACGTCGACGTTGAAAGGCTCGGAGCCGGAAAGATGCGAAAGAATGGGACTCCGGTCCAGATACTGTAGAGGAATTGATGCTTTGTCATGGGCAGAAAGACACACGGAACGATCTATCTCTTGGTTTCTTCTAAAGTTACGATGTCCCCTACGGACTTGAGTCCGTACAGACGAAATTTCATATCGCCGTCGCGGATACTGATTGATTGATAGACGGTAGTGCGGCATGGTCTCCAATCGTTGATTGCAAGGTTGTTCTATTTCTCTATCCCTACTCCTTCTACTCCTTCGCTCACACATAGATCTCAAAAGTAGTGCCTCTCCTTCGCAGCTTTACGGTCACCTCTGTGACGACCCGCGCTCCAGATTCAACCTCGCTGTGTCGCCGATCAAACTCGCCAGATTCGAGGCCTCATACTTCTCCGCCGACAAGTCAGGAATGAAGCTGGGAGAGGTAGAGCCGGGCAAGGACATTCGCCTGGTGGACGCCAAAGTATCGACCGTCTCTTGCGCTTCCGTCGGTAGTACGAAGCCCTGCCGACTTGCCATCTGATGGAATCCAAGGATCAAGAAGTGCATGATGAGATACGGCGTCGCCATGCGACGCATCTTCTTGATGCAGAGATTGAAGTAGAAGGCCTCATCAGACAGCTCGCCGGCTGTGGAGATCTGGGATAATGTCTCGTTCGCGACGGTCACGAGTGGTCCTAAAAGTAGGTTGAGAGAAACCGGGAGATCGTCGTACTGCAGGTCCATCTGCTGGACGAGGAATCGCAGCTGCGTTTGTGAGTGCTCGCAGATGCGGTTGGCTTCGTTGCGCACTCCTTGGGGTCCGACAATTGTGGTAAATGGCTTCATCAACTCGAGAACGATTCGATAATAGTCCATGCTGGAAGGTGATCAGTCCTGAATCTTGACATTTTGTAGAGCGCTAACTCACTGCAACGCAAAGACATGCATAGGAGCTCCATGTAAGTTCTCAAGGCGCGAATTCAGGTCTGAGTACCAACGATCGAGCTTCGAATGCACAGCTAATGCATCATTCCAATTGCTCTGGCTTCTTGGCTCATGTTCGTGTCGCTTGTGAAGTGCAAGTACATCCCTTCCAATTAGCCAGAGGCCGGCTTTCGCATAGTTCTTGGTGCTGGTGAGACCTGCTCTTGCAGGGCCTACCAAAGGATGTGGTGTCCAATCTCTGCTATCCTCTTCACGATTCGGCTCTGGTATTGGTATTGGCGGTGCGGAGATACTGATCTCTTTTCTGAGCGTCAGCGCGTTGTATCTGCCAGACATGTTAGTGAGTCAACTGTCCATTGACGCTCCGGATTGATGAGCTCACCCGTGATAACTGTGCATACACCATGCGAACGCGGCCCTCGTCCGAGACAGCTCAGGGTTAGACTGCGGATACACCTGGCCAACGCGCTCTTCTGAGAGGAGGCCAGACTTCTGTAGCAGGTTCATTGCTCCTGTCAGATACATTTCTCCGTCTCTTTCCAGGCCGTTCGCAGTAAGCGTGGCATGCACAAGCAATCCAGCAGAGATATTTGCAGGCACTGCAGCATCCGCGTCCCAGTCCCACACCTTCCTGGCCTCGAGTAGCGCAAAATGGCCAGCTGATGCTGCTCTATCCGGGTAAAACATGCTGAAAATTTTCTGGCGCTATAGTTAGCAAGGCGCAATTCCCGTCAGAATGGCGTCTGTCGCACGTACAACTCCAAATGCGAGAACGCTGTGAACGAGCATACGGTTGCAGAAGTCAGAACCTCTACTAATCAGACCCTCCCAGAAAGCTTCCTCCGGCACGAGCCCGCTAACGGGGTTCTCCCAAGTGAAATAGCAGCATAGTATCTCCAGAAATGTCTCATCGTCTGTGTAGTATACCTCGAATTCGGCCGCCTTTATGCCTGAAAACCGCTTCAGCCAGCTCTTGTCTTGCGTCTTCGGCCTTGAGCTGAGCATCCTTTCTGCGCTCGCTCTGATTGGTATCGGAGCTGACGTCGCTGGGCCAGGGAGGTTTGGTCGTGTTTCCGGAGAGTCTACTCGAGCCCGCTTTTCAGCGCTTTGTTGGGGTTGTGAGGTGTCGCGGTGGGATGGAGAGGAAGGCCGCACACTGGGCAGAGGGGTCGCCGAACCAGCAGGTTCTTCAGAGCCAGATTCACCGACCAGGAACGCGATTGAATGCCTGTCATCTGCGGTTGAGGGGTGAGTCTCTCGAGACTGTCCTGCTTCTCCCTGGCCAGAGCCGCCGGAGGAGGAAAGACTCGCTTCTCCTTCAGAAGACCTCGCTGTCTCGACCGCGCTCATCAGACTGCGCTCAGCATCCACATCAGGCCGATTTCCGCCATCTGCGAGGATGGAAGCTACGGAGTCGTGATTGCGGATGCGGTCCAGGATCTCGAGCGCCTTTGGACGGCTTTGCTGTCGAAGCAAATCCAGCAAAGCCTCATTGTCGGCCGACGACTGTGCCAGCTCCGCATATCGGCGCCTCAGGGCCGTGATTCTGAACTCGTCCGGCTCGGTCTCGTAGACACAAGGTATCGACTTCCGTTGGCATCGACCACATGTTGGGCGGACACCGTCACACTGCGAGTGTGAGCGTTCTGTTCGCGTTTTCCCAAATAAGACAAGGCAGCGCACAGACCTTGGTCTTCCTCAACCGGCACTCTTCACAAGCTGCTTTGACTTTGGGGGCGGATGGGTCGCCTGCCGAGGATGAGCTAGCTTTCGTTTTCGAAGACATGTTGTTGACAGACTGCAGGAGCGGCCCTAAAAGACCAAGACCAGGTGTTGAGTCTAGAGTAGATTCCTCCCATGCACCTCAGCCCGCAGCCAGCGTAGAGCCGCGAGCAGGCTCTGGTCATGGCCCGACGTAGTGTATGTCCACAGGATGACGGGCCACCAGCCGAGAGGCACCCAGGGTCCCAGGTGGGTACATCCTAGGGATCTGGGTGCAGCAAGTTGACCCGGTGCCTCCACCTCCGTCACATGTTGTGCAGTTGTGAAGAATATCTATGATCGCCGCAGTAGTGCCCTCTGCAGCAACGGGGACGGGTCCGGCATATTTCGCACCTTTCCCCGGGCATGATGTCACACCAGTTCATTCGCCTTTGACAGCATTTGATGCTCTGCACGTACTTCGACAGGCACCGCAGGGCTTGAGATTTCATTGCTTCTCATCATGATGCAACATGGATAGGAACAGAGGCACATCCGCTCGGCTGCCTCCGACATGTGGAGGATTTTGCCAAGAGCAACGGTGAAAGGCACCTTGTCCCCGAACGCTGCATTTGCAGCTCCCGGATAGCCGTAACTTATCGGCATGTGACTCAAAGAGGATAGTCACGCCTGATTAGGCACCTTACAATGGAGATGAAGTTCTGCGCAAGGTTAAAATTTGTTGTCACGTGCACACCGAAGGCAAATGCTTTGAAATGCATGCAAGCTGAAATTTACCGGTTGATTCGTAATATGTTACAACAGCAAATCATACCTCATAGCTCGCGTCCCATCACTCGTAGAACACGAGACATCGCACTTCGATGCTCTGGCGACCAGGAGCATTCTCCGGTGTGGCGGGATCAATAAAGGCCGTATGCGGCGTGCGGACAGCGAGGCCTTTGCGACCCATGGGCTCGTCGTTCCCAAAGGAATCGTAGCACTTCAACATCATTACTTCATCCGGGGTCATATCCTTCATGTAGTAAAACTTGTGCGACTCGTTGGGTTGTACGGCAAGTGTTTCGCCTCTCGCCTCATACCCTTCGGTGGAGAAATGCTTGCTCTCGTCGGGGAGCTTCTCTTTGCCCCGATCATCGTCGTCCATCGCGGAGTCGGGCCTCGCTGGATACATGAGGTCTAGCGGGATGAAGTCCTTTGGTGCGGTGGACCTCCAATCGATGACTGCGAGCGGGAAGTCGGTCGCCGGGTTCTCGATGGGTCGCCAGACATTTATAATCTGATATCTGCCCTTGAGTAGCTCCTCGGCTTCATCAGCTGGGAGATGTCGGCGCACGCGCACAGCAGCCGCTCCAGGGGTCTGGTCGACATGTACTTGCTGCACAGGCTGTCGAGGCGACGACTTCTCCCTCCTTCGAATCGTGTGGTCGAAGATGACAACCTTCTTCACGCCAGCGTGTGTCTTCTTGAGAAGTTGCTCGACTTCCTTGTAGTATCCATCTCGTACTGCTTGGTCGTCCGTGAATGCCTTCTCTTGCGCGGGTTCGTTAAAGACCGCAAATCCGGAGTTGTCTGTCGAGAACTGATCCTCCTTGCCTCTGATGTTGTGGACTGGACGCTCGACGTCCATATACTTGAAAGACTGGCCTGGACCGTCGACTTTCGTCCATGGCTTCGAGGGTCCGATGGTGCTCGGATCGAGGTGCTTGAAGATGGCGGTCGTCATCGCGGCTGTCTGCGTTGTGTTGCCGGTTCTAGCAGGAATGCTGTATTTCGACCTGTATTTCGTGAAGGTACGGGCGCAATAGAACGGCAATCGCAAGTTCATGAAAGATGTGACCCCACCTTGAGACGAAGGCGCCGCTCAATGTTTATATCGCGTGTTCATGCTGCTGCCGCTGGCAATGACGACATACCGAAGCTGATTTCCAATCAGCCATCATGTTTCTTCCATCAATCCGTACGCAGGTACACAGCTGTTGCCCATTTTAGGCGTGCGATTTTTCAGCCGCTGGGATGATTCTCATGCGATTGATGCTTGAGTCAAATACATGCCCTGCAATGCGAAGAAACGCGAAGTTTCAGCTTACTGATGCGCACGGATGATTTCCTGGCTCAGCCGTGCACGTGACGTCGACTGAGGAGATGTAGAATTGGATTTCTCATTTTCAATGGACGGTGATACACTACTACTTCGTAAGGCGAGAGACTGTTTGGACAAGCGCGATTGTTTACAGCTCAACTGGACTATACACTCCATTCATGTATCTCTCGAAACAATTTCCATGGCTCGATAGTTCCAACACCTTTTTGAGCGACATCCTCCTTCAGTTCTGTCCCGGCAAAGAGTATGGCATGGACGGAATCTGCGTGCCGTTCTGATAGTAGGCGGTAAAACCAGTATCGAGAGCCCACGCCAGGCTGTCGAACTCCAGCGACATGTCGACGGCCTGAACCTGCACTGGCCACGAGTAGGTTCTCTGCAATTTCCAAGTAGCGAAGCCTCGAACTGGATACTGTCTGGTGCCGATGCCGGTGTAGTAGTCTGGGAATAATTCAGCTGGCTACGTACGAGCCTGCGTTGAATAGTTGCTGACTTACAGTGCCAGACGAGTTGATCGCAGTCAAGCAAGACCTTGATCGTGTTGATTCCCTCGTAGGGAGGGTACTGGAAGAGATTTCCGATGAACGATTGCTTGCTGTACTCAGCAATGCCATCACCGTTCAAAGACCTGCCTTCGAGAAGCAGGATGCCATTCGAGCGCTCTTGGAAACCATCGGCCAGGATCAAGTTGGCAGTTGTCTTCGCGTCGCCAATGTCGGAACGTTGCTGGCCGATTACAGCAATGAATCGCTGGAGCCATTCAGTTGCGAGGTTGCGAGGGATACAATCGACTCCGATTTGCAAGCTTGGGAAACCAGGCAGCGGGGCAGGACTGGCGAGGGCCACAGCCGCCAAGGAGAACGCCGAGGTGAAGATGGATGCCTTCATCTTGAGTAAACGAATGGCTGGAGCGAGTGACTAGTGTAAACGAAGGACTGGAGGCGAGGACTGAGAAAGAACGAGGCAACTTCTGTCTGGCAGCCTCCTCGCGCTCTTTATGGCCGCTCACCATCGCCAAAGCTCAGATGCGACATCTCATTTCTGGCCCATTTGCGACCCGCGTCGGCTCCAATTGCGTTCGAGATAGACCTGGAATCCCAGTAAAGTTTCTTACACTGTGAAGCAAGTCTCACAGCCGCATGTCGCGATGCCCTCGAAAGCTCGTGCAGATGACCAGCCTTCATGTAGGAATCTTGGATGTTCACGGTCGTGACTTTAGCGTTGATTGTGCCATGTGTTGGAGTGCATTTCTCGCTCAGAAGGGCGTTCATTCTACTTCTATTACTCTTCTTTTGAGTATGAAAAAAATTGAATTCTCGGGAACCTGAAGTTGGAACAACATTGCCCCTGTAACAGCCCTAAAAGGTTGCGAGTAAGTCAACATGAATCGTGCGCTTCTTCGGAGGACGTGACCTCGCCAGGCCGCGCAGAAAACGCAGAAGTGTCTGAAGCTGAGACGAGGCTTGATGGACTCATTGACCAAATGGCGGCGACAGCAGTGCGCGTGGGCTGTGTTCGATGTTGATGCTGATGTAGAAAAAGAGGCTGCAGGTGAAGTTGGATAAGGTCAGGGTCCAAGTTCGCAGCACAGGCCACCGCATTGGAGTCCAATTTGACCTCACCTCTTCCCACTCGTGCAGAGAACCGGTTCCTTGGGTGGAAGGAGGATTGTATCGCGAATTACAACGTCGAGGGAATGAGCTGGCTTACATTTTGTCTCTCGTTTGTGCTGTGCTACCTACTCACTCACATTCCCACCACCCTCGCTCCCAACATCATCATTGTCCTCTCCAACGACCTGTCCAACCTGGAAGACCCTTTCCATAGCATCGTTGAAAAGATCGGGACCCCAAACTTCGTCCTCTCTTGCCTTGCCCTTCCGACTGACCCTCTTTCCGGTTCCCTCACTGTATGTATCGAAGAACTCTTCATATGTCACAATGACTTGGTCCCGCACAGCAGCAACCAGCGTCTCTCTCGTCCTCGCGTCGTCTACAAACTCCTCCAACTTGGCCCTCAGTGCGGGGACGTCCTTCTCAGCCAAGCCGCGGACTGTGCGGACTGCTTTCAACGGGTCGAAGTTGTTCTTTGCTCGCTGCTGCCCAACGGAGGTAGTCTCGACTGGCGCAGTGATGTGCGTCGCATAGCCGTTTACAAAGTCATTGATGACGGTACGAAGCCGGCCATCCAGCTCGGCTTTGGCGTCGAGCATATTTTCGACAACCTTTGGGAGTAGACCGCCGCCCACAGCACCACCGACGAGTCTCACCCAGGAAGCCGGGTTCCACAAGCTTCCGCGCTCTCGAAGTTCGTAGAATGTGTTCGTAACAGATGAGAAGTCAAACTCGACTTCAGGTGGGATGAACTCGATATCGAAAGCAACGATTTGCTGTTTGAGGTGCAGCAGGTGGATGATGAGGAAGAGCTGTCCATCTTGAACGGATTTCTTTGACCCCACTTGCTGGCTGGCGTAAATCAAAGAGGCGATTGTGGAGTGGACGATGCGGTGGGCCAGATCGTCGAATACGCTACTGTTGACGAGGCGATAGATGCGCCGCAACAGCCAGACAGCCTTTCGTAGCGTCGGGTACCAGTGTCTGCTGGATGGAGTCGACTCCTCTGGAGCGAAGTGCTTGCTGAACATACTCTCGCCATCGTCAACATCATGGTCCACAACTGTGGGCGTTTTAGCAATTGATGTATCCGGAACCTTTTCTTGACGCTTGCCCGACAGCACTGGGCCTCCTTTCTTGGTACCATTCGCGCCAGTGGTAGCAGCTCGTGCAGAGAAGTCAAGGTCTTCCGGCTTGGGCTTGTAATTCTCGATGCCATCTCTCAGAGCGTTGAGCGCCAAGAACACCAGTCTCGTCTGAGCATCTTCCAAGGCAGGCTGAACCAGGGTTGCGAAATCAAGTTTCCTCCCAATAGATCGACCTTGTGCAGACGGCGTGAATACAGCACTTTCATTGTCCTCGTCATCGTCGGACTCTGCATCCATGTACCGGCCTTGAATCATGGCGCACAGATCGCAGAGCTTCTCTAGCTTCGTCTCGTGAATTGTTCTCGGCCGTAGGTAGTCGTACATTGGGTCCATCAGGCTTTCAAGAAATTCGTATAGAGCGCCATCAGACTCAAACCACTCGAACCAGAGATCGTACTCATCCAGACAAATACCTCGCAGAAAGCTGATGCTGGACTTTGCAAATGGAAGCACCTCAGCTTGTTGAGGATTAGCGGCCAGCTCGGCCATCTTCTTAGCCACGAGAGGCAGTATCAATCGGCCACGTGTCGCCGAATAAGACTGGTATAACTCGCGCAGAAGGCTGAGGTACTCGGGTTCACGACCTGCGTCCACATCTTCGGGTGTTGGCACAGCACGCTTCTGAATCTCCACGCCTAAGGCTTTGAGCTCTGGAGCGGGCACTCTGAATTTGGCGTACAGCAAAGCGGAATGTGTGGTTTCTTTCAACTGACCACTCTGGATCCGCTTGCTAATATCCGCAGCAATCTCTCCAAGGCACTTTGTGAAATAATGTCGAATGAGGGTCAGTCCTCTCGTGAGGAGCAATCTGTACCGACTTCGATATGTAGCCGACTCTTTGTGCTTTGGGTGGGATTCCATGTACGCAAGACAATTGTCCAAGTTGGAAAGCATTTCCGGGAAGTCCTTGCCCTTGACCAGGTTTGCAGCGCCTGGAGCGTTCAAGCGCCGTGTCATTGGCTCCAGATATGCATAGTACTGTTGGTTCTCGTCAATTGCGTCTGCGAGGTGCTCGAGCCGTCTCTGCTCATTGATGAGGGATTCGCATTGCTGGCGGAAGGCCTCCGTCTGCGCCTCGACCGCCTGGAACGAATCGGACAGCGTTGATAACAGGTCCAGAGTGCTGGTCGTGGATACGAGCAGGTTGTTCAAGTGCGAATCGGAGAGCTCCAGCTGTTCGCAGTATGTGTGGTATTCCTGATGGCTCTCGTGCAAGAGTGACTCTTCCAGCGCCCCAAATTCTGCCTCAAACTCTGCGCCAGCGCTCAGTTGTTGGTGTCGAGCTTCATTAAGATCCAAGCTCTTTTTTCTCTTCAGCGCATCCTCCTTCTTGCTGTATGCTTGCACTACGTGATAGAAGTCGCTGTAGCTCTGGGCGCGGCGTGCGATGGTGGCTTTGGGAGGACCATTCCACGGATTTTCCTCCTCGACATCTTCCTGTATGGGCTCTATTGCCACATCAGCTTTCTCCTCTGCCTGGCGAGACGATCAGAATAGCAGGGTGAGTTGGGTGGTGATGGGCTTACGGGTTGCTGAAGAAGAGAGGAGGCTCGCCGACGATGGGCTGGCTTCTCCTTCGGCGTAGTGGTGTTCTGCACGGAGGTGAGAGTGTGAAACCAGGCATCGTCCATAATTGCCGCTGCTGGTCGCAATCGCAACTCATAAACCTCGACATGTACACACGCAGGGGCCGAGTCCAAGTGCCCACCTACACGAAGACGTGATTCAGATCCGATGTTCGCCCGAAGTCACGTGCATTCGCGCTTCTGCCTGAGGCATTAGATCTACGTAAATAAGGAGTTCTAACGAGACGAAGTCGCGATGGCTGCCATTGGCCTCGATCTCCATCACGCGGCATTCATGTTTGCACGAGGTCGGTCACAACCAGCGTTGATCGCCGAGTGACGGACACCTGATGGGCGTACAGGTTGCCTTTGAGCCTCAGAGAGAAGGCATATAAGAGGCGCCTTCTCCCACCCTCGCCGTCGCCAAATCTCCTTCGCGAAGTACCGGACACGAAGGGCGGACCTGGCTCACCTCCTCTGCACGCAACCGACTTGTCCACGCCGCCGCCGATAGATCCCGGGCACGGCGGGAGACTATACAGACGGTCAATCAGGTGGTCAATCGCCGCAGAGACGCCCATGCCCACCACCACGACTTGTGCTCCCAGCGCGATGGCTCTGGTTCGGGGCCGGCGCGACTGGCCGAAAGTCAAAACGCCTATCTCGACTTCGTCTCATTTTCGAGCCTGAACGCACCATACGACATGGCACGACACAACTGCCGTCCGGCTCAGCGACCATGTCCGCCCCCGATTTACCATCGCCGAAACGCGATCGATACAACCTGCTCGTTTCCAAGCCTTTACCGAAGCGCACGTGCTCGTTGCACAGCATGAGAGCCACCCTACCTTCTCCGCAAATCCAATCTCGCCCCCACAGCTCTCCCCATCTGCTGCTGGACCGTTGAGGATACATTCCCGTGCCCGCATCACCACGCCGCATTGGCCGACTCCAGTACTCGCACACACATTCACCGGTGCACACCAGTCTTCTGCGCCGCAATGGCGTCAGCCTTCTGCCGACCGTGTCACTGCATTCCAGTACACCAACGAGGTGGGCACGTCCACCGTCCTTGCGACCTGGCGTCCATGTCTGCGTCTGCTCCCAGACCGGACAGGCAGCGTGATCGGGAAATCCGCCCGCGCATCTCCGGGCTCTCGGTCCAGGGTTCTCGGTCCATCTGTCACGGCCTCGGTCATTCTGGCCCGGTGCTGCGATGCCGACTGGCACCCGTCACAGGCGTTGTCCTCTTCCCTTTCTGCGTCTCCGCTCTCACGGTCGCCAGCATGTTTATCACACGTCAGCCACGCGAGCTGCTGCCGCTTGCCGCTAGCCATGGGACAGAGTAGTCTGAGGCATCTTATCCGCTCCGCGTTACTCAATCTCAGCCTCCAGCAGGGCCAGCTTGCCGATGGTCCGGTCTTCTCAGATATCTCATCTTCAGACATGCAGCCGAGTGGGTCCTAGGCGCCATCCGCCGTCCGACCACTTGACTGCCACTTGTCGCTCCCGGGGACGGCGGGATGCAATTGCTGCAAGCCAATCCATGCAGCCACGGCCGGCCTGGACGAACAGTGTCCTCTCATCGTTCGTGTCGCTCTTGGTGTGCCAAAGCGACATACATGGTGCCAGGGCATTTTAGTGGATGTCAAACCCAGAACCACGTCCGATTTCTTCAAGCCTGCGCAAGCATTTCGAGCTAGTGTCGACACATCCTTTGTCTGTACATCTGCAGGCATCGGACGCTAAGTGCCAAGGTCCCAGACAGAAGATGCCGTTGGCCCAAGCTCTTTGAGACCTATACCAGTGCAGACGCTCCAGGGAGCTGTTCGGTGGTACTTAAGAACATTGCCCTCGCAGATCTCTCACAACCAAACTATCTTCTTGTCGGGCCTTCGTCGTTTCAATCATCAGTACCTATTCGTTGCATTGTGCTTGACCTTTTGTCTGCACCAAAGCCGGTGTGAACATTGCATATCTGAGTCGATCCATTGGGTGGCGTGGGCTTTTGGAATTTCAATTTGGTGGCTCTTTGGCATCATGTCGACTGCAGGATATAACTCACACAGAGGCAATGGTCCTTACTTCCTGCACATCGAGAATGTGAGGATACGAAAAGCTTTCGACTAAACTCTGCTTGCAGACTGACTCTTTACAGCTTCCGCGCAAATACACATGGCAAGACCTAAAGGATTTGATTCGAAAAGTAGCAGCTCATGGCCTGTGGACTGATATGGCGGTCTTGCCCAACGGTCAGCCTGGTGACAAGGGATATGCACGAGTGCAGCGAACGAATGAGGCATACAAGCTTTACAGTGGGTCTTGTCACAGGCTTTTGGGAACAAATACCTGACCTTGGTGCAGCATACCTCACAGAAAACTACATCGAGAACCGCAGTCTTCGCGTCCATCTGTGGGATACCAGCGACATCCCAGCGGTCTTCGTGCGCTGCAATTGCGGTGACAAGCCGCATCCGCCTAGCAATCGAATCGCTCAAATGGCCACTGCACCTGGCTGGCAGACTTTCAATGCTACGTCCCCCATGCAGATGGCACAGCCATCTCCCTACCCTCCAAGCCCAACTGCCACAATGAGTCCACAAATGTCAATGCCCTTAGCGGTCCAAGCCAACGAAAGCCAAATCATTGCCGCTATGTCAAGAATGCAGCTCAACCCTGCCGACCCCAGTCATCGCGCTCAATTCGCCTCTATTGTCAACTCTCGGTTCACACAACAGCAACAACCGGCACAGCCATCCGGTCGTACACCTCAGCAGTACGCCGCCGCCCCACCGCAAGCTCCTGCGTACCCTATGTACATCACCAACACGACTGGCACACCGGTGAACACAGCACACGGTCTCATCAAGACCGAAGCTCGCGGCATCTTCATCTCGAATCTGAACTTCAAATCTCGTGAGCGAGATATTGAAAGTTTCTTCTCCAAGGCAGGCCCGATTGTCAAGGTTGAACTACAGAAGGACGCTGCAGGGAAGAGTAAGGGCAACGCGACAGTGCTATATAGCAGTGCAGAGTCAGCACGCAACGCTGTGAGCATGTTCCATCGGAGAGAGTTTATGCGCATGACATTGAATGTCCGCGCCGATCGGGAGAGAACTGCAATCAATGCGCCATCGTCGTCCTCATCAAGGGATGCTTCGAACGCTCAGGCCGGAGCTAAGAGGAGGGACGAAGTCACAATTGTGAATGGGAGTCAGGTGAGTTGAGCTTTCTTCGTCGTCGCATGCATCTTTGCTTCATCAAGTGCTCTCCTGCATGGTGTCAATGCCGCTGTTGTTTCAACTTTCGTCGATGCCCTGATCGCTTCTCCGTTGTCAAGTTGACCATTTCACTGAGTCTTAGGCTTAAAGGTGCAGGCACCTCGCAAAGACAGCGCCGTCAGCGGTCTTCCGCTCAACGGATGAGCCATCGCCCAACCAGAACGGCAAGAGCTATGTGTGAGAGAAGGAACGTCGCATGACATGCACTTCGAATGAACATCTCCACACGCGACAGCCCCGGAGCTGTGAGAAAAAGCTTGGGAGGTTAGCTCTAGCTCTGAGCTTCCGAGGTTTCCAATAGTACCTGCATTTGCTTACGTTGCTCTGCTTCTTGTGGTTGTTTCTGGCGCGGCAAGCATACATGGGTTTGAGGTTGGACCGACTGGAGTTGAAAACTGGCATCATTGGCGTGGACGATCTTTGACCTTTTCTGGGGTGGGAAATATGGAGTTTGGGGGATAAAATTGACCATGTCTGATGTCAGGATATGCAGTCTTTGCATTAATCTAATGAAAGTTTGTCGTCGGCTCCGAGCAGTGTGCGTTTCGTTTCTGCACAAGCAAGTGCGTAGCCGTTGCGATGCGCACAATCTCTGTACCACATCAGGTCGCTCTCTTTCTCCTCATCAGCATAGAAGCATCAGCCCACTCCACCACCACGACCATATCTTTCCCCGCTTGCAAGCGACACAACGCAACAAGAAGGGCGCCAGCACACCTCGGACTAGCCAATAATCATCCACTCCACTCCGTCGCTTCGGCCGCTACGCTGACGCTCTGATCCGTAAAGTCAAAGCGAAACGCAGGGATACCGACAGCCTGGGAATCGGACGTTGCCGCGGGTGCTAGCGTGAGTGGGTAGCGTCGTTCGGACGCCTTCATTCGCATCTCTTCCCTGAAGATAGAAGTTCTGCGTCGCTGGGAGTTGCCTTCTTCTCTATTGCGCCGACTGGTGGAATTGTGAGATACACTGCTGTGCCTCCGTTGAGTCGAGAAGAGCTCATGCAAGACTCCCTTTGTTGTTCACTGCCATCCTCCTTCCCAGAGACAAAACGTGGGTGGCACAGCGTGCGGCGCACTGCTCAATTTTCCCCATTTTGCCGCGCTTAGCGCAGGAAAGTATTGCCATGCACGCCGTGCAAGAGGTATCCCTGCCGTGGCGTCTGCACAGCAGCATTAGCGGCTCGCGACAGCTCGCGTGAAAGATGCGCCGAGCCCTGCGGCGCGATGTAGTGGTGTAGAGCGCGAAGGGCAGGCGCTTTTTGAAGTTGGGTGTGTGGACAGTGAGGAAGACGGGTGGAGAGCAAACTTTCGGTCCGTACAGGCTCGCGGCTCGTAATACATGCTCGATTCCTGGGTCACGGCTCTCACCGGCTCTTACGAGACAGCACGAGCGCTTTTTGGGCACATACGTCCACGAGGGAAGTTGTCTGTATCGGGCGTCTGACATATGAGAATCTTGGGATTGGCTCTCCGCACGGGTAGGTGCTCATATGGTTGATTGATTGAGATCCGGTTGCTTGTGCTCGATCGGGTCAGTCGGTGCTCACATACTATCTGGCCCAGTCAGATCGCGCTCTCACTATAAGCGAGACAATTTGCTGGTATCGGTCTCTCCCAGCTGTATGGAAGCGACGAAAACCGCCAAAGTTGGCCAGTGAGGGAGACTGTACGTATTAGGGCTTTGCTTTGGCGTGGTCGTTTGTCTATGGCCCTGCTGTACGAGGTACGATGAGACCTCATTCGATACTGGCTTTGATTGTTGAGAATGTGATGTTGGGGCACAAGGATGGCGGATGTGCTGAGACGGGTGGCGTTCGTTGTGGCCTTTCGGCGCGTATGGCGCCTACCACCAGAAGATCAATGCTTGGCATTTGCAGAGCCAGGTCGCCAGTCTTCCAAGTCCCGTCGTATATCGCGCATTCCATGTGTGCGGTATTCCTCGTTGCTGGTCAGCGTGCTGCTATGGTGACACGTGAACTATGCAGCAGACCGGGCTGTCAGCAGATGCAGCTGACTTTCTGGCAGCATTTCCGTCCCTTCGTGCATTCTGTTTGGGACAGCGTAGGTGTATGCAAGGTGCTGCGACCAGACGCATGCTGCTTGCTACGGAGCATCCAGACTCGCGGAGAATGAAAAACCCGAGTCGCACGTCGATTCGCTGCGAGTATCCACAGCGGGCCGAATGAGGGAGTCTTAGGAACACCGATACCACGGGGAGATCATGCAAAGTGGGAGCAATATGATAACGCCTTAGACGTTCGAGTTGGAATTGGAAGGTGGTGTTGATGAAACGTGGACCCTGCCTGTGACTCTATCCACATGGATAAGCTGTGGCACACAAGTCGAAACCAAGCATGCTCCGTGGACTTCGCGTTTTGTGAAGCAGAGAAGGGAGTTTAAGCTGGTATATGAGCCCTTCCAAGGTCGGTACTTTCTGGAACTGGATTTGAACGCAGCGTAGAGCCGGACAGTGAAGTTTGTTATTTCGCGGATGTTGCATGCGGATTGAAAGGTGAATCGAAATACCACGTGGATTAATGGAATCCAGACGCTAAACCAAAGCTGGAGTCTAGCTTAGGGCTCGAGAAGTGACCTCATCTCTTCACCGGTGGCCTCCCTCCACATAGCTTCACTCTTCACTCTCTCCTCATCTTCAGCATTTTCGCATGGCTACACATGGACTCAAGCAAGTTTTCGATTGTGAAATATCGTCTGTGGATGAAACGGTCTTGAAAACGGCATAGCGGATTTATGCTTTCCCCACGGCCGATGGATGTACGAGGCGATTGTCGATTCCTACCAGATTGGTGTTTCGCGAGAACGGTACACTATTGCGAAAGCTGTACTGCTAAGCTCAGCTCTGGTGTGGCAATGCCGGAAATTCCCCCTACGGAACTCGATACCCAACTCTATGCCCTGCCGAAGGAAGAAGCATAATGTAACAACCTCAACACTAGAGTTGGAACTGCGGAGTCTGGGCCTCCTCTCCACCGATTTATGGGAAGTGACGTGAGTCGGAACCTGCTGTGCCGCAGCACTGTATGAATTTGAGCGATATCACACTTTGCAAGATCTAGGCATTCCCTTCTTCACCGGCTTGTATCTACAATCCTCGACCATGTCTGAAAAGCAACCTGAAAACTCTCTGTCCGGATTGCAAGTGCCAAGCGCCCCTTCACGTGAGGAGACAGCGGCAGATCCTCGAGCAACTCTCCAGTGGATCTCAGACTGCCTGGCCCAGATATATTCCGTGCCCACGCCTGTGACTGCCAATGTCAAGCGCACGGCATACGCAAACATCTATACTGTTGTGTGGAACTACTGCGTGATTGCCAAGGATGCGCGCACAAGTCGACAAGTTACTGCGGTGGCCGCAAGCGATCTTTACACAACTCTTCAGCAAGCTATCCGAGGATACTGCCGCAAAAGCCTGGGGCATTTCATTGCCGGAAACGAAGCAAATGCATCGGCGAAGGTCTTGAACACGTATGCGGAGCAATGGACGGCTTTCTTGCGCTTGAGCAGCTTGGTTACGCACCTGTTCAACCCTCTAGAAGATCGCTGGATTCGACGAGAGATTGATGAGGCCGCTGCGGGTTCATCTCGTGGGCAAGCAGCGCCGGCCCATATTCCGGAGCTCCACACCATGATCTGGAGAGAGGAGGTTCTTAAAGCGTCTACGAAGATCACGGATGCGATAGTCGGCATGCAGCAGCAGGAACAGCGGAGCGAGGACAACCAAAAGACCCTTGACGAGACAATGGCTTCCTTGACCAAAGTTGGGCTTGCGATCTCCAACGGTAGCTTAGTAGCATCAGGGCAGTAATGGCCTTTCAAGAACCACAGAACATCTTGTTTAGCCCAAGAATCTTTTGTTCATTTTCTATTTCTATCAGTACGCCGAAATCGACCACGTACAATGCTCGTGAGGCTGACCCCAACATCACGGGCTATGAGTCCTCTGGTCGAATGGGTTTGAGCTGTCGACGAAGCCTTTTGCGATGATCTTGAACGACAGAAATTTCATTTCCAACTACGTTGCCAAAGGCACAAGGGGACGGAAAGTGCTGTGAGTTGAAACGAGCCAATTGATTTTGCTTGCGATTGCCTCTGATTGGAAGACGCTATCCAGGAGAACTTGAGTCTGAGTGAAGGCAGAACCTTATGCTGGCTGTACTTGGACATTGGACCTAGAACAATAACATAATCTCTCAGAAGCTTCTCCGATTCATTGCCCTAGGCAATACAGATCAGCATGCCGCCCTGCTCAGTACATTCTGCATCATGTCAGTCATATTGTGAGATCTTTTGGAGAGGAGGAGCGGGAGCGGCAAAAACTGTGGAAGTGTCGTCGACTCTGAGAATGGACCCACCGCCTGTCTCACGACCTCACTCTACCAGCTCCGCGGAGCTGCCTGGTTCGACTGCGTCGGCTGTGTGCTGAAGACTTCCAAGCGGTCCAAATCCATCCCGGACGAGTTTCTTCCTGGAACTGCTGGCAATTGCGCCAACACCGTTGAGCCAGACATGCTCACACTGGCTGATGGGCACAGCTTCGACATTGGTCCCAATACGCCCGCCAATGTCACCCAAGTTCTGTATGAACATGCTGTGGCACGGAACCCCATCAGCGGTATCCCTGCCGAGCTGCTGGCCTACAAGATGGATGTCGGGCCCAATGAGGACTAAGAAAAGCGAGGAAGATGGTACATGAGCGTGGAGTGCCAAAATTGTGCTGTTCAGCAGTTGATGTTCGGTTGCTTTCATTGATTAGAACATTGGGTCTGCTCTTCGAGTACCCGTAACCAGATGAGCAATGCAACTTCGCTGTTTGTAATCATTTGCCAGACTAGTCTTCCAAGGAATGCTGCAATGATATTGACAAGTGACATTGAATCGAAAATGGAAGCTCATTCCTCGCGGGTCCTGCGTGAGGCATGGTTGCGTGAAGGTAGGTAGATTCAGTGGACTTGTCTCATTGAAAAATGCTGTGCGTTTCGCTTCCAGGGGTGCGCGGGGCCTGTGAAGGTAGATTCCCAATGTTGGCACCATCCGACTGTGATGAGCAGCGGCTTTACAGCTAAGGTGGAATATCGCGCGGCTCAGTTGTCGAAGTCATGGCCAACATGGCCCACGTGCCCAATGCACTTGTGGGAAGGAGCTGATGTTGAATGAGGGTTTTGTTAGCGTGAACGATGAAGCATTCAGCCGAAACCTTATCGATCACCTGTTTAGGAGCTAGGGCATCCCATAGATACACATACAGATTTTCAGAATTTGGCACGTCAGAAGAGACCCTGTCTCGCAGTGCCTACGGTGTTGATCTTCGGATATGCAGACCGCACATTGTGACGAAGTCTGTTTTCCTGCGCTCTGGGGAAGAGACGCCGCCCAGCCTCCGATTCTGACATGCACAGCTCCGGTCGCCAGCCTACTTTGTTTGCCCTGCTGTGTTTCCTTGAGTGTGTTGCATGGACTGAGAGATGCCCACCGGCCACAAAAGCGCATCATCACACGATGAAAGATCCGTCTCCGCCAGTGCTCGGCGACGGTCCAACGCTGGGAGATGGTTGAGGATTTTGGGAGCAATTCTGCTAGTCCTGCTGGTGCTTCTGGTCCTGAGCTTGTGAGAACATCGAAGAAATGTCGAATCCTGATTACTGACCATAAGCAGGGGTATCGTTCATATCATAATCGTCACCATAGGTCGCGTCAACATCCTCACCAGCATCCCTTCGCATCAGCCGTATTTGCCTGCCTGGGGTATCGCCAGCCCTGATAGCAGAGTCGTTTCAACGGATCGTCTCGAGGCCACAAGGGATGTAGTGCCCATTCCATGCCATTCCCACAATGATTACTGGAGGAGAACACCACTCTTCGATGCTATAAATGCAGGCTGCACCAGCGTCGAGGCGGACACCTGGCTTATCGACTCAGGGACGGACCTTTACGTTGGGCACGACCGAAAGTCGCTCTCGGCCAGCCGCACCCTACGAAGTCTGTACGTAGATCCGCTGGTGGATTTGCTAGACGTTTTGTAAGTTTGTCCTCATTAAGCGCGTTCGTTGTTTGCTCTTCAAGACATGGTGCTGACATAATATGGTCCTTTCCTCAGGAATTCCGGTAATGGATCCAGAAATACAACCACAAGCGGAGCCTTCGAGACCAGCCCGGAGCAAACACTTGTCCTTTTAATCGACTTCAAGACAGACGGCCATCGCCAGTATCCCCAGGTGCAGACACAGCTGGAGCCCCTGAGACGCCGCAACTACTTGAGCTTCTGGCAAGATGGAGCTTTCAACTCTCGAGCCATTACAGTTGTGGCCTCCGGTAATGCACCGTATGACCTGATTGCTGCCGAGAGTGGAAAGCGCGAGATCTTCTACGATGCGCCGCTGCCTGAGTTGCGAACAGGCGATTGGAACAGCAGTACGTCGTACTACGCAAGCACCTCTTTTAAAGCCAGCATCGGTGCTCCGCGGACTGGACGCATCTCTCATGCCCAGTTGGAGAAGATCCGCGAACAGGTTCGTGATGCGAAGGAGAGGGGGCTAAAGGCTCGATACTGGGATACTCCATCGTGGCCGGTGTCGTTGAGGAACCACATTTGGCAAGTGCTTGTAGAAGAGGGCGCAGACGTCTTGAACGTAGATGATCTGTATGCCGCAGCATATTCCGACTGGAACAAGGTGGTTCATGGTTGGTTCGACGGGTAGGCATGGACGCCAACGAAGCGAGTCAGTCTTGCGAACGGAGCAGAATTGGCTTGGAAAGGTGTACAGTCATCGCCAATGTATCTTTCAGCTTGCCGATTAATCGATCAGGCGGAACATAGGCCAAAACGGATCGCATCTAGGGGGTTTGACGTACTTTGAAGAGCTGCAAGGCGTACATGTAGCTCGGTATACAGCTATTCCAGAATAATGTAGTAGGTCATGGTATTTCAAAGACGTCTTGCTGTCTCAGGAAGCGCTCTTCGGCGTCGTCCGCGTGCTGCAGGATAGGACGTGGGCCCGTCGGAGCGCCAGGGTTCGGCAAGTCATCCGTGAGACAATGCATGAGCCGAGTAGCACAATATCCTTGCGCCAGCGTTCGTTCAACGGCAGAAGATGCGACACCAGATGCGACGTCCGAATATGCGGACCAGGAAATGTTCCATGTCTAAAGCCCACGGGTACTGCGTCTGCTGGTCAGTATAACATCAGCCAAGACTCTTTCCGTCAAGAGGCTGCAGGCATGCATCTGACTCCAGTTCTTTACACTACGTCGCAGATGGTGGCGCAATGGTCGAGTAGGGCAGATGCGAGAGAATGAGGAGTGGATTCAGAGAAGAATTCTGGGAAAGAAGTGATGCGCTCAGAAAGCAGGCCTCTCAGTTCCTCCACTTCCACGCGTGCCCTTCAAAGTTGGCATAGCACCGAAATTCATTGCTCAATCCTTTGCTGTGTTCCGGATCAAAGTCTGTCGTCTTCGTTCCAATCTTGCTGTAGAGTTTCAACACCGTCGACTCCATCCTTTCTCCAGTGCATGAAATGAAGCGCAAGCCATCCGCACCATCTGGAGCCCACTGACGAGCCAGAAATCGTACCGTTAAGGCAGCCTTTGTCTGACAGTCTTCCGACAGAAAAGGCGGATCGCAGATGATGCGGTCGAATTGGCCTTTCAGATCGTTTGAAAAGAAACGTATGGGCTTCATGAAGTCGTAGAAGACAAAATCGCTGCCCACGACCTCGAAGCGGTAGTCGTACTCCAGAAGGCATAGTCTCGGCCTAGGGAGAGAAGTGTCTTCTGCGAGAATATTTCGAAGTGCGACGTAGACACTCGGCGCCGATATGACAGCAATCGCGGAATCCTCGGTGGCACCATCCAGAAGCTGATGAGCGAGAAGGTCTGCGGTCTCTTTCGTATACCAAAATTGGCTCGCATTCCAATCCTCGCCGAACAAGTCCATACTCAACTTTCCTTGGCCGCTTTTGAAGTCGTCTTCTGCCTGGACTTTCAAGTCCTCGAATTGCTTGGCTTTGGCATCCTTCTCGAGTTGGAACTCTTCAAGAATCTGAAGGAGGTCCGCAGGCAGTTGACTACAAGAGTGAGTGCAATGTCACATGATAGGGATGCTCTCTTCGGCGTACGGGATATCATCGTCTCCTTCCATGGTGAATGGCGTGTAACCTCACGATGTCTTGCTCCGATTTGTGATGCATGAGTCGCAACGTGCGGAGCAACAGCGAGATGTCGTGCTCTGACCCGCTAATGCTGTCGCTCCACTGTGGACTGATACCTTGCAGCTTGTTACTGCGGTGTTGTTGTTGTAGCGAAGAAGTCAAAGAGAATTGAAAGGAAGCCTTCCCTGTTGGGCTTGAATTATTAAGATTTGATGGGCCAAACTTAGATCCAGACCCCGACTCGGCGGCAAGACCCGTCCGGATCACGCCTAACCGACATCACCACTTAGACTCACTCTGGCCGAGCGGCTGCGCCTCCCACCAACAACTTCCACCATCACCTACCACCTTCTCTCGCCACGACATCTCCTACAACACTCACTACTTCTTCGCCGGTCATATCGCACGCATTCGCACACTCCACGACTGGCACACCCTACATCATCGCTGCGACGAGCTCATGGCTCAGCGGTACGAGAGAGTACGTAATCACTCCAGGCGCCCGCCCGATCGCCGCCCTCCTGTCTGCCAGGCGCGCGACGAGTCTATGAGATCGACTAACATGGAGATTGTACAGGTCGCGGGCCACGATGCAGACGATCACAATCATGCCCCCTCACCAGTAGCGATACCGACCTCGCCACCGCCATCTTTCCGCTCTCGGAACTCCTCACGCCGGGTTTCCCGGGACGAAGCCCGCCAAAGCGAAGACGAGCGCGACCTCGACGATGCCTTCGATGCCCCTTCTGACGACGACGACGACGACGACGATGATGCGCGAGACAGGAGGAGGTTGATACCAGGAGACGGGCAGGCGGATGCGGCAGATCGAGACGGAGAGTCTCAATCCAGCAGCGGGTCACGGCCGGATGCGCCGACACGATCAGTCACACAGATCCCTCAGTTCACTCCAGCTGCACCGAGCGGAAGAACAATTGGAAATAGCCGCGATGGTGTCTGGGCGAACTTGGCCGCAAAACCACGAGCTGGAGATGATGTAGAGGAGAAGCCGCCGACCTACGAACAGGCCGCTGCAGATGCGACGCCACCCTACTGGGAGACAACAGTACTGTCGCCATACGCCACAACAGGTGATCCGAATGATGTCTTCGTAGACGGTCTCCTCGTTGGGTCGCTGTTCTCGTTCATCTGGAACGCTCTGATCTCTATGTCTTTCCAGCTCATCGGGTTCTTGCTCACATATCTCCTCCACACAACGCATGCTGCGAAGCACGGTTCAAGGGCTGGTCTCGGAATTACTCTCGTTCAATATGGATTTCAGATGCGATATGCGGCTTCTATCGATCACCCGGGTCCCGATCCAGGCTCAGCTGCGCCAGTTGAGGGCGTGCCGGACGACCCTAATTCACACGACTTTGACCCCAGCCAAGTTGCCGGCTCAGACGCCGCTGCCGCTGCGGCCTCCGGCATAACAACCAGCGACTGGCTTTCTTATGTGTTGATGATAGTTGGGTGGTTTATTCTCATCCGAGCAGTCTCGGACTTTATGAAGGCGCGACGACAGGAAGCGCTTGTGCGATCTTCACCAGATCGTGGACTTGGCGTTGCAGTTGTTGCAGAGAATGAGCACCCTGAGACGAGCGTTTAAATACCTTACGGAACCGGATATGGGAACGGGACATGGCATGGAGTTTGATAGGCGTTACGGAGATTTTGGGCACGCCACTAATAATGCGCGCTCTGGGTTTTGCTGCTTTCAGGCACGACAGTTCCGACTTGCGACTCTGATGATGTAGAGCGCTTTCTTGTATAGCGTCGAATGCAGTTGTTTCACGCTCCCCCTGCATCCTTTGAAGTTCCACTATCTCATTTCGTTTCACCATCTCTTCCACCGCTACTTCACCTAGACACGCGCCTGAGTGTGATCGAAGAGGGTGACCGTGTTTCGAGATGGCAGCTGGCTCGTTGGATAGTCCCGGCTATCCCATGCGCCCTCGTGCGTACTGCTTTTCATGATCCACATGCTTCCTTCCCTTCAACCCTCCTCATCCGCCTCAACATCCTCTGCTTCCCCATCTTCAGCTGCCTCACTCCCCTGATTCCCGCGCCCCTGACACAACCCCACCAACCCTCCATCTTTACTCAAATGCAACGCCTTCCCCCTCTCCTCCAACCCCATCCCACAAACTCCCTTATGCACCGCCCAATCCCTCCTCTGACACTCCGTCGAACAATACGCCGCGGTCCCACACCTTCCACACCGATTGAGTGTCGCTCCTTCCTGTTTCTTGCAAGTCGTACACTTCCCCAAATCGAGACCGGAATAAAGCCAATGCGGATCCATCTGGATCCCATCTTCCCAAGGATCGAGCAGTGCGTGCTCGATGTAAAACGTGTGTTTAGCGCCTTTGCAAGTTTCCCAGCGGCGATTGGAAAGGAGAGATTTTGCGAACGAAGCGGCGAGGGAGGTGATCGCGTCGGGGTCAGAAATATTCTTTTCTTTCAGCATGGATTCCGATGTATTGGGTTCCCAGCGCGAATCCGGCGAAACGGGCGACGGGAGGGTGTAGGATAGCATCAGCTTCCAGTTTCCTTGTTCATCGAGCGTGCCCATGGTGAGGATGTTTCGGATCCTGCCGATTTCGATTCTGGTTTTTGTGGAGGGGGAGTCGAAGAGCCAGGTTAGGGAGAACCAGCTTTGGAGATCGAGGAGTGCGAGAAGGGATTCTGGACTCCAGTTGTAGAGGACAGTGGCGATGCTGATTGCTGGTGATGGTGTGGGTACGGGATGAGGGAGTTGTGTGGTGTCGTAGATTGATAATGGTTGGCCATCTAGGAAAAGTTGTTGAGATTCTTGTGTAGGAATTCGAAGTTCCGGCAGTGGGACCTGTTTGAGTGACATCTCGAGAGAGTATTGGTCACACATGTAATCCTGCAGAGAAAGTGGTCTGGAGATGAAGTGAAGAAATTAGACTCAGAGCCCTTCAGACCTTTAGTCGGTTGCCTAAAAGGGACTAGCTCCTAAGGCTATGATATACCGCAGAGTACCATGCAATCGGATCTTACGTCCACGAGGCGAGATGTTTATAGCTGAAAAACTTGTATGGATAAGCTTGGGGAAAGAGGAGAAATTAGAGAGATCCTTTCGGAATGAAGGTCGCTCTTGATTTGACTATCCTCACCGCGACTAGTCCAAGCACACACTCCCACTTTCCAATGCTCCCATCTGCCAGTACCTTGTACTCGTCTCCGATAGCCTGGCTCGCTGCTCTCCAGTCGCGACCAATGATCTTGACTCCTCCGAATCAGCAAAGACTCTCTCTCCAGGCCTCTTCTACATCCCACTCACAGATCTCGTTGTTGTGCAGACCGGAATGCTCAGCTTTGACTCTCTCGCGGTTGTGGAGACGGTAGAGCACGAATGCGTGGCAAAGAAGGTGACGAAGCCCGAAGCTGGATCGGATCGTGGTGGTAAGCGAGCGGGCAGTTGCAGTTCGACCTGGATTTCTTGTTTAGTACATGGAAAGTTGAAGAGGAGGGGAGATTCGTACCCGAGGAAAGACTTGATAGCCCCAAGGCCGAAGCGTCCATGGCTGTTGGTCTTGCACGACCCAATCGTCCCACTGCACCTGGCAGCCAGTGGCGTGCTTGCTCGCGGCATGTCCATTCTTAAGAGCGAAGCGGTAGACTCGCTTTCGAGGCAGCGTTCGCCGCGACCAGGACGAAGTGCGTGTGGTGAGTGAGGCCGGCGCAGCCTCCGAAGAAATTGTGTAGACCAGTTTCAGAGATTAAACTGAAAAGAACAGATACTACACTTGAGGAGCCATTAGGAAGGCCTGCTGCTCCGCTCGCGGAGAATTATGGCCATACCTTGATCTAAGCCAAAAGGCAAAGAGAGCTGTCTTCTTCCGTTCGATCGAAGCTTTCGCTGACTTGCCAGCGGAAATCGTGGAGGCATGTTCAAGACCCCTGTGCCTTTCATGAGAGAAGGCGGGCGCGGTCACCTCGTTGACGTTTGGGATGTGGCTGATGGTGATGTTGATGTTGAGTTGTGGATGAATGCTGTAAGTTGATGCGAAAATTGAAAGGGCACAAGGGTCAGCTGAAGATGTGACATACTAAGCACGTGCAGTCAGGAAAAGGAAGGAGCATCCATGTGACTGAGTAGGCCGCAACCTGGCGTTGTGAAGTCGGCAGACATCAAAGTGATTTCGAGCGCTGATTGACCGATCTTTACTGCTCTACAATACTGCCAAGATCAAGCAGATCCTTCAATAAGTCCTCCCTCAGAGCGTCCACATTCGCACTGTCCATACTGTAAATGCCCTCGTAGGCGTGGATGCTCAGCTGGCTCAAGAAAGGCCTCACGACCGCGCGAACGAATTCGTCCTTCGGCAGTGCTCGAATGTCGTCCTTGTCAACAGCCAGATCATCGACAAGGAGAGCTCGCTTGTGCCCGTCCGAGACAGCCGAAGACGGGTTCGACAGCATGTTGTCGTCCGCATTCGCAGAGCCAAGCACTTCAGCAACCTGGTCTGTGAGCGCTGTTGCATTCCATTCCGCAGGCTGGTAGACCGCATCGATGGTGTCCGTGATGTAAAGCCATTCATGCAGCTGAAACTCTTCTGGCGACAAAGCAATGAGCAGATCCAGAAGCTTGCAAGCCTGGAGCAGAGACAGATTGTTGAAGTCATTCGAGTTCTGGCTGTTCGGCAGTAGAGACGTGAGCGCCGACTGCAACTTGTCGTTGATGATGGGCCATAATGGTGACAGCTGCAGCGAACTGACGCATAAAACCAAAGTCCGACACAGCATGAACAGTTCGGCTCTGATAGCAGCTGAAGGTGACGAAGATGGGCTGGCCTCAAAGAGCTCCGCCAGCTTCTCTTCAATGGGTCGCATATGGGCAACGTAAGAGTCCTCAGGAGATGCCAGTAGAAGGAGGCATATCCGCCGAAGGTTAAGTTGGGTCTTGCGATCTGCTTCAAGCCTGGCAGCGCTTGCTCCAACGCCAAACATGATCCCAGCGCTGGAAGGTGGAGCAAGGCGGCTCAGTAGCTCTGCTATGCGCTCTCTGTCGTGAAGAGACCACTGGTGTAGCACTGGGAACCAACCATTCCTCATCACGTCCATCGACGATGACAGCAGCCTTGGATCATTGAAAGCATCTGCAACTTCCTTCTTCCAGGTCTTCACCGCCGGCGCCTTTCTAGTCATAGCAGTCACAAGGTGTAGAAAATCTTCATCCACATTCTTTGGGAATGACCGCGCATGCAAGGTTGGAGCCAATAGACTAGCAGTGACGCTGTTGACTGAAGCGCCGATGCGCTCTGGCGTGTCCAGGATGAGATCGATCTTACTCATTACTCGATTCAACACTGGGAGAAGTGTCATCGAATGCGCGTTCTTCCCATGCCGCCCATCGTCTCCAGGGGTGTCTTCTGTAGCGAGCTCCGCCACGTATCCAGATGGGAGAGCTGTGAAAGTTGCAGAAAGTAGGCGTTGAAATATGTCGCTCAACTCGCGGCGCATCTTTCTCTGTTCTCCAAAGTTCGTATTGTTAAGCTTCTCCGCCAAAAGCAGAAGGATAGACAGGAGGTGCGGCAGGATTTGACGGTATGGCAAAGGATTGGCCAAAACGTCTCTTGAGAAAGTGATGCAGTCCTGCCAAATCTCATCCATGGCATCATCTTCGGTCGAGTCGAGATATGCCGAAAAGAAGGTTGCTACATCAGAGGCGCTCAAATCCAGGGTCAGGCTCGAGGCGCGAGACTGTGGGATAGATGAAGGGTTCGTTCGTGTGCCGAGGGCATTTAGTGTGGCCGGGACGACATTTTTAGGGCGAGATACTTGCATTACTTGGAGAAGACTGAGAGCTGAGTGTGCTTCGTCGTCCTTTCCTGCAAAGCACCAGTGTGCGATCAGTACCTCAAGGCTCTCAAGCGGCTCAACAGAGAAAATCTGTTCCAGCAGATGTCTTGTCTTGTTGCGTACTCTCAATGCGGTGTACGCAGTTGTCGCAGAGCTGTTGTTGTCCACGCTATCCGAGTTGATTGATTTGCTTGCCCAGATCCACATTCGTAGAGCAACCCGGATCGAGTCTTGAAACGCCAGTATTACAGTCAGCCTGTTGTTTGAAGTAGTGTTGCGTGCGGATTGACTCTCAGATTTGAACACTCCAGATGTTACGTTGGTGAGAAAGCTGGCCTTTGGCTCGGTTTCTTTTGGCGGAGGCTCCGCGACAGTCTCGCTGAGTAGACACTCATAGGCCCGATCCAGGATCATTTCCAAGCCGTCAAACAGACACATTGCTACCGATTCCGGTGCAACGACATGCACGAAAGCCTTGCTTTGTGAAAGCTCGACCATCTCTTCGTGGGTGTTTGAGAGCTGTTGACAGAAGCATCCAACCAGTGGTAGAAGATTCGTGAAGAGTGAGTCTGCAAAGACTGGCAAGATCTCGCCAAGAAAAGCTAGCCACTGATCCAAATGATATTTGGTGCTAGCAGAGGTGAACCCACGTCGAAGGCACTTGAATAGCTGCGGCGGTGGAGCTGAAGGCAAGGTAGTATTGGACGCACTGGTGGTCGGTCGTGAGCCTGGAGTGATGGAAGATCTCTTGGCTGAGTTACTGAAGGAGCCTCTGTGAGGCGTCAGTGTTGCCTTCTCAGGCTTAGAGGATGATCGTAGTCTCAAAGCGAGCTGAGCAAGTCTCAACAGCCCGCCTTGCAATAAGCTCATATCACCGTCAATACAAGCCATGAGACGGTCCAAGAAAATTGAGTCGAGCTCCAGCGACCTCAAATCGGATGCGGCAGGACTGTTAAGAAGCAATTCCAAAAGTGAGATCAGTCTTCTCTCCAAGCCGAGGGAGTTGTGCTGCTCGTTGCAAAGCATTCTCACGCAGAAGGAAGTCAGATATGTGAGTCCATCACGCTCATCATCGTGCGTTTGATCCACTGCCAGAGTTCTGCTCAAGCATTGCCAAGTCCAATGACCTCCATGTAGCAGAACATTGTGAAATACGCCAAGAAAGTATTCCACGTACCGGAAGGCATCAGCTCTGTGCCGATTCTCTTGCTTTTCACCGGGCTCATGAGTCTGCGAATTGCGCGGGCTTGAGTCGTTCAGGTTTCTGAATAACAAGAGCAGGATTTGCTCAAGCGAGGGCAGACCGTCCAGCCAAGATTTAACAACCTCGAAAGCTGGGAGCACAGGATCTTCCATGTTATCCAAAACGAGGAGCAGTGGCTGTTCCAGTACTTGCAATGACCTGCCCTGCTGCTTGGCGTCGCTCAACACAGACATGGCGCTTCCTCTGCGAGCTGGGCCAGGTTTAGGCCCGACACTCGTTACGGAATGGTTCCACATCACGCAGAACCGCCGAGTCGCCTCAGTGGGAGGAATTGCTTCGTTAGCATTTCGTACTAGACTGGTGAAATTGGCCATCAGGGCATCGTGGGGGAAGACAAGATCTTCGAGGGACCAAAAAGCTTTGGTAGCCTCGACGTGGTACTTCGGCGTTTCTGGTGACAGATATCCCCATAGATGAGAGCTAAGAGCCACAGCCAAATCTGAAACCTCGTGATCCGACAGATATTGATCTTGTCCATTTTGAGTCTGCAGTGTGGCCAAGAGCGAGATGGCGGAAGTCAGAACGGGGAAGGGCGCAGAATCGATATCTTCCAAAGTCGCTGAAAAGGACGTGATAAGGCTCTCTTTCAGCCTGGTCTTTCTCAGGCTGATGAGACCTCCAGACTTTGATAAAAGCGCTGTAAGAAATGTTGTTGATTGTTGCAACATATCCGTATCCAGAGAGCTCAAAGCGCCCTCTAGTACAGAGACTGACCGTGTGGCGAGTTGATCAAGCAGCTTGGCAGTGCTGAAAGGTGGGACGGGTTTCGTCGCATTGCGTTCGTCGCCCTGATAATACTTCACGATCAACTCTCGGACCTTGCGGTCACCGATCGACTGCTCTTGAGAAGCACCCACACCAGTGCCATTGGAACCAGATGAGGGCTGGAAAACTCTTGCGGGAACTGTTTCAAGCAGTGAAGACATCAGCTCCATGACTTGCAGCCGGGCCGCCGCCTCCGTGTTAGCAGGGTCAAAGCTGTGAAGCAAGTAGAGCATTGCGTGTGGGATGTGAATGTTCAGCATCTCTTCGTCCTTCACATTGAAGCTGCCGATGATCCACTTGCAAAGCCGCAGAGCCGGGATCAGAGGCTGTCCCCTGTCGAAAGAATCGCGTAGAATGCCAATGATACATTCCCAAATCAGGCTCGCTTCTACGCCATCAAAGAAGAGGCTCGCACTGCGAATGGCATCCGCAGCCTCATTAGCAGGCGCAGTCAAGCTGTCATTGTGCAGCGTCTTCATAGCCGGAAGAAAGATTTCGGGCACCAACAACCCGCCGATTTCCCAGCGATCCATCAAAGAGAGACAGATTCGAAAAGGTCGTGCTTTCGAAAAGGTGTCCGCTCTGGGATTCCGAAGCATTTTCAGAATGCAGCGTTTGAGGCTCGCTCGGCCGAACCTGGAGAAGTACTGCAACTGTGCATTGGTCTGGGGTCCCGGCGAAGATTTCCTGGATGCTGTAGGTGAGGTGGGCTGACTCGCGTCGGGTTGATCTTTGGGCTCCGGTCCCAGAAACCAGCTCCAAAGGCGTCTGTTGAGACTCATATCTCTGCGCAAGAGAACTTGCGCCGCGGCTGTCACCATTCTATCGAGATCGTCGCTAGAAACCCTGGCTTGAAGAAGAATAGAATCAAGGGGCAGATGAGTCACCAAAAGATCCAGGAAACCCCTCTGGATCAGGATTTGAGGTTCCGACAGACCGCAAACGAAACATCGCAAGAGCAGTCCTGGCTCTGGTGAGACGATCCTCTCAGCTTCACGAGAAAGCTTCGCTTTCTTGCGGTCGAGCCCTGAAGATGCCGAATCTGTGATCATCCTGGGCAACTTTCGAGAAAGAAAGTTCAACGCTCCCTGCCTTCGCGAAGGGCTCGATACAACGGCCAAGAAGAGGCATTGCCAGAAGTAGCCATCGCTCTCTTGCGAAAGATCCTCTGATTTGAACGTAGGAGCGAAAGACTCCTCAAGGGACTGTAGAATTCCAAAGGCTCGCTCAAAGTCTTCGCTAGTCTCTTCCTCCAAAGCTGGCAATAGGCCAAGGATCAGTGATTTGAGGGCCGGTCGGAGGTCCGAGGGAGGAAGAGCCACAATGTGTTCTTCAAATAGGCTGTACAATCCGGGACGCACCGAAAGCGATGCAAAAGAGAGTACCGAGGACAAGCCAGGCAGAAGTTCATGAAGGTGGCCCGCAATGTAATCGTTCCCGAACGTGGTGAAGATGTAGCTGTATACCTCAAGGGATTTCTGGTGAACGCCGGAAGGCAGTGCAGGGTTCAGACATTGCGCAAGCCTAGTGGCAATGGCATTGCTGTGAGGCAGTATCGGTGCATCCTTGGGATGCGTTTGGATGGCCTTCAATAGGCGGCCAAGAAAGGCTATGTAGTCCGCCCATTCTTCGGGGGCAATTTCCCATGTGCTCAAGGCTCGCTCGATGTTGGCGCCATATCGCTTAAGACTTTTGTCAGCCTTGTATAATCCTGTTCAAAAGTCAATACAATCACGATTCATCTTCGAAAGACAGACGCACATACCATCCTCGACGACTCGACGCGTGGCGCGGGGAACTGGCGAGGAACGACCAGATGATGGAGGCGAGGCGGAATGGCGTCCTTGAGCGGCGTCATGGCTCATGTTGGTGTGCATGTGCACGCATGCCGCCGATCTTTTGGAACAGAGCAGAGCAGAGCAGAGCAGCGAGATCGTCGGTCGAGTGTTGATTGATGTCCCCGTCTCCTGGAGGTCGAAAGCTTGAGTCCACTTGTCCCATCAAGGCAATGCGAGTCCGAATCCGAAGTACGCTAGGCTGCAATTGGACGTCACGTGCGCGCTCTACGAACGTCACTTCGTGCAATCGACAATCGAACATCAAAACATTCTCCCTTTGGCATCCACAGATATTTTGGCAGCGACACGAGCACTCCTTGCAGTATGGTCTGATGAGGCAATGCCGGAGAGCGATACGGAGAGGACCGACCCGCCTCATCCAGGTGGCGACAAAGCGTCACCACAGAAAGATGCCAATGCTCAAGATAGTACCAATCTCAAATCAGAGACTCCCAACAACGCACTGGAACGCTCTCAAGAGCTGACACCCCCGCCTCTCCCGCCAAGACCCCCTTTGTCTCAAGCTGGATCTCTCCGTCTATCAAAAAGGCCCTCGCGACCGCAGCTACTATCGACGCCGACAACAGCGCTATCTCTGGCCGATGTACACACGCAGAGCCATGCGGAGACTGCCAGTACTGTCTCATCACCGGCTAGCCGAGCTGTGTCTAGAAAGCACAGCTTCACTCATTTCGGTCGCTTTATGAGCAACAACAACAGTAGCGAGGGCGACGACTCGGCAAGCGTGAAGAGCTATCTGCCGTCCCTGGATGCGCGTATAGAGAACGAAAGCATCCTTGGTGACATCAACCGGAACGATTTCACGAAGCCCGGAGATGCCACTGATGAGCATGATGACCACGATGGGACTTTCGAAACGCTCTCGCCAGAAGACGAAGAGCTTGCCAGCCAGGTGGATCATGAGTTTGATGAGGTCGGCTCGGTGAACGAAGAGGGAAGCAACGAAGAAGAACTGCTTGTCAACTGGAAGGCGAAACTCAAGCACTTCTTCATTTTGTCAGCGTCCGGCAAGCCGATCTACAGCAGGCATGGAGATGATCAGCTCATAAGCCACTACGTGGGAGTGATACAGACAGTCATATCGTCTTATCAGAGCTCTGAAGATCCTCTCAAGAGCTTCACAGCTGGAGGTGCACGTTTTGTCATCTTGTCGAAGGGTCCTCTGAATCTAGTGGCGATCAGCCGGCTACCAGAGAGTGATGCGCAGCTTCGCAGCCAGCTTGAGGCTCTCTACATGCAGATCCTCTCGACACTGACATTGCCAAGCATGGAGAAAATGTTTTCCTATCGACCATCAACAGACCTACGGCGACCGCTTCAGGGCACTGACGTTTTGCTTGATGGGCTGGCAGACGGCTTCACTCGCGGATCGCCCTCTACACTTCTCTCAGCACTGGAATGCTTGCGCCTCAAAAGAACTTATCGCAAAGCAATCAATGATACACTACTCAAGGTGCGCTCTCAGAATCTTCTCTACGGCCTCATCGTCGCAGCAGGTCGATTGGTCAGCGTTGTCCGGCCAAAGAAGCATTCCTTGCATCCGGGTGACTTACATCTCATCTTCAACATGCTGTTCGAGGCAGACAGTGTCAGAGCAGGTGGCGGAGAAAACTGGATACCATTGTGTCTGCCCGGCTTCAACAACACCGGATTCCTGTACATGTATGTCAGTTTCTTCGCGGCTTCAGAAAGCGCTGCCCAGTCCGCCGACGGTCGGCCACCGTCGACAGGGGAGGACGATGAGCTCGCCATCGTGCTCATAAGCCCACAGAAAGAAGCATTCTACGAGCTACGCAAGATGCGTGACGACCTAGTATCCCAGTTGGAGTCGAATGGCAGTATGTCCAACATCAAGACCGCCATCCGGAAAGGCCATGCTCCTTGTTCAGAAATCCTGCCAAATACCGCCGTCCGCCATTTCCTGTACAAATCACGCGGCAACGTGCAGTTTGTCATGCCGTCTTTTGCGCCAAATTTCTCAAATGCTGTCAGCAGACGAAGGCTGCTCAACATTTACAGCCAGATGCATGAAAGCATTCACTCAAAAACCGCACATCTCAAGGTGCAACACAGCATCGGAAGCGATGCGACAGCACTGGCTTGGGAGACGCCCCTCTTCGAGCTCTACTGCGTTGCTGGTCCGAATGCAACACGAGACAAGCTGGTAGAAGGAGCGAACAAGGTCGTACAATGGATCAGAAGGGAGGAAGAGCGAGTGTTCATTATTGGTGGAGCGGTCTTCTAGAACTTCATGTACTCGAGGCTGCGAGATTTTAGCGTTGAAGCGAGCGATCACGATGCGTCCACAGAGAGCATCGAAGGTGACTTCAGGCGAGGCGTCTAGTCGCATTGCCGTGAGAAGTCCAATTTTGCACATAAACCACAACAAAGCTCTTGAGCTTATGAGCTAGAGCTTTGCCTTTTAACCCAGCCCTACACATTTCATGCTTCGGTCCGACGATGCTCCGCTCCGACTTCACCTCAAGGTACGTCTTGCTTCTCAGTACCTTCACCTTGCCCTACAACTTCCTGCCAGACGCTTCATATAGAGTCACTTACAGTCTTGCACAGGGACGGAAAAGCTTCGCAAGAGCTGACATCAGCCGTCAGCATCAGCCGTGGAAGCTGGAGGGGTATAAGTATACCCACCTGCCTACTTAGGAAGTCGCCACGAGAGTGAACTTAACTTCTACTCGACTGCCAACCTCTTCCTCACCCTCACGGGAAGAACTCGAGGATCACCAACCATCAGTGGGAACAGACTAATACCATTTGTGAACCGTCTCGATTTGTCTCACTCATCCAATTCTGCGATCCGGCGTCCTTCACATCATCGCCATCAGCCATCAATCCCGATGTCTTCACACAAAGAATCCCACAAACCACCCTTCGACAAGGTAAGCCCACATCTCACACCACAAATCCCATCTCACTAATCTCTTTCCCTCTTTTAGGTCCTCATAATCGGCGCCGGCCCCTCAGGCCTAATCCTCGCCCTCCTCCTCGCCCAACAAAACATCCCCTCCACCATTCTCGAAGCCTGGCCACACCTCGACACCCGCCTCCGAGCAACTCAATACGGCGTGCCCGCAACTCGAGTTTTCAAAAAGATTCCCGGCCTCCTCGCCGACTTCCGCGCCGCTTCGATTCCCAAGTTCCCGGCAATCTGCTGGCGTCGGGTGGCGGATGGGGAGAAATTAATGGAAATCGACATGTCGGCCGTCGAAAACGAGGAAGACCGCATGGTCGTGCTGCCCTTGGGCACAATGTTGCAAGTTTTATGGGAGCATGTGGAGCGAAAATTCGGGGGAAACGGGGTGCAAGGGAAGGGGTTGATAGATGTGCGGTTTAACCATAAAGTCCTCACCACCGGACAGGACGCAGAGGAAGCCTGGGTCGACGTCGAAATCTCCTCCTCAGCAGAAACTCCGCAGTCGAAAAGGACAGAAAGACTCTCCGCACCCTACCTCATCGGCTGCGACGGCGCCAGCAGCACAGTCCGACACTCCCTCTTCGGAAAATCCTGGCCCGGCCAAACCTGGCCCTGCCGCTTCATCGTGCAAAACGTCTACTACTCTGGCTTCGCCACCCACGCCTGGGACGGCGGGAACTACATGGTCTCCCCAGAACACTGGGGCCTCATCGCGAAGCGCGGGAAAACCGAGCAGGGAGACCTCTGGCGCGTAACCTACGGCGACAACGAACCCAACCTCACCGACGAGGAATACTTGGCCCGCCGAGACTGGCATTTCAAACACATGCTACCGGGAAATCCGGAGCCGCATGACTACGTGATTGAGCAGACGAATCTGTACAACATTCACAACCGATGTGCGGAGACGTTCAAGGTGGGCCGAATTCTACTCGCGGCGGATGCGGCGCATGTTTGCAATCCGATGGGAGGATACGGCTGCATGACCGCCTGTCTCGACGTCGACGGATTAGCAGACTGCCTGATCGGCCACCACCAAGGAAAAGCCGACTCATCAATTCTCCAAACCTACTCCGACGTCAGACGGGACATCTTCCTGAAATACGTGGACGCAAGGAGCATCAAGAACCTAGATCGAGTCCGAAAAAGCGATCCCTGGACGGTGACAGACACCGACAAGTTCTTCGGCGTCCTCAAAGATGTGACAAGCGATCGGCAGAAGCTCAAGGAGTTTCTGCTGAAGATCTCGAGCATTGAGTATGACTTCACGCAACACTTTCACAAAGATGTGAAGAGCAATGGCATGACAAATGGCGCGACTTCCAACGGAGCCGAGATCATCACTTGAGAGTCATGCAAAAACCAGAAGATGTCAAGCGCTAAATTTCTGCCGTATCTATGATACAGTCTCTGTCATATACTATCGAGAAGGCTCCAAATGCTCTGCATCAAGATGAATTCCTCCAACCAATACTACTATTTACCGCCATTTCTTGTTGTACAGCATACCACTTTTGCAATGCTCGCCATAATTGTCGGCATCAAACATGTACCACAACGGTTCCTGCGTGCCAACAATCCTCGTCAGCACAACTTGATCGGCAGACTGCCATGATATGAACTCACCACCGGGAGGGCGCTCACACACCAGAGTAAAGTGAATCCGCCAGCCACTCATCCTGTCCACGCTCAGGCTTCCTGCCCTTACCGCGAGCACTGAAGGATCGAATCAACTCGCCACCGCGAGCGAACAGGTGTCGCAGTTTCTCGCCAAATCGCTTGATGTGGAACTCCGTCTTGCTCATGCCCACGCCATCGTAGGTGTGTGCCCGGCTTTCCGTTCCCAGTCGGGCCTCGACTAAAGATCCACCATCGTAAGCAGTGTTGGTTGCATCGAGTGAGTGACCTCGGACAGGCTCAGACGAGCGAACATTGCCCTTTCCTTTGCCCTTGAAGTTTGTGAGGCGTTTGCGGAACGAGGCAGTACGATCACGCTCCGAGCTGTTATCCGAAAAGAAAGACCGCACTTCGTCAAGATTGAAGCCGGCGGGAGGTGTCAGTCCACTAGTCGGATAACGGTCGCCTGGCTTGTGGGACTGCTGGGTGGAGGCGCGGTGCGGCAATGGGGATCTGCTTGGCAGGCTTTTGGTAGTTGTGTCTTCATCTGTTGTCGCCTTTCCAGAGAGACCAAATTTTCTCGAGATCGAGCCAATGATGGAGCGCTTCGAGATCCTGCGAGTATGCTGCGGGCTGATTCCGGTGGCTTGCTCAGTCGTGACTGAAACGCTTCTCTCGAGACGAGTATCGATCAGTGAGCCGATGTCGATGCCCTTGGTGGAGTTATCGGGATCCGTGGGCTGGTTGAGGTCCAGAGACTTGGTGCGACGTTCACGGAGGACCTCGCTTGCGAAAGAGTTGCGTGTGTGCGCTTGAGACGGAACAGAAAGATCAATTTCAATCTTGCTGGCCCAAGGATAGTTCTCATCCTGATTCCACGGCCTACTGGTGTGCTGCGAGGTGATAACTGAGCGTCTGGCGTTGCGGGTGATCGGATTCATCTCCTTCGGCAAGAGCTGCTGCACCTCTTCTTCAGTAGTGGGAGCCCTAGCACGTAGCAGTGCAGAGGTAGGACGGCTTGGATCCTTTCCCAAGTCAGTTGGCGCCGACATTGATCCACTCAAGTAGCCTTGTCTGGCCTCAGAAGACGCTCCGGCCGAGATCTGGTCGACTGAGGTAGACTCAGGAAGGGGAGGAAGATCCTTGTTCAGCGAAAGGCCACGAGGTGCAACGGAGTCGTGCGTGCCATTCTTCACAATCTTTTCAGCGCGCTCTGCGAGAGTACGGAAGCCCGCAGAGGTTCGAGCAGTCATCATAGTGTCGGGTCTGCCAAGCTCAAGGCTACGGCGAAGACTCTCGCGGCTGCCGGCGAAGATGTGATCGAGCTGCAAATTGGAGAGGTTGCGAAGGCCCGGGATGAGCTCAGACAAGCGATCCGAAAGGCCGTTCACATTGGGAATGGAAAGTCTCTGGACCTGCGTGGCGACGTTGAGGAAGTCCTCTGGCGAAAGAGGCCGCTTCTCAGGCTCTACGCCTTCGATCTCAGTCTGCTCCTGGATCTGCAGAGTCGGGACAAGAGCCTTGTCATTTTCTGGCTCCTTTTCGTGCTCCATTCCCAGCTCATCATCGCTATCGTTGGGCTCATCAAAGAAAGTGAAGTCTTCCGGCTTGCTGAAGAAGCTGGTGTATCGCTCTCGCAAAGGCTCTGTACTGAGAGGACGCTGAGGCGAAGGGCAGTGGATGCCAGTAAAGTCACGACGGCGAATGACTTCCATAGACGTGGCTGAGCGCACTTCCAATGCTTCGTTTAATCGATCAATGAGATCAGTCCGACTGAAGTTGAGGGATGGTAGGTCTCGGCTGTCAGCAAGTGGTCGGTTGTGCTGGCGGGCTTGACGACGAGCCTTGGCCTTGTCGGCAGACTCTTGCAGTCGACGCTCTTGCATGGCCTTGACAGCTGCAATTCGAGCGGGTAAAGGAAATTGATCACCGCCACCAGAAATGCGCTTATGCTCGGAGATACTCATGTCTTCGATGGATTCTTCCTTGAGCCCTGGAAGATGAGTGCTTCCAAAGCGACTGTTGATACCATTCAAGTTGTTGCTGGCAGTAAAACGCATGTCCATGGTGTTGTCGCGAGAAGATCTGCTAAATTCTATGTCATCGCGAGGAGATGATCGACGAATGATGGATTTGCCCTTCGCCATGGACGCCTCAGCTCCCTGGAGTGGGCGATGATGCTCAGGCTTCTTGCTGATGTTGAGCGGTGCGATCTCGTCAGCGAAAGTGACAGAGCTGCGTCTGGCCGCCTTGAGATCCGCAAGTTGTGATGATGGCTGACCGTAAGCCGCATCTTGCTTCGCCTTGTCGGGTGTAGAGCTGGTAGACACATCGACAATTTGTGGCTTGCCGATAGTGATTGTCGTCTGAGGCAGTGAGAAGCGCACAGCAATATCAGTCACCATGTCTGAAGCACTATTGAGTGTCGTGTCTCCAACGGTGCTGAGATCGCCAGGAAGCGAAAAGCGATTCGTCCCAGTGCTGTTGCTGTCTGTGATGGTCATGCTTGGACGCAGCTGGACGGACTTCGAATACGTCTTGGGTGTCCTCGGCGTGGGAGGCGGCATCGATTCTGTCGGCTGAGATGATTCAGCGTTGGACTCAGCACTGACGCTTGCAGTCTCGGTCTTGTCGTCGTTGGCAAGGCGAAGCGTCTCATCAATACCAAGTGTCACCTTTGTCTGTATTGGGCTGACAGCGGAAGACCGCTTGACGATCTCGCCAGGTCGGAGAGGGCTTACAGGAGTGCTCTCCATACCATCAAGAAGCTCTGAATCTTGCGGCGGCTCGGGAGTGACCGACTCTTTGATGTCTGGTAGTCTCTCTTTGGAAGCATCTTTCGTCTGCTGTATGGTGATGGTGTCCGCATCCAAGGCGAATGGATTGTGCGATTGAGTCTCATCCGAGGCCACTGTCGTATCCATCGGCCCTGAGAAGTGGACTGCGTAATCAGCGGCTGTGGGAAGTGAAGGCGCAACCGACTCAGTAGCCACAGTCTCCGCAACAGACTCGTGACGGCGCTTCTCGTGGGATGGACGCGATTTCTGGGAGCCGGTGTCGGCTTCTTGAATCGTTTCTTCGACAAGGTGAGTTGGAGGAGGCTTGGAAATATCCAGGCCATGGTTCATACCAAGAATCAATCGCGCCGTAGTGTCATCCAACTGGGCTTGAGTGTTGTCAGGGCTTGAAGGTCCAAGTTCTGCCTTCACCATCTCTCGAGTGAGACGCTGACTCTCCGAATGGCGCTGGCTTGGCTCAATAGCTTCCAGCTCCGGGAGCTTCACGGGCGAAGCTGGCAATTCGACAGGTGCCTCAAATTCCTCAATGATGGTGAAGCGGGGAGTTTCGTTCGCGGCCAGCTCGTGAAGCTCCATCAACTCCGAGATATCCTCTTGATCCTGGTCAGCGTCGATGGTCAGCAAGCTCTGCTCTGGGCGATTGCTCTTTTCATGCTCGCGCTTTGCCGCCGCTTCTGCAGCCGCCTTGGACTCTAGCATAGCCTTGACTCTCTGGACGAATCCAGACGGTGGCACTGACGGGTGTGGAACCTCCAGGTCAGGCTCATGGATGGGCTTCTCGAGGCCGTCGGCATAGTCGAAGTACTTGGCAGGAAGGACGGGCTCACTGGAGGAGTCTGGCAAGTCAACCAAGTCTGGATTGATGAAGGCCGGGTCCACGACAACTTGAATTGTAGTGTGATCCTTTGGCGTCGGCGGGTTGGACGAATCCGGCGCTGAGCTTGAAGAAGCCGGGTCGGAAGATGGAACGTCGGTCATTGGAGTGTCAGTGCGATGCGGAACATGACGAGCCATTCGAGCGGCATTGTGGAACATCTGGTGTGCCATTGGACCGACATTTGATGGTGGAGGTCCGCGGTAGCCTGCATGCTGAGCTTGACCGTATGCTGCATATCCTGGTGGACGTGGTGGACCGTACTGAGGGGCATTGTATCCTCCGCGTGAGTGCATAGAGACCGGAGGTGGTTGCATTGGATGTTGTCCGGGCATCATTGGCTGCTGCATGCCCGGCTGCATCATTGATGCGGCTCCGGCACGCATATGGCCTGGCCGGTATCCGTACATGGATGGGTCGTATGCGCCAGGAGAGCTGTTGGCAGTGCGAGGCGGAGGACGAACATTGAGATGGCGTGGATCCTGGCTGTATCCGCCATTGTAAGGTCCGTAGTAGCCACCATAACCTTGCATTGGAACTTGCTGAGGACTGGCCATCGGCGGTGGCATTGGAGCCCTTGGAGGCATGTTCGGTGGACCCGAAGGCATGCCATGAGTATATGTATCGCTGAGAGCTGGAGAGGGAGAGCGATAGCCTGGCCGCTTCAGCCTCGTCGGGTACACGAAAGGTGGTCGATTCTCGGGCATTGGTGGCACAATGCCTGGAGGTCGTGATCCGTTGCGTGGCTCATGTCCCTGGCTCTTGAGGCTTGTCGCTGAGCGATGCCGAGGCAGCTGCTGGCCGGGCTGAGCGGAGGTGAGGGAGTAAGAGCGAGACTCTCGGGGGTTGTCGAGGGTTGGAGGCATAGTCTGTAGCGATGGCTTTGCAAGATGAACTGGCGGAAGTGAAGGCGGCATACTCTGCATGCTGGTAAGAGAGCCACGTCGTTGGGTCGACTGGGCGTCCCATTGAGAGCTGATGCGTGAAGTCTGAGATGGAGCGTAGCTGTGATTTGAAGTAGCGCCTGACATATGCTGCGCAGAAAGAGAAGGCCTGGAAGCGTGGCCGCGTCGCTGATGGGTCGCTCGCGGCATGGTGGGTAAGCGGGAGCTGTTGAAAGAGAGAGCGCCAATGTCGCCGGTATCCGTGGAAGTCTTTAACATGCTGAGAACGCCTGCGTTGACCAGTGTGTCGTTGGGAGGCATGCTGGGAGGAGGCGAGCGAAGCGAGCGTGATGCTCCTGTTGCTCCAGAGACGTTGCTGGCTCTGCTGTTGCGGCCGCTGACGCTGGAGACGGGATCTGTGAAAGGCATTGTGCCGCCAATCGGGGCTTGTGAGTGAGCGAGAGACCAAGTTGTGCTATCCAAATGAGCAGGCAGCCCAAGTGCCTCGCGAGTAATGGCGTTGCTGTATGATGAGGCGAAGAGTCGACAAAGCTGCGGACGAAGTGAGAAGGAAAACAGAGAAGAACAGGCGGACTCGGAAGTGCCAACACTGCGCAGAGTGCTCTGGCTGCTTGCGTGATCATGGATGGATGTGCCTGCTGTACGTTGTGGTCTTGCAGGTGCAAATTGTCGCCGAGACGGTCGAGAAGGAAGTTTGGAGCATACACAGCCACCATCGCAGACGATGGAAAGAGCATTGAAGGCTTCCGTCCCATGAAGAAGCGACGATATGACCTCCGCTCTTTCCAGTCTTTGCGCTTGAACTTGTACGGATGGTGCCGTTTGAATGCGATGGGGTATCAAATCAGTGTATTTGAATGCTCGACGTGTTGAAGTCAAAAAGAAGAGATGCTCACAGGAAGCCAATTCTAATAAGCCTGAGACGTATTCTGATCCGGGTATCTCGCACTACCCACGCGCCGACTCGCGCCTCCCATGCTTCTTGTGCCGTCCTGTGTATGTACCCCCAGGATAGACCAATCGACCGCAACGCTCATTCATATTTCTACTGGGCAGCTGGAGCTGTCTGGCCAGCTGGCTGTTCTGCGCCCGCTGGAGCGTTTCCGGTTGAAGCCGGCTGGCCCTCGCCGACGTGGCTCTCTGTCGCGGGGATGGTAGCGGGCTTGTCTCCCTTCAGCCACTGTGCCTCTTGCCCTGCGTTTTGTCAGATATGCACAGTCCAAACAGACATCTCGTTCAACTTACATGGACCGTCGTCGCTCAGCTGGCATCCTCCAGCGCAGTTGCACTTGCCGCCAAACTCAGATGGCAGGTTCTCCGCAGGCACCTGAGCAAGAAGCTCCTTCTGGTAGCCACCACCAAGGATATGGATCTTGTTGACAGTGACGGGGTCGAGGAATCGCTTGACGACAGCAAAGACGCTGCTGAAACCCCACGGAGCGTTGATGAGGTAGAACTTGCCCAGTCGCTCTGGGTAGTAGTCCTGGCTGATAGCCGAGGCCTTCTGCACGTATCCGTAGACTTGACCAACCTTGCCCAAACCGACACCCTTCAAGTCCATGATGGTGCAGCAGGTCTCGAGGAGCTGACCCGCTTTCCGTGAGCAAGCGGGCAGACGCGGGTCGGAGAGCTTCTCGTATTCCACAACCAAGTTTTGCAGCATGCGCTCATCGGTGGTGATGGTGCGCATCTTCTCCAAGTCAATCTTGCCCAGCTGTTCAATGTAGACGGGTCGTCCATCTTTATCCGTCTTGTGGTAGTATTGCGGGTAGTATGCAAAGACCTGCGCCTTCTCCTTGTAGTCGAAAGTCTTGACGAGCTCGTCCACACCGCCTCCAAACTCGGCACGCCATTTTTCGCAGTTCACGAACCTGTCATCACACATGTCAGCCACTGTGCTTGCGTATCTGTCGCCATGTCTCTCTTACATATCCTTGGCCATCTGCACATTGAACTTGCGTGCTCTTAGAAAGCGCAGCATCGTCAAGGTGTCTAGTCTCTTGGTGTAGCCCTCCTGCTCGAGCGTCATTCGGAGCTGGTGAACGGCGGCATCCTGCTCTTTGGTGGTATGTCCCGGGTGGCCTGGCTTGGGCTCAGGCGAGGTCGTGGGAAAGTCATAATGGTCGTATTTGGGGTCGAGGTCCATGGTCGGGTTCGAGGCCATGGTGGGCGGTGTGTCGTTCGAGAGATAGGAGGAGGAAAGGGGTGGGTGAGATCAAGAGAGACTCGTTTGGTGTCGATCTGGAGTTGTTGTCTGCGGAAGAGGGGGAAGGTAGTCGAAGTTGTAATGTTGTTGTTGACAAGACACAACGTCTCCTATACTTTGTTGTAGAATGATGGCGGGGGCGTCGTAGTGGCCGCCGCAAATTGCTGCAGGGTCTCTCGGGCCTTCCCGCACGAGACCCTGCAATTGGGCGCTGGCCTGAGCGTGCGCCAGTCGTTGGTCTTTAGACGACATCTTCAACTAAACATCCAAGAAAACAGGTAAGCATATAGACGACATCAAAGGAGCTCACGTGAATGCGTGTAAACACGGTTACAGGGTTACAGAAAGCCTAGCACCGTTGACCAACCCGAGTTCTCCAGCCTGTCCATTCAAGTCCTCGCATCGCCCCTCATCCGCACTCCGCCCTAGCTCGACCTCAATCCATCTTACATCTCTTCATCGTATTCGTACACTTCCTCGTCGCCTCTACTGTGCCTCTCTGAGCTCGTCATCTCCTGCTGCCATCGCCGCCGCCACCAAGCACAATGCTCGGATCGATGATGGAAGTACCATCTCCCAGCGGAACCAACTGCGGAATGCCTCTCCTCGGGAAGCGATAGTCATGCGGATCCCCAGACTTGACTCCTTGCTCCACGTTGGCATGCGCTTGCAACGCGATCCGCTTGAGGTCTTCTTCGTCAACTTCGATTGCATCTGCTGCATCCAACCCGCGATGCTCCTTGAACGCCTCCCATTCATCCAAGACCTCTTGGACGAAGCAATCTTCGATTCCTCCTTGTGCCTCGAAAGAGATCTTGCAAGAGGCCGGGATACGTTCGATAATGTGTTCCAGGATCCATTGCTTCTCTTTCTCAGGACGACCCTTGCGCTCAACCAGACAGATACGCAACTCTTGGAGAGCAGTCAGTTCTTGAAGTTGCTTCCAATGCACATTTTTGAAGTCAGGACGATTGGCGACGGAGGTTGTGCCATTCTCTACGACCAAGACCACCGATGTAAGCTTGGGTAGGGCGTGATCTGGTAGCAGTCGCTTGTTGATGATGGGGTAGTTGCCATTGCAGATCTGGGCACAGATCACGACTGTGTTCTCCTGGTACATGATATCTACGGCTTCTTTGTACGCTTGCTTGCAGCTTGCCAGTACCAGAGGCTGGCACTTTGTACGGCGAGAGTACGCAGGACGGCCATCAGTGGTTTTAATGGAATGCTGCAGCGTAAGAAGTCGGATGTAGCCTGGTGCTGGCGAGAGAAGTTCCCTGTAGATGAGGTTGCGCATTTCAGCAGGCAAGTCGAGAAATCGAAAGGGACCAGCAATGTTTTGCACTGTGTGCTTTTGCGCCTTCCGTGCGGTGTCGGTCTCATCTTGCAAGACCTCAGCATTCTTCCGTGCCAATTGGGAGTGCGCTGCCGGCTCAGGTACTGGAGGCGGCGTCTCCCTGGATCCAAGGGAGAGTTTGTAGTTCTCATCGACTTCTCTCATGCGATCCCTAACTTCGACGACAAAAGCAGAGAGTGCATTGGGCATGACGGCACCGAAGCCGAGAGGCACTCGGAGCTCGACGTAGATGTCTGACAACTCGTGTCTATTGTAGAGCCCATCCACGATAAATTGTGTAAGAACTCGACATCCCTCTTCGTAGCTGACGATGCCGTGGCTACGTGCAGATGCGCTGAGCTCATCTATTGCACGCTCGACCCGAGGATGATGTCGCGAAACGAGAGTAATCCAGTAAGGCCTCGCGGGCCCTTGAGATGACTCTTCCTCTTCGCTTTGTGAATCCTCTGCCTCCGATGGCTCATTGTGAGATGTCTGCTGAGACTGAGCCCAGAAGTAAGCGTGTGTGGCATCGAAGTGTGAACGCCAAGCTTGAATATCATCGAAGTAATCAGAAGATCCATGTTCCCAACATCCAGGCACCTCGCATCGATATCCAGGGTCGTCAGATGAGAAAATACCGCGGTTCTCACGAGTGACGAACTTGTCGATCTCGTGCTCGTCTTCATCGGTCCCTCTGCTTGACTGTTTCTTAGAAGCCGCATCCTCTTTTGCCATTGCCACTCGTACGAGCTGATCAAACATGACGCGGACGAACGAGGGAACAGCGGGCGCAGACGTGCCGGTGGAACGAAGTTGGCTTGCCAAATCCATGATACTCGTTTTCTCCAAGCCTTTCATTGCAAGTAGTTCACGCAGCACTTGGTCTGCGATTACGTCTTCTTGTCTGAAGAAAGACGCTTGCTTCTTGCTGGCCCGCATGAGCGCTTTGAGCAGTGCATCGTCTGGTCCTGTCTCGGTCGTGGATGATTCATCCTTGGGCTTGGCGGATTGATCAAGCATTGGCCCTGGAGACTTGCTGAGCGAGAAGCTGTCTTGCGTTGTCTGTGTCCCGAGCCGTGAAGGTGGTGGGCTGTTAAAGCCTGAGAAACCAAAGCTTGGCGTGACTGTGGACCGAGATGCGGGTGTCTGTTGCTGTGCGTTGTTGTTGGACAGAGGAGACGATGCATACGAAAGCAGTGGTGCTGAATGTATTCCGGAGTCGGGAATGAGTTGCAGGCTTGGAGACGCGTGCGTGACTGATTGACTGGGATCGCATGTTGCTGTTGTCGACATTAGACCCTTTTCCGGACGCGGCGAGGCAGCTGCGAATGGTGCCATCGGGCTTGAAGAAGCCCAAGAAGGCGGTAAGCCGCTGAACTCGAACGGCATGTTGGAGATGCGCGCCGTTTGTCGAAGTTGTTGGTACTTGAAGGAAGAATGGAGTCGTTGTCAACTTGAAGTTGAGCAAGAGCCAGGCGGCAGCGGGAGCTAAAAGTGCCGAACCAGGTAGTTGGCGCGTCAAACGAAGGGAAACTTTTCAGTTTAAAGATGGGGAGACAGAGGAAGTGAATGTCAGTGCCTTAGCCGTGAGGCAGCTCGTTTAATTACCTGCCTGAGACCTGATCCTTCACGTATCCACAGTCTCGCCATTCCCTGCCTTTCCATTCGTCTCTCTTGGAATCACCTTCAGAGAGAAATCGACGTGCTTCACGCCCTGGTGAATGCTCGACGAGCTGATAATGTCAATGTCATCGCAGACGTAGTCCGCCACATTGTCCTCCGTCAGTCCACCCGAGACTTCGATCAGCGCTCTCGCACTATTGCCTCTGCCCCAGCGATCTTTCAGATTCTTGGATGCCACCCTCACGCCATCCGGTGTGAAGTTGTCCAGCATCACCACATCTGCGCCTGCTTCTATGGCTGTGTTGGCTTCCTGCTCTGACTGACACTCCACCTCGACTTTGATTGCAAAACCCGCAGAAGCCTTTGCCGCCGCGACGGCCGTGGGTATCGAACCCCCGCATGCCCAAACGTGGTTGTCCTTCAGCATGGTCATGGCGCTAAGATCTTGTCTGTGTGGGTCGCATCCTCCGACGAGCATTCCGTACTTCTCCACCAACCTGAAGCCTGGTGTCGTCTTCCTTGTGCCGGCCAAAGTATTCTTGTATCCGGCCTTCCTCAGGAGCGAGAGTAGCGAGTGTGACTTCGTTGCGATTCCAGAACACCGTGCCAGAATGTTGAGTGCAACGCGCTCACCAAGTAGCACGTTCCGTACTGGTCCTCTCACGGTCGCGACTTGCTGTTTCTTCTCAATGCCAACCTCGTCGCCCTCTTTCACGTGCCACTCGACAGTGCAGTCAAGCTGCCTGAACACTTCGTCGAAGAAAGGAACGCCTCCCACAATGCCCCGGCTCTTGGCTAGCAGTCGCGCTTCTGCTGGGCTCTCGCCGACGACGAAGCCGCCATAGTCGAAGCTGGGTGTATCTTCTTCCAACCAGAGGCTAATGCTCTTCTTCCATGACGGCGGTAGTAGGTGGGCTGGGTTGCCGTGCTTTGGGGCGCCTTCGGTGATGGGCATGGTGACTGATCGTGTTGCCGTGCTCTGCGGTTCAGTATTGCTTGTGAGGAGGGAAACTTGAGTCGAATCAATCCTTACTCTCGCTGCTGCAGATGTAGCTGCCAGGTATATCTACTGTACCTTCTCAAAGATGTGGTGGAAGTCGGATGAAACCGCCTCGATGACAGCGGGACATTTCCAGCTTCCGATGTCGTCGGCCGGGAGAAGGTTTCTCAGCACGCACGGCCCGACGCCCTCACTCACCAACATCGCGAACCGCAACAACAAGTGAGAACACCTTTCACTTTTCTTCCGAATTGTCTATCTCATGCAAGACTCAGCTGTGCTTATGGCAGACAGCAGCCCGGACAATGCGGCACAAAGGAGATCTGTGCGCTTCCATGCTCCTGTCTCAGGAGAAGTGCTCATGTCGGGCATGGGGACCGCGATTTCGAGACTCTATCCACGTTCAAAGGGCAAAGGCGAGGACGACACGCCCCGGCGGCGAATAGATATTTCCCTGTGTAAGTATGGAGGACAGACTATGTGCCTGCTGGTGGAGGTGAAGTGCTTGAACTCGCTGCAGTCCGACGAGCGGAGAGCGTTGATTGGCTGTCACCCTAGCAACGGCTTCATGACAAACACATCTCTCGCCAAACGCATAACTCTCGTTTCGCCCACAAACGCAACCTCGCTTGATCATGCATAAAGAATAGACCAAATCTTGGATAACCGCGGGAGTTATCCGCACGCAAAAACTGCGGCCATGTCGCGAACATCACTACCAACGCCATGCCCAGCATTCGGCTCGCGTCGTTTATCGAGCTTCTCTGAATACAACGCCTCCGACGACACGACGGCCCAAATCGACTACACTCGCGCATTCGATTCGTCCCTGAGAGGCGCGAAGCCTAGGAGAAGCTCCGCTCTCTACGGGAAGATGGCCAGAAAAGCGCCTATCGCCGTCTTTGAAGAGGTGAAGGAGGACGAGGTCCTGGATAAGTACCAGCCGAAACCAGCAGTACAAGGTAAGACACTTCTTTCCAAGCCAGCGAGGAAGATGGCAACGAGCATGGATACACGGCAGAGTAGCAGCAGCAGCAGCAGCAGCAGCAGCAGCAGCAGTGAAGTGCCAGAGCGGAGAGGCCTTCAGGAAATCGGTCAGGGAAGAGGACAGAGGACAGAGCTGAAGGGCGAGCCTTCGTTTCCTGTGGTGGAGCGCAAGGTGGCCGAGGGCTCGATGGCTGGAGGCAGGCGATCTAGCCTTGCTCATGGAAACACGGATGGTGGAATAAAGAAGGAGCCCAGGCGAAGGACCATCTTCGTACCAGAGGATACAACGGTCATGACAATCCATCCCGGAGCCAATACCACACGACTGGACGACACCTTCCAATTACCAAGCTTCGACGTGCCACCGATCCCGCAAGACGAGCCATACGAAGAATCCCAGCTTAAGAAGCCGCTACGGAGACCTAGGAGATCGCTGGCTGCCGCTCCCAGGCGCGGGCCTTTGCAACCTCTTGAGGGATACGACAATGTGGATGGATTCGACGTCTGTGGTGCAAACACGGGCAAGGAGAACCTTCCTCCCATGTGTGAGAAGAAGACCAAATTCGCGATTGATACGAAAGCAGCCTCGCCTGTTACCAACAACCGTGCTCAGCGCTCCAGCTTGTTTGCGCCCACTGCAGCATCTCAAGCTCGACAGAGCATAGTGCCGAGAAATGCGGCGCCTTTGACGAAGTCTCTCAATCCAAGAGCTTCAAATCAAGCGTCAACAAAACCAAGAGTATCAATGTCTGTCGCTCGCACATCACCTCCGAAAGCGCAACAAGCGTCATCCAGCCAACTTCAGCATGGACCTAAGGATCGCTCTCCGCGCAATGTTCGCAGACACTCCCCATCCGGAGTACCCAGGAAACCAGCAGAAGCCTTTCAGAAGCAAGAGCTCCGCCAGATGATGGCAAAGCGACGAAATGAGATGCAAGCCTCCAAAGTCCAGCACTATCCATCATTGACCGAGGATCTGGCACATCTCAGCCTCTACGAAGATGACTGGTTGAGCCACCAGGAAGTCGCCTTGACTGAGGTGGTCAACGAGATCTTTGCTGCTACCGAAAAGAAGCAAGTTCACAACGAACGATCACTTCGGCAAGCAATGATTGACATCTACCATCAACCTGATGTGGCAGTCATGCACAAGCGTCTCCAGGCTTCACTCGTGTACGGCGCACTTAGCAAGCCGAAGGGAATGTCAACGACTTCCGATCTCCGACATGACATCGGCCTCCGCAAGCGTTTTGTCAACTTATGGCTAGAGAGCTACAACGAAGAAGCCCTCCGAGCAGCAGCCGAGGTCGTTGTGGGCAAACAGATCCCGCGCCGCAATTCGGCTTCTCAATACAGTATAGAAAACAGCGAGAAAATCCTGGACCCGGTCGTGGATCGCCGCGACCTGATCGCTTTCCTCGAGACATTCTTCGTTCACGTCAGCGACTTGGATTTGGCGGAGTCGTTGGGCCATGGTGAGGCGCAGAGCTTGGAGACCATGCGCTGGAGGAAGACGATGGAGCGCAGCTTCATGCTGATTTGGCTGCTGGACCAAGGCAAGGCGTCGGAATTGCTCAGCGGTACGCTTTTCAAGCATGCTTCTAGCCACAAGTCTTCAGCGTCCGTCACACGTGGTCTGGCGAGCATGCTGCTACCGACCGTGGGAGACGTCCTGCGAACTCTCAAGCAACTTGACTACGAAGTCTCCCACGCTCAGGATCCTCTCGACGAAGTGACCTACCGCATCAGCAACCTGGCCGTCGACCTGCGGGACGGCATCCTGCTCGCACACCTCGTCGAGATCCTCCTCTATGCCCGCCGCGCTTCCCACCTCCTCGCACAGGGCGATTCCAACGCAAACGCCACGGTGACCATCACTCTCCCCGACTCCACCTCGTTGGAAAGCGACTACTTCACCCCAGACGGCCTCTTCCTCAACACTCGCATGCTCTCCCAACACCTCAAAATGCCCTGCCTGGGACACCCGCAAAAGTCCCACAACGTGCAACTCGCGCTCTCCGCGCTCGAAAGCTTCGGGGACGTCGCGGCCGCCAACGTCGTCGGCGACATCACTGCTTCCGACATCGTGAATGGCCATCGCGAGAAGACACTTTCTCTCCTTTGGTCTCTCGTCAGCGTCTACGGCTTGGACCACCTCATCGACTGGACCGAACTTGTCCACGACATCAAATCCACCCTCCGCGGCTCCGCAAGCATGGGCTGCGTCGCCGACACCCCTCTCCCGCCCCAAATCCACCAGCAAGCCAACCTCCTGCAATCCTGGGCCGCAGCGCACTACCCGCCCGTCACGAACCTCTCGACTTCTTTCTCCGATGGGAAAGCCTACACCGCCATCTTAGAGCACTTCGCAGCCTACCTGCCCTCCCACAATCCCTCATCGGATCCCAAGACTCTGGACCAGCACCTCACGGCTCTAGGCTGCAGCAAATCTTTTTCCGCCTCCTTAACGCAAACTCTCCATTCCCTCCCATCGCGGGAAACCACGCTTTCCAACTTGGCCTTCCTCGCCTCCCGCCTTTTGCCCCTCTCGCTGCAGAACCGCAGCGCGGCGAAGATTCAGACTTGGTGGCGGCGGACTCGCTTCCCGATCCGGGTGCGGGAACGGGCGGTGAAGATGCGCATGGCGAGGGATTGTGCGATGGTTGTGCAGACGCAGCAGAAGATCTTTGGGGCTGCGGTCACGTTGCAGAGGGCTTGGAGACAAGTTATTGAGAAGAGGGTCGGACGGTTGGAGGGGGATGTGACGGGTGTGCAGGCTTTGGTCAGGGGGTGGAGGGTTAGGAAGGTGGTTGCTAGTAATGGAGAGAGGAGAGGAGGTTGGTGAATAATGATGTCGGAGGATCGGGTGTGGCAAAGGACTTGACGACGAGGCTGCGCAGATGTGTAGTTTGCTATTGGGGTGGAGGAAGAATTGACAACAAGGACACTGTACAGACGTTCGCTTTGCTGCTGCTGTTGAAATGGGATGAAGGCGCTCTTTTGATACCCCAATGGATGAATAGACTGAAATGTTGACGACTCTTTAATTCGTGTTCGTCTATGCTACCACACCGGTCTCACTTTCGAAACCAATTGAACTTCCTATCATCCTGATACTCTTCCACCTCCTCATCACTAGGCCAGCCCTCCCAGGCAGGAACGCTCTCCACAACCTCCCTCGCCTGCTCGACGATGTCCTCGCTGGCAGGCGCGCGCAGACGCATGTATGCCAATTCCGTCTTGGACAACCCCTTAATTTCCTTTTCTGGACTTTGTTTGCTTACTGCTGCTTCGAGCAATCGCAAGCCATCATCTCTCGAGCTCTGATCGGGTGCCCCGCTAGATCCGTCGCTGAGCCAGCCTCGTTCCAGAAAGACTCGGAGCGCCACGATGGCACGCCGCATCATATCTTGTCCCAAGCGGTCAAAACTCTGAGCCTCTGCAAGCTCGTCTTTGTACTCGCGCATCCAACGAACGAGTTGGAGCAGGCCTTCATAGTCCGCTAGCCAGCCCAGCGCGCGAATGTGCGCATGCAACAAAGCGGGACGGGGGACGGTCAGCAGACGCGGCAAGGCCGGCACAGCCGTACCTCCACCCTGATTCTCAATAGCCGCTTCATCGACCCCGACCAGGTCGTAGAACTTGGTCTTCAGCCAAACTTGCCAGTGTTCCAGACTGCGAATGTATGTCCTGGATGCGGCACGTCGCGTGAAATAGGGATTGTTCAGTCTGTCCTGCGGAGAGTTCTCTACAAAGCCCATTGTTTCGCTGGACTGAATAATCGTCCACGATGCAAAGACGGCATTTTCAGTCGCAACGCAGAAATGGAGCAGATAATCGTCATCAATATCGATTCCGCGGTCGTGAGCGAGTTCAGATACTTTCCTTACGAGTTCGACCGCGTTCAAAGCACCTGTTGAGTACTGCAGCTCTTCCAGACCCGAATCCTGAGGATCGCTCCGGGGCCAGTTTCCGCCCTTCCCGGGTTTCAAGACATTGCGAAGGCCTGTAATGTTCGAGTTGGTGGTCAATCCTGACAGTATGGCATTCCAAAGCGGTCGATGCGGTATTGGGCTAAGCGACAGCATCTTCACCGCACGAGCCATTGCGTTGTTCAAGTCCAATCTCTCCAAAACACCTTGCCCCTCTTTGGGATAAGACATCTCGTCACTCTCGGTCCCATCGTTCTGGCTCCGATATGCTCGACCAAACCGTGCAAACAAAGTGATCGTTGCCGTCAACACAGGTTGAGGAAGGAGTGAATAATCCACATCGGGTTCCAGGGACAGCAGCGAAGGGATTTCGGGGTACTGTTTTCCGCTGTGTTTCAGACGCGAGACACCGGAACGAAGAGTCCGTGCGCTGTCCACGAGAAATGCAAGACACCGCCCCTGGAATACGACACCACGATCAACCAAGACGCGGTACAGGTCATCCACGGAAGGAGGCGGTGTCCGCGTGTATGTATACAGATGAGTCGAGGATGGCAGCGGCCAGACCTCTTTGGTGTCGCCGGGCTGCAGCGGCCAGGCGGGTCTCGAGCCAGTTCGCCGGCTATACTGAGGCTTTCTTTTCAAGCGAGCTTCTTCCTGCTCAAGCTTCTGAAATATAGCCAAATACACATCTTCGTCATGAGGAAGATGGAGATCTTGCCATGCTAGAAAAGCTGCCCATGCCTCCTGTATTGTGCGAGTGCTCTCGATCCGTGCAACCCACGTCTGTGCTTCTTCTGACGGCTTGCTCCTTCGCCCTTCTGACAGCTGATATGCCGGAGTCTGCAGTAGTGCACGCATCTGGACCGTGGGCGTCCTGTCATTGTCCCAGCCTGTGTACAGTCGGGCAATCTTCTCCCAGAGCAGTGGACGATAACCAGCATGTTGCATCCGGTCGAGAGTCGCAGCGGCTTTGGATACTCCATGATGGTCCGGCTGGATATCAAAGTCCATTGCGGTGCGGTCAACCTTCCAGGGAGGCCATGACAGAGCCTTGAGATCTGCCCACTGCCGCTCTTTCTTCGTCTTCTGCTGCGAGAGTTGCAATCTCACAACGGCGCGATAGCCCTGCCGATTTATCTGCAGTGGCGGGTCATGTTCAGCCATGTATTGCAGGATAGGCACCAGTGCAGATTGCTGGTGGGCGTTGTGCTTGAAAGGATGGGCGGCCGTAGACAGAGAAATCAGATTCATGATAGTATTCAAGTCGTAAGTCATGGCAGAAAGTCGTTCTGGAGGCAATTGAAGCCCATCTCGCTCCAGGAATCGGAAGTGGCGCAGGACCATCTCCGAGACGTTGATCATGCTCTGGGGCCACACTTCGCGGGCATGGCGCAGCAGGCGCACAGCAGCGACCATGACGGGGGCATGATCGAGGCCCGCACAGTTTTGAAGCTGCTGAGAGCGCTCGTCGAAGATCTTCTGGGCAGCTGGAATGAGGAGCCGGAGTGCCTTGGCAGGTACATAGGGGCGGCGGAGCAGGATCAAGAAGACGAACAAGGGCACCGATGCAGTTCCGACCATGTCCAGGCGGGCAGTCAGAAGTTTTGCAGCAGCGTAAGAGTCTTTGGCAGAGACAATGCCGGCCCATGCAGCGATGTCGTCGAGAAAGAATCCCTTGTGACGCAGGAAGTCGGCTTCCATTCGGGTGAGCTGAAAGGCTTGCTGTGACGCCTGATTGCGGATATAAGACGCGAGGATACGCTGGAGAGAAAGCTCACGACTTGTCTCCGGCCTTGGAATGAAGTCGTTCGCATGCCTCTTCTGGTTCTGTTTGAGCTTGACATAGCCATCGCGACTGCGCGGATTGGCATATGTATGCGTGAATGGGTTTCGACGCTTGAAGACGAATGCTTCGCGAGGCTCGAGGTGTTCAAGAGCATGTTCCAGATGATCGGTTCGAGTGCGACGCTTCAGCTGCCTCCAGGAGTGCTGCCTGAAGCGTCTCCCGTCCTCCTCTTCGGCCGTATTTTCGACCGCATCGCTGGTAGTCTGCTCGAACGGTGCGTCTTCTGGAGCTGTGGCAGCAGCTTGGCCTCGCACATTAGAGGTTGTATGAAGCGTACGTGCTCCATCTTGCAGTTTATCGTGAGGGTGATCGAAGGGAGTGCGTATGCGATGTGACACACATGGTCGAGACGGAGGGTGTGCGGGAGAGGAGATGCGGGCGAGGACAGTACGGAGCTGTCTGCCGAGCGGTGTCAGGCGTCCATGTGGCATCCATCCACCGCCAATTGATTTGATAGCGGTGGTGATTGATCGCGTGGTGAGTGTTCAAGTGAAATTGGATATCTTGGAGAAAGTCGGCATTGAGAGAAGAGCTTCACGCGTGGGTGAAGTTCAACTCCGCGAGAGAGGAAATGGCTTTGCGATGCCGAAGATTCGCCGGGTTGTCCCGCAAGGAGGAACCAATTCATGTGAGTAGGACAACACATTTGGCACTCCTTGCCAGCTCCAGATGATTCTCACAACCGATCAGTTCATCCACGTTGGCAACATCGAGCTGCATTGTCCGATTGCTACTGTGATCCAACACGAGTAACATCCATTGTGGCCTGAGGCAGCAATCGGGAGCATCCGTTGGATCTCTCTCAAGCCAAACGTTCTTCATACGGCGACAGACACACCTTCATTCCACGTCGCCAGTCACCAACACTCCCTTCCCGCCAATTCTCAGGAGTCAAATCCAATTCCTCCTCCTTCGACTTCGAATGCGATAATTTGTGCGCGGTACAGCCTCTCGCTGCCAAGCCCCGAGAGCCCTGAGCAAGCGCAGAGGCAGCAAGCGCGTGAACATCACCAAGTCCACGCGACTGGACCGCCAGCTGGACCCCGGCCGAACATCTTCGCGCATTCGACCACTGCGCGCGCATCATGGCCGCCGCTGCCTCTCCCACCGCCGCCAATGGCCACCTCGACCCGCCAATGCTCCGCGACGCCGACGGCGACACCCACGATGCCATTGCGACCGACTCCTCTGCAAAGAGGAAGCGTGCAGAGGACCAGGACATGACAGACCGGAAGCCTGCGATTGCTGCGATCTCGTTTCAGAGGGACGTTCTTGAAGTGCTTAAGAGGTAAGGCCATGGTGTTGGACACAAAATAAAAAGCATACCCTGACATTGAGTACAGCCACGACACAGACCCGTCCTTCCTCAACCACCGATTCTCCTCGGAGCCCTCCCATAAGAAAGCTAAACTATCCGATCCGAGCGGCGAGACCTCCACCATATCTGCAAAATTGGGCCATGCATCCTACACCTCTCTCCGCCAGCTCAAGTCCGACTCGGCCATTGTGAGCGACGACCTCGTCTCGGAGATTCGAGCCAAAGCCAAGGACCGCGAAAGCACGAACAACAGGTCCACAGTCGAAGAGCTGAAACAGATTCAACGTATCCAATGCTTTGACGAACTCATCGGCGAGTTCGTGGACAGGGAGATCCAGCGCGAGCAGATTGAAGATAACGATGTGAAACCCAAGGTGGAAGAAAGCGCAGACGCGGATGGACAGGACAATGTGGATGGCAGCGCGAAAGCAGGCTCGGTGCTCACGCTCTTTGGCAATGCACCTACACCCAAGCAACTGTTCTCTTCGAGCCAGATGCCGCCTGCTGCCAAAGACGGCGTCTTCATGAAATCCGAACTGCCGGTTGAGGAGATGAGCTTACCTAATGGGATATCTGCCACCAAGTTGATCCCGGTGTCGACCGATCCCACGCAGAAACGTCCGCTGCTGGAAGAAGTCTTCGCTCCGCCCTTCAATTTGCCTGCGCTGAACCCTCCAAAGACGCACAAACGCTCTGCTACTCGCGACAACAAGGTCAGCTGGGAGTTCAAGGACTCGGTCCCGCGCAACAAGAAAGGTGGATATACTGTGCAGTCGCAGAGTGTGGGTGCGTGGCTCGGCTACGGAGGCATTGATGACAGCGACCTGGCCTCGACACGCGAGAAACGAAAGGAGCGTAGCCGCGCATTGAGTACGAGCGCAGAGTCCGCCGAGCGTCCGAATAGAGCTGCTTCCGATGAAGCTCAAGCCAGAGAAGAAGAGGCGCTCTTCCGGAGGGCTTACTCCAGCTTTGCTCCCACGTACGACGACTCCAATGCGGCCATTCCGGAGCAGACCAAGAACGTCGTTTGGTGGCACAAGGTTGGCAACAAGCGATTCAACAACACGTTTGCGATTGACCCTGCGCTCCTGGATGAAACCGAGCCTGTTAACGCTCCTCCTCCAGCCGAAGAGCCAGCTCTAGAAGATGATGACTTCTCACGAGTCGTAGAGGATCTCGATGAGCTGGAGGGTATTGAAGCACCACCCGAACCAGTCAAATCGAAGACAGACGTGGAGCAAGTCCTTCGTGAGATTTCCGAGCTCTTGGAGACCTTGGCTTCACATCAGAGGATACGAAATGCAACGTTGGCGTCTGCATCATCCGCTTCTCGCACACCTATCAGTCCGTCACCCGGCGTTGCATCAAAGGTGACTAAACCAGATGAGCCGTCGGAAGACGAGTATTCGACATACCACAGCCTCCAAAGGGAGCTTGCCTACCTCATCCTTAAGCTGCCGCCATATGCCGTGGCTAAGCTGGATGGGGATCAGCTTTCAGATTTGGGTGTCAGCAGGCTCATCAGGATCCAGGCACCAGACATCAAGGGCACCATGGAGGAGGATCATGTTGCCAGGCAGGCTCGAATCTCTGCTATGGCTACTGCTAATAGCATTGCCACACTCGCACGTCCGAACTCTTCATCAGCCGGGCAGCACTACAACACCACCGCTCAGCGAACTCCCGCGATTGGGCAAGCCGCGAACACACGATATGGCCAGCAGTACGGATCGCGGACTCCTGCGACCGCTCCTTCATTCCAGCGCCAGCCAAGCAACCCGCAGCAGTACGGTACACCTACAGCGGCTGCACGACCCGGTTATGGTCAGCCTAATCAGTGGCCACGTCCAGGCGTGCAGGCCGGCTACGGACAGCCCAACGGCCATCAATATTACCAACAGCGGCCACAGCAAACGCCAGCAGGCTACTACGGCCAAGGCTATCCCCAACAGACACCGCACCTTCAGCAGCGTTACAACCCACAGGCGTACAGTCAACATCGCTCTGCTGTCAACGCCGTGAGCTACCAGACTAATGCCGCCGCACAACAGCATGCGTACAACCGCACCGCCTCTCCAGTCAAACCTTCGGGATATCCTGCCGTTTCCATGGCTCCCACCCAGAGCCAACAGCGGCCCATATACCCAGGCCAGCCAGGTTCCGGGCGAGCGACACCAACCGGATACCCATCTCAGCCACACACTCCCGTCAACGGATTCGGCGCCCGTCCACCACAAGGCATCGCACCTCGCCCTTCCAGCTCGACGCCGCAACCTCAGCCTAATGGAACCTCGTGAGTAAATTGAAATTCTGGAACCCTGGATGATGACTTGATCTGCATTGCCTGCTGTTGCTTGAGGGTGAACATCATTAACATGTCGTTTCTCAGGGGCATCTGCACTTTCAGCTGCGAGAAATGTGGCAAGAAATATGTCTATGACACTTATCGGTATAGACATCAGGAGCGGTGTGCGATAGAACTGGGGTCAAGGGAGAGCTTATTACTCGAGGGTTGAGAGCACATGGCAGCGCATGGCGGGAGCGTGAACGAAGTGGGCGAGTTACGGTCGAACGAGACTTGTGTGCCACATCGAAGGCTGTGTGCAGGATATCAGTTTGACTATTGTTCAGGGCTGCAGAAGAAGAAGGAATGTACCATTAACAGCAGAGCGCTTGTGTCCGCTGGGAAGGGCCACAAGAAAGCGAGATTCGAAAAATCAGTTCCAAACGTTATACGACTACATCCGTCCGATCCAATCTTTCGACTTCTTTCGTGTCCTCTATCGCTGCTCTTCTCTCCTTCTCTCCATCGCCCTTCGGCCCTTGCTCCATTCCCTGCTGAATATTCTGTTTCTTCTTTTTCAACCCCTCGCCACCCGAGATCCCCCACCCCCAACTCCCCAAACCCCTCACGACAAGACTAAACACCGCAATCCCCAACACCGGGCTCACGAGCCGATTAATCACCCACCCCAGGACCAATTTATACCACCGCCTCCTCAACTTCGGATGGAAGCAGAGAACGCAAAATGTGTAGAACATTGTAGGGATCTGCGTCGTTACGAGGAGCGGGATGAGGAGGAGCACCGGGAAGGGGTTCGATGGGGTGGCGGCGAGGGCTGTGTGGATTAGAGAATAGAGGAAGAGCAGCATGTTGGCGACGCGGTAGTATGTCATTGTGGTGCGGAGCAGGTCGATGAGGGAGAAGAGTCGGGTCAGGGGGTGCACTGCCAATTCCAACAAGTCAGTAAAGGTGGATGGAGAGGAGGGTGTTGTGGGAGGGGTGGGGAGAAATGGGGACGTGACGTACTTTTCTTCCCAGCAAAGTAGAAATAATTATTGAAATACGCATTACTCCCCCATCTTCGGCGCTGGGAGAGATAGTGCTTCAGACTCTGCGGGGCGATGGTCTCTGAGCCCGCGGCGGGGACGAACAGGGTTCGTAATTTCGAGTTCTGCGAGAGGAGGCAGTACGTTAATCTGCGATCGGTTCCTAGGAGCTGGACTTGATGTTTCAAAACCGGGAGGGAAGTCACCGGCGCAGCGTATTTCTGCATCGCGCCGGCCATCTCGGGACGAACGCGGATCATGGTATTGCAGCCGGGCAGGCAGGTTACTTTTCCAAAGTACGATTCGGCGCCGCGACGAACGATTTGGCCGAAGGAGTATTGGAATTGCTGGTATAGATTCCAGAATGACCATTCGCGACCCGGTTCGTGCTCGACGAATACGAAGCCGCAGCCGGCGATGGCGCGGGGGTCAGCGAGGAGGGCGTCAGCGAGGAGGGCTAGGGCGCCGCGGTGGATGGTGCTGTCTGCGTCGCTGCAGTAGATGAAGTCGAAGAATTGGAAGCCCGGAGTTTGTGTGAGCTGGGGCAGGAGGGAGGACCAGAGAGTCTCGCGGAGGCGGAGGATGGACGGGTGGATGTTGGGGCGCGGGTAATTGAAGAGGTCGTGCGCGAGGACGAGGGAGTCTTTTTTGCCTGCGTTGGCAGTTTTGGCGATGCAGATGATTGGTGTGTCGTTGAGGAAGCCGGTCTCGATTTGCAGGGTGCTGAGGTTCCATTTGAGGGAGACGTAGTTTCGAGAGAAGGAGGCGATGACTTTGGTCATGTGCTTTTTTATTGTGTCTGGTTTCCCGTCGAATATGATGCAGATTACTTGACGATGAAGGCCGAGGTCGTTGTCGCGGATGGTAGAGAGCGTCTTCATGATCTGCTCTTCCGACTCTGAGTCTTGATAAAAGCTTAGCAGATATCTTGCAGCCCGGTAAATATACTTACACGCTGGTATCAAACTCAGTATCCACGATGGCTGCTTCGGCGGAGGCTTCGCGAACACTTTCTTGACGCCGTAATAAAGCCCGCAGACGACTTGGATCCAGACGGAGAAAAAATCCTTGCTCTTGAAGAAAAGGATCACGATGAGGACCCATAGACCAGAGTATCCAACTGCACCGCAAACAATGCAAGTAGCATTCAGGGCGAGCACGAGTGAGCCAAAGAGCAAGCGTTGGTGTCGAAGTTGCCATTTGGAAAGCCTTCGGGCCGGATTCGTTGGTTCGTCGTCTTCTGCTATTCCTTTCTCTACGTCGCCATCCAGCGTGGTAGATCTGTATTGGGGGTCAGTGAGATGCATTGGACATGCGTGGTCTAGTTACGGACTTACCCAGGTGCATAGGAGGATTTGGCGAAATCTTCAGTCGCTGGAGACGAGACGCCTTCTGTGGATTTGGAAACCGTCGACGGCCTTCCTTTACTATCAGACACGCTTGACAAACTCTTCTCGGTGCCAGCTGTTGAGGCGTATCTCGGTGACTGCGGCGCCGCTGGTCTGGTTTCTAAGTCGCGGCCTGAGTTCGCAGCCCCGGTAGTCGTTGGTTGACGCTGCCTACGTGTGGTGCAAGGAAGGCAATTCCAAGTCGTGCGCTCTCTCGGAGGCAATCTGCTGTAAAGCGTGGACGTTGGTGTAGTCGGGATTGAGGCTGGTACAGCGTCAGGAGAATGCTCATCAGGAGCTATACTCTCCAGACATGAAACGCGCAACGGTCGCGGCGGAATAGAACGTCTCCGCTGCGATTTGTCCGGACTCAGAGCGAAGTCGAGTCGATTCGTCTTTCCAATCGTGGCCTTGTTCTCACCAAGTGGATCGACTTCTTCCGAACAACTCCTCCGAACTTGCTTGCCTGGTCCCACTGCTTCGCCATGTTGACTTCTGCTTCCTGCATGTTGAGGGGAAACCGACTCCAGGCAGTCATGATGTCCTTGTCTTTTTCTAGCTGTGAGATGATCGTCGTGAGAACCATTACTTCTGCTTCGCGTTGCGGGGAAGGAGTGACGCCGACGATCATGGGCTCCATTGTGAGTTGTCAATGGCCGACTGAAGTTGTGTACGCTGTGCTCTCTTGCACGTTTCGAAAATGAGTTCGAAAATTGCGACTCGAATGGCCATCTCTGTGAGGCATGCTCAATCGATGGCATGAGGCGCGAGGTATCTTGCAAAGACCCCTTGTCAGGAACACTTCCATCTCGGGACTTCTCTTCGTTTTGCATCCCGCAAAATCATGACTCTGGGCACTAATTCGTAAGCTTGATCACCAGGGCACGAGCCGCTCTGCCAATTGCAGATTCTTACAACGACCGAGCATCCTCTCCGTCTGAGCCGCATCGTCGCTGAGCAACGTAGAGGGCTTTGTCACTACTACAACGCATTCAGACTTGCTGCTCCGCGGAGGAACGTTCAGGTAGGCGTTCCCATTCGTTTAATAGTTTCAATGATATACAAATCCCGAGCGGTTGGTACTGGCGACGATCTGTTTGTTTCGGGGAATGCGAACATGGAAACAATGGAAGCAATCCAGACATAGCGATGCTGTTTGATCGCGCAAGGCGCTTGAAGCGGCTACCCCTGTCCAAGGGAAGTCGAAAGGTTGAAAATGATTGGACAAAGCGACTCCGGACACTATCGCCGTGCAACATCCAAATTCCAGTCAAGGAAATCTACATGCCTCACACGGCACGGCTATGAGCAGATACTGGATCTGGTAATCCTGAACAATGAAAACATGGCGGCAAACCGGGGCGATCCGCGACAAGAGAAATACTGTTCATTTGTCAATATAAGTCCTCCGCGGACCTTGGCGCTTCGTGCGACTTTCTGTATGGCCCCTGACTGCTGTATGTCTACGACCTTCGATTCTCCCGATCCGGATGGTCCTGTGGACATGGCAGGCCACCGTTCCTCGTCTGCAGGAGAGAGGCTTCAGGTCTAGAGAGGATGAAGAAATAGACTTTGGCCAAATTGGAGCTTGACATGCCTGGGGGTCGATGTCATCGTCGCCAGTGCCTGTAAAATGACTGCTTCGGAGCAGCTTCGATCAGCTCCAGCAACCTCGTCGACGTTCCCAGTACATCTTACTCCGTCTTTGGGAACCCAGCCGCTACCAGGCTTTGTTGAACTGAGCCATGATGTCGAGAGCAATGGCTTTGTATCTAGGCCTGACCGGGCTCAGCGATATGCTGCTGTCCGCTGGGCCAAGAAGTCCTTGAAATACCACAATGTTCTCTTGGAGCTTTGAGTGTCTGTGCAAAATCTCATTGCGATCGAGAGCCCAAGATGATGTCCAGAACGAGCGCTCCGACCATGTTGCCGCGTGTCGACACCGGCGACCAGGTTGGCTCCCCTAAGCTCTACGGAGAACGCCGCCGGTCGTCGATCTTGGACATGAGTTTGATGACAGTGTGAGTCTGCCATTTATTAACGCTGTCGGTCGCGTCATTGCTGACAGACTTCAGTGACCACTCTCTGGAACAAGATTATCAAGTCCTTGAGCAGCCAGTCGGTCAAGCGAACTTGAAGGCATTTGAAGCCAATCAGGCTGTCAACAGGGTAATCCATACTTCACCATCAGATGGAGATCCTCACGTATGCGTTGTCGGAGTCGGATACGTCGGAGAGATTCTGCTCAAGGAATTCGGGTCCGTCTTCCCAGCGATTGGATTCGACATATCGGAGAAACGTCTGGAGACCATCAAACCCGACTTTGCGCGTCTGAAGAATGTTCGTCTCACTTCGTCGACCGAGGTCTTCAAGGAAGCCACGCACTTCTGCATCTCGGTACCGACTCTTCTGCGCGAAGACAAGTCGGTCAACACAGATCACCTCATACGAGCGATCGCAATGGTGACAGCCAATGCTCGTCCAGGCTCAACCATAGTCATCGAGTCCAGCGTTTCAGTCGGCATGACGCGCGCACTCCTTGGACCATTCAGCTCCCGCTTTCACTGTGGCATGTCCCCAGAACGCGTGGACCCAGGTCGTACTCTTCCTGCTGCTCACGAGATTCCGAAGATCATCTCTGCCTTGACTGAGCCGGCACTGCTTAGCATGCACAAGGTCTACTCACAGGCCTTTAAGACAGTCGTCCCTGTTTCCAGACCAGAGGTTGCTGAGATGACGAAGCTTTTCGAGAACTGCTACCGAATGATCAACATCGCATACGTGAACGAGATCGCAGACGCCTGCGAGCGACAGCAGATTGATGTTGACGAAGTCGTGGCTGCGGCGGCCACAAAGCCGTTCGGGTTTCAATCTTTCAAGCCAGGTAGGTCAATTGCATGCCCATGGCCCAGGTGCTCTTGCTGACGTCTTTTCCTAGGACTGGGCGTTGGCGGTCATTGCATCCCAATCAACCCATTCTACCTTATGGCCAACAACAATCTCCCGCTCCTGCAGCAAGCGACGACAGCTACATGGTCACGTCCTCAGCTCATCGCCCAGGATTTCTACAAACAGCGCGAGACACATCTGGGACGTGCTCCGAGGGCTCTCACCATCGGCATGGGATTCAAGCCTGGGCAGAGCGTCATCGACTGTTCCCCAGCGGTGTCATTCGCCCAGGAGCTGATGCGTATTGGATGTGATGACTTGGCATTCTACGACCCCCTTGTGGAACAGAAGCAATTGACCTGGATCCGGAAGCTGTCCGAGGAAGACTTCGACTCCGAGAATGTGGACGCAGCCTTTGACGCTGTCGCTGTCTGCACGAAGCAAGAAGGTGTCGACTGGGTGGTGATTAAGAGGTTGCAAAAGGCTTTGGTGAGATGGTATTAGATGGTGTCTGAAGACGCGACATCGCGTGAGGTAATGTCGGCTGAATTTCGGGCCGATGCCGAGGGAAGACCCGTCTACGGCTCCTTCTCAACGTCGATACATCTCCTCTGTACGTTACGATATCATAGACGTGTCAAAATCCCTACATCCTCCATGTACCCCATATCATACTTCAGAGCAATTTTGGAATGATGCGGCTGCTTGGGACATGCGACGGAAGAGCGGCCGCGCAAGAAAAGCGCAGGTGCTGCCATGATTCAGGATGCCAGCGGTCAGAAGCAAATCCACTCTCGGGAAAGCGAACAAGGTGATCGTAAACCATCTCTACCGACCCGTGCATGCGCAAAGCCCATCGTAGACGTTTTGTCTGGAACACGATGGGAGATAGATAAAGTAGGTAGGTATAGACCCCATCCCAAACGGACTCCTTCGAAACTGGTTATGAGCGCTGGTCCGGGAACGTTACCTTACCCTTTGATGATATCCTCTCCACTCCCTATCAGCGGCTCATGATTGGGTCCTGAGAGAATCCGGATGTCTCTTGAGAGGCGTAATTATCTCGTCCAATTGGGCTTCACCTGGATAATCATACTCAAGTTCTTGGCAGAGTTTCCTGGTCACCGGGACCGCACCGCTGTGTCGCTGTCGAAATTGGATCCGTCCAAGACGCAAGCTAGACTCGTGATCCTCTTGTTCCAGATATCTTGCATCAGGCTTAGCATCGACTACAATCGGCCGATCCCAGCATGAGCCGCAGAAACATGGATGAACTCCAACGATATTTGGAGGGCCACTACCCGGACGGCAAGAAGAAGGGATTTTCCCTCCGGGACGCAGACACTCAATCCATCTCAGCAGATGTAAATGGCACAGACACGCCGCTAGAGGATGTCGATCTCGATAGCGATCTCGACGCCGAGTACGAGTTCGTCACAGCGGACCAAGCTGACGAGGAACCCGAGGTCATTTTTCGCAACGAGGCCACCGAAGTACCTGAAAACCAAGTCCAAAAGTCTCCAGGCACCACGCAGAGCCGCTCTGATAGGCGCGTGCCCCAGCAGCCCAGTGTGAGGGACCTTGACGAGGAGGATTTTCGCGGCAGAATGCGACAGCTCACGGAACGCATCCAACGCAGCTGCAGCCTTTCCGATGAATGGCAACCGGGCCCTTCGTCGTGGCGAGATGTGCGCAGGACTGGTTCTCCGTATCCACAATCCCGCTCTGCTCAGAGCGCTTTCGCGCATCATTTTGGAACAGTGAACATGGCACCGCAACCTAGGTCGAAGAAGCCACGGCCGCCATTGCCTTCGGTGGCTACTCGCAGAACTCCAGGAGAATGGCCTACTCTTCGCACACAGGAAGCCAGCACCGGAAGCGCGACTCAAGCCCGTCAGCCTATCGGGTCGAACGTCGGTTTCTTTCAGGAAGCCCGCGACCTAGATTGCGACCTCTACCACCGCTGGCACGACGACAAGACAAATGGAAATAGCATCTGGCACCTCGGGCCCCCTATCGGTTGCGCTGAGTGTATGCGCAGAATGAGATGATTGGTTGGCTGGCGGTGTAGTTGAAGTTCTTGGCGTTGTGCTTTCCGGGAGCGTTTGAAACATACGGCGAATGAGACAGTATGGGTTGGTAGGAGGACTTCGGGAACATTCTGCAGCGATTACTTGGACGAACTTTGATCGAGACAGGTGCAGTGGTTAAAAAGCGGACTTTCCTCGAGATCTTCTCCTTCCTCCTTCCCCTCAGCCACAAATACACCTTCACGCTGTTCACCACGCGACTGCTAATCTTGCTACTCAGCCACAACCGCACTCTACAAACATCACATTCCCAACACTTTTATTTCAGCATGGCCGCTTCCTCACCACACGGGTTATGCGCGTTCCGCAACATGGCAAGATCGCAGGCCAGGAGCAGCTACCTCTCAAAGGCCTCGCCGCCACCGTCACGAAGAGATTCCGGCCTCGAGATCCTCGACGCGAACAGACCCGAACTCGCAGAAGCGCCAGCTCGTACACCTGACACGTTGTGCACCAGAAAGAACCGGTCATCTTCGGGCTCCGCAGACGAGGAAGACAGCGCGTACGACTCAGGCGCTGGAGACACTGAATCCAGCGACGAAGAAGAGTCCGACGATGAAGATGATGGCGAAGAAGACATTAGCCTGGACGGGATTGAATTTGGCTTTGACGACGAGGACGAGATGCAGGAGACACCCCTGGATGATGGGATCGAGTTTGCGCAGGATTATGAAGACGAGGATATCGAACACACGCGCCGCAAACCCACGCCAGCGTGCCTGAGAACTGCCGCCGCAGCAAGTAGCGATCGCAAAGACCGTACCGCGACCTCTACCAGTGCAAAATGTTTGGAGCGGTACAGAACCAGCGAAGACTCGCCCGCAGCAGACCATTTCCTCGCCTCCCTCGAGCGCCTCGCCATCGAAGCCATGAATAACCAGTCTTCCTTCGACCGCGTCCTTGGCATGCCACAACAAACTTGGATCAGCGCGAAAAGTCTCGAGGAGGGAAATCGATTGCGAATTTCATGGTCAACTACACTTGCCGCACAGCCTACCGACATGAAGTCCTCTTCGAACCTGCACCAGATTGAAGAGGCGCCACAATCTCTTCAAGCAGCCATGCTCTGCCTCATGCGCGAAGCGATCGAATTCAGCCCTGCCGAAGAAGATGGGAAAAATCCATGGGCCGCCTTTCCGCTCAGAAATGATGTGAAGTGCTACGTGCTAGCGGGTGAAGGTCGCGCTTCGGTCACGATTGACTATCACGATATTTCCAAGGAGAAGCAAGAGGCGCACATGCAAAAGATGAGAGATTACGAAGAGCGCATGAAAGGGTATGCGGCGGATATGGAAATGCTTCCAGTTGGCAAGCTGGAGCGCTATACACCGCCATCGGCCGTTGAAAGTCCAGGTCGACAGTATGTCGAGCGCTTGAAGAGTCTGCGCTGTGGACAGGTCGAAGGTCCTGCAGGCTCGTCCCTGAGGTCCCTGCAAGACGGATAGCGGCGAGCGTGGCCAGTCGAAGGCAAGCCAAGCAAGGGGCGACATCCACCGGAAGCGCGGAGCACAGCGCCCAATCTCGACCAAAGCGGCACACCACTGTCACAAGAGCGACCTAAACAATTGTCTGCTTCACTGAGACGCTTCATGTGTTGCTGTGGCCGCCGAAAGAAATCGCCAAGTTTCTAATACCACGAAAGTCTGGACATCATGGGTACGCGAAATGCAGCCTCCTGCTTGAGATTGACTAGCTTATCCAGACGAAGGCCTCACACCGGTACACTTCTTCTCACATGGCTCGACTATGATGTTGGGCGAAGAGTCTGAGTCTGCCAACTACTGGAAGGAATGCGGCGACGAAGCTCTTGCGCATGGAATCAAAGGAGTGATCATGATGGTCAGCAATACCTCTCAGCCTTCTCCAATCGGACAGAATTAAAGATCTTCAGGGCGCGCACTGGGACGCAACTGGCGACACAATCGAAGTCGCCATGAATCCTTCGCCAGGAAAATCGCCAGTGGCCTATGTGCATCCCTCCAAGTACGTCGACTACAAACTCGAGCCCGACCTCCCTACCGGCGAACGGTGCATGAAGCTCCTCAAATCCGAGGGTTTCAGTGTCCGACCGAACGACAAATTTGAATGGATCCATGACACCTATTTGATCTTGATTCGCATGTTCCCGGCCAAATGTCCTCCGACAACCATCGTCTCCATGAACGCGCGCTTCGACCCGCATTTTCACATGCGCGTGGGGAGCACTCTCCGCTCCTTGCGCAAAGAAGGCTATCTCCTGATTGGCACCGGTGGCGCAGTCCACAATCTCTTCCGCAACAAATGGGGGCCGATGTTGAAATACCGCGACAACTTCGCCCAGGAGACGCCGCCCGAAGGCTGGGCTCTGGAGTTTAGACAAAGCGTCGAGGATGTCATCTGCAACAACCGTGGCCCGGCTTTAAGGAGGGCTATCACAAGGCTGATGAAGCATCCGCAGTATAGGGATGCGCATGCCACGGACGATCACTTTATGGCTGCTTGCTTTGTTGCTGGCGCGGCGGGAGATTGGGAGGACGAAGACGAAGAGATGGGGCAGTTGCATGCTGAGACGTGGGAGCTTTCAAACATGTGCAACTCGCAGTTCAGTATTGGCAGTTGGAAGCAGAATGCTGTGACGGCGCATTAGACAGTGTTCAATCGAATGTTCAATCACGTCGTGTGCAAAATTCGCATTCTTCGCACTCGGTATCGCTTTACGGAAGCATGTGGGTGGCAGGCATACTCCGATTGCCACTCTCTCCAGTCCACATTCACTTCACCTCACCTCTTCTCGGCTACTGACCCGGAGCTGTCGGACACTCTCACAAGCGTTATTATCCAATGGCGACATTCGAAGTGGATTTTTCGTGGCCGACGCGCCTGCGGACGCGTGCTTTGGACTGCCTCTTCAAGCTGTGAACTTCTTACGAGTTTCTTGCTCCTCTCTTCCACTTGGTCTCCTCCCTTTCAGCTTTATCCGTGTCTTCGAAATGCCGAACCAAATTCGCGATCTACATACTGTTGACTCGAAGTCGTTTCCATACGTCTTCGAGCAGAATGCCACCGTTCCTCTGAAGTCCTCCGAGGGACTCGTGCGCGTCAATGTCTATCGCCCAAAGACGGACGAGAAGGTCCCGGTGTTGGTCACATATGGCCCTTATGGGAAGGATATTCCATACGCAAAGTACGTCGCAGGGACGCATTCTGAAGGCATGCGACGCTGACCCAGTGACTTTTCTTGTAGCTTCCATCCCAAATCCTTCGCTGAAGTGAACTCCGAGCAAAAGTCCGAGCATTCAGCATGGGAGACGCCAGATCCGGCGTACTGGACTAAGCAAGGCTATGCTGTTGTTCGAGCTGATGAGCGCGGGACCGGTCAGAGCCCAGGATTCCTGGATACCATGTCGAAAGGCACGTCCGAGGCATTCTTCGAAGTCGTGGAGTGGTGTGCAGATCAGCCTTGGTCGTCTGGAAAAGTAGGATTGCTTGGCATTTCCTACTACGCAGGTACCCAGTGGCGAGTAGCAGCTCGTCAGCCCAAGGGCTTGGCCTGTATCATTCCCTGGGAAGGGATGAGCGATTACTACCGCGACCGATGCCGGCATGGAGGCATTCTCAGCAATGCGTTCATCTCTTTCTGGTGGAATCGACAAGTTGTGAGCAATCAATACGGACGGCCTGGCAGAGCTGCAAAGAATTGGGGGCCGGATACTCTGGAGGGCGATCTAAGTGAGGAAGAAATGGAGAAGAATCGTCAGGACCAGACGATTGACAATGAGAAATTCCACTTCCGAGATGAGGATTACTATGCCAGCAAAGAGTTTGATCTCCAGGATATCAAGGTCCCGTTGCTTTCTGTGGCAAACTGGGGCGGTATCTTGCTGCATTTGCGAGGCAATGTCCAAGGTTACCTCAACGCAGGCAGCGAGCTGAAGTACTTGCGCTTCATTACTGGACGTCACGATCTGCCGTTCTACTATCATGAGGAGGTCGAGCTGCAAAAGGGCTTTCTGGATGCTTTCTTGAAAGGTGATGATCGTGTCGGCTGGTCTGAGAAGGGCAAACTCCCTCCAGTTGATCTCGTCCTTCGGAAAGGCGATGTTGGCTTCAATGATGCTCAGGCTGAGAAGGCGTATCCGCGACGGACAGAGAATGAATGGCCCATCGCTCGTACGCAATACACGCGCTTTTACCTTCATCCTGATCAGAGCTTGTCGGCATCTTCCCCTTCCGCGAAGAACGAGAAGATCTCGTACAAGGCTTTGGGAACACTGGAGTCGCCTCAAGTCGTTCAATTCACCACTGCGCCTTTCGAGAAGGAGACAGAGATCACTGGTCACGTCGTCGCACACCTCTGCGTGTCGGCCTCCAGCGCCGCTGCAGACCAAACTCCACCTTCGGACATCGACCTCTTCGTCACACTCCGGCACATCTCCCCAGAAGGCAAGGAAGTCTTCTACACCGGAACTGCTGGTGATCCTGTGCCGCTCACCAAAGGTTGGCTGCGGGCTTCACTTCGTAAAGTCCATCCAAATCATCCTCGACATCAAGACTGGCTTCCGCATCGAGAGTACCTCAGCACAGACGTGGAGGAAGTCAAGCCCGACACGGTCTATGAATGCGATGTAGAAGTCTGGCCTACTAACGTGGTTGTCGACAAGGGTGGGAAGATTGTTTTCGAAGTGAGCAGTGGGGATACGCAAGGAAGCGGCATTTTCTTGCATAATTCGCCGGTCGATAGGTGAGTTTGGCCTTGTTGCGCCGTTATATCGTGAACATTGTCCAGGGCTAACAAGCAATTCCGCAGGCCAGAGAAAGTGTTCGGAGGGGTCAACTCTTTGCATTTCGGAGAAAGTCATGAGAACTACGTTGTATTGCCTATAGTCCCACCGAAAGAGAATTGAAGTGAAGTGCGGACGCACCTCGCTTCCAATAGCCTTGCCCGATTCTCGCACTTCAGCCTTCTCCACGGAAGCATCAACGACAGGAACCAATCTCATCCCGAACGGCGAAGCCGTCTACTAAACTACTTCTTACACACTCAGATCTGGATCTCGTTCGGAGGATTCGGGGCTTGCATCTACGAACCTTATTGCGCGCAGATGGAATTCATGTGATTGGAAGGGGAACGGACCCTGTGGCTGATACGGACACTGGTAGGGCAGCGCCAGTACCCCTTGGGATAACGCCAACGCTCCTGATACCTGCTGACACTGCCGGAAACGGCACTTTGAGAGGGATACTTCTCCTAGATCTCAGAAGACTTCTGACTGTGGCTGGCTGCGCGCGGTAAATATCTGAGGACGCAGTTCGATGCGCTTGGGACGGAAGGATATTTCTCGACTTCCTTGCCCTTAGACGTTGGAATGTTCTGGGAATAGGAGATCTCCCTGCATTCACTGTCGATTCTCGTTGGTATAAAATGTTCTGATTCCCCTTTCCGCTCATTCGAACAGTGTCACCCGTTATCAACTTTCAAACATGGGTCAAGCGACAAGTCTCGTCTGCGTTCTGCCCTTGGGCTTCATGTCCCGCAATCAGCAGTACTGCGCCAACATCGCTGCGCTCCCGAATCCATACACCTGTGCCGTCGCGCCGGGCACAAGTCTGCGAGTCCTCGCCCTCGGAGACTCGATCACCTATGGTTGGCTGAGCAGTAATCTGAACGGCTACCGTCAAGATTTGGTAGACATCCTTGCAACACGATGTAGCGGCCGGAGCGTCACATTCATCGGTACGCACAATCCCCGGCCCCCCTGATCACAGAAACTTATCGTGTATGTGCGTGGCATTCAGGCTCCCAAAAGACCGGCGACATGCCCTCCCCCAACCACGAAGGCTACCCCGGCTACAAGATCTCCGACCTCGCCAACAACACATCCCCCCAACTCGGCAACACCCTCGCCCAACAACCCAACGTCGTCCTCCTGCACGCCGGAACAAACGACATGGCGTCCTCGAATACTTCCACCGACGCCGGCGCTCCTGCGAGACTAGGCGCTCTCATGGATCAGATCTTCGCCGCGGTGCCGAATACCACGCTTCTTGTTGCACAGATCATACAATTGGCAGGCCAGCAGGCGAGGGTGGATGCTTTCAATGCTGCGATTCCGGCACAGGTTCAGCAGAGGGTGAGTAAAGGAAGGAAAGTGTTGGCGGTGAATATGACGATGATTGGGGCGAACGGGATGAATCAGAGTTATTCTGATCAGCCCGGAATGGGACATGAGCGAGATCCGTGTATTTCGAGTCGGGGCGTGAATACGGGAGATCTGGTAAGTCTGATATCCTATAATGAGAAAAGGACGTGAGGGAGGCGGGAGAAGCTGACGTTTGGTTGTTTAGTCTGACGGCGTACATCCGAACGATTGCGGGTTTCAGAAAATGGCGCTTGCGTGGTTTGAGGGGTTGGAGATTGCGAGTAATAAGAGTTGGATCACGCCGCCTTCTTGAGAGCGAGATTTCTGATACCCAGATGCGAATGCCAAGTTCTCTTGTTTTATTATTAGACACTTCTGCTCCATTTCCACAGCCAAAATAGACCTGTGCCGGTGCACGTGAGAGTGCTGACGAAGATGATACCGGCGTTGATCAAGAAGCCCTGTTCGAAGAAACCGACGCCTCCGCCCGGATGTCTTTTGAAGTGTTTCAATGGCGTCTTCGCTTCGGCTATCAACTCTGCGGCCGGTTTGGGAGTTCCTGTCTCGGTTTCGTTGATGTACACTGGTCTTGGAACGGAGAAGAGCATGATAGGATACCTCTGTCTTGGATCACTAGCTGTCGTGGAGAGAGGGAGAGGAGGACCGATGAGCAGGTCGCGTGGCACGTGGTTGATGAATGTATGCTGCGCGGCAACGAATTGGGAAAGGTATTTGCCTGTGGCTGGGTTGCCGAAATGGTAAGCTGCCAGACATGGGGAGGTGGCTTTGCTGTTGATGAGGTCGATTACGTCGTCGAGACTTGAGATACTGTGGATTGCGAGCACGCGCGCTGGAGTCTTGACTTGCAGGATTGAGGCCCTGTTTGGCTGGTGGACGATAGTGAGGTTTGGTTGTTGGTGGACGATTTCGCAGTTCTTGAGGGTTGGCAGCGTAGGTTTTGATGTTTCTTGTGTGGGTGCTTTGCTCGCTGATCTCTCACTTTGCAACCGAAGGCTCTCGTTGGCGGCCGCTCGGATGAAGTCTTGTCTCTTGAATTCGTTGACCAGAACGATGTGCGGACTGTAGGGACTGCTGCCACCGAAGCCAGAGCTGGCCGCTACCAGCTCTCGGGCAGCTAGTTGAATATCAGCGGTCCTGTCGACCACAGCTATCACTGGAGCACCAGCCAGGGAGGTAATCTGGTTGAGCTTGGGAAGCTCGTCGATGCTATTCTGGAGCACGCAAATGGACTTCCTGAGAAATTGCTCATGCTTGACAGGCGAAGAAGCAATGGCAAAGATGTCTGCATCCAAAGATGATGAAAGGATTCTTCGTAACAGCCCTGAAAGTGAACGGATATTGTTCTCGAGCTGCGTTTTCTGTTAGTTCTAACTGTCACGTGTGAAAGCTGTGGAGCCTTACCAGCAAAACAACACAATTGCCAGCAGCCAAAGCCGCCGCTAAGGGCACAATTGAAGAGTAGAAGAACGTATGCATCGTCGGCTCAATGTATACGATTCCAGCGGGTGCTCTGGTCTGCGGTGCATCCTTTCCATTGGCGATGAGATACTCTTCCTCGTGGGCTTCTTTTGGACCAAGAAGGGCGTAGTATTGCTTCACTGCTGTCAAAGTTTGATGGTATTCTGTTGCGATTTCCTGGGGAGAGTAGTCGTAGTCTTGTTCGATGGCTTGCTTGATCTCGTTGACATTGTCTATCAATGCTTTACACAGTCGTTGCAGTTGGTCTTGTCGATGGTAGACTGTGTGGAGACGTCCGTCGATTGCGGCGGCTTCGATTCTGGGGAATGGGTGGGCCATGGCTGTCGATGCTCGTTGTCGAACGAGATGGAATGTAGAGGCCAATCGTGTGCTCGAATAGCTCGACCACACTTTCAAGAAGCTCCAATGTCCCGAGTCTTGCAAATGCATCCGCCTTTGCCGGTTTGGCCCATCGATGCTGGTCCGGATCTGTGGGCGCGAGTCCGGAAGTATGTGGGTGGGCCATGTGCAGCGTCCTTGGCGTCCGCTGACACCACCTCATGACAAGTCATCGAGTTCGTAGGTAGATCTCACTCCTCTCAGGATTGTCGCCAGGCCAGGGCCAGAGAATAATGTCTGTCACTACCACAGATAACGCTCGCCTCACGGCAGTCCGACACGTCCTCGCAGACTACGAGCTTCACCACAGCCAACCATCTCCATCAGAAGCGGCAGAAGCCCCGGCTCCAAACGAGCATCAAGAATTCCAGTCGACGCCTGCTCCACCCGGAGACTGGGAGACGCAATGGAACCGAGTTCCTGCATATAGACCAGTAAACCCTGCGTTGCTGGAAGGAGACCGCAACACGTACAATAACGCGATCGAGCGCAATTTCATTCGAGTCATGTTTGGAGGTGTTTGGCTGCAAGCTGTGAGTTGAACCTGGTCGGAGGATGTCCAGAAACCGTGATACTGATATGTTGTACGACAGGCTGTAAGTCGAGTTTGGAGGGCGACAGGAGGAAGATTGAACGACAGGATCTTCAGAGTGAAGATTGGTGGCGAGTGGTAGAAAGGGGTTGTACTCTGTTTTATCACAGCTCTCTTGCAGGCATCAAAGTAGCCACGCACTCGCCAAAGCCAACTCCTTCGCCACAAAACCCAGAAAGCGTGACAGTCTCCCCATCGTGTAAATACCCGCGCGGAGGCGTAGCTCCAGACTTCATGAATTCGAGAAGGCATCCGTGTTCACTGTCGCCTTCGCCGCTCACCGTCCCAGTGGCTAACAAATCTCCCGTACGCAGGCCGCAGCCGCCGATTGCTTGGTGAGCGACACATTGGGCGAGAGTCCAGTACATCCAGGAGCTATTACTCTTGCACAGATTTTGCGGGGTTGTGCCGTTTTTCCCTGAAGTCACATGCACCGCCAACGTTATGTTCAGTGCGTCCTTGCCTGTGCTTTTGAGATATGAAGCTTCAGCGTGTATTCTTGCTGTGTTCGCTGTCTTGAAAGGCTCTAAAGCATCTCGCGTGATGACCCAAGGCGACATTGTCGTGCCTGCGTTTTTACCATTGAGCGGCCCGAGAGGAATCATCTCCAGCTGTTGAATGTCTCTGGCACTCCAGTCGTTGATTAGGACATATCCGAAGATGTGCTCCTCCGCATCTGAAGCAAGAACGCGGTCGTTGCGAGCAATCGGCTTGCCAATAATGCAACCTAATTCCAGCTCATAGTCCATTCGCTGGCATTGACCAAAGACGGCGTCGCTTTGCATCGGCTTGCCGGACCAGTACTGACCCATTGGTCGCTCAACCGGCGTACCTGATATATCGAGGCTTGAGCAGCGGCCAGCATAGCCGATCGGCATGTAAAAGAATGCAGGCGGTGTAGAGCGCTGCCCTGTCATCGCTTCTGCCGCATTCTGGACGTGGTGATGAGAACAGGAGAAGTCTGTGAAATCGCCGACTTCTACTGGAAGGTGCATCGACACCTCCGAGATATGCTTGACCGCAGCAGGGGGAAGGGCTTTCAGGCTTGAGTCTCTTTTGATGGCTTCTTGTAGGAATTGGCGCACTGCTTGCTGGACGTTTGTTGGAAGGCCCGCAAAGGTGTTTAGGCTTGAAGACTGAAAGACTCGATCTGGTAGTGCAGGAATTCTGCCGTAAATTTCAGGTAGCTCGTCGAGGAAAATGATATTGTCTTGATATCGGCTGACGCATGTTGGGGTGTTGGTGGCTGCATGAGATGCAATCCCGAATGGTATGTTTTCGAGTCCGAAGTGGCTGCAATAGCCTGGCAGTGGCGTAGTGAGCATGGTGTACATTCAGCTTTGCGTGCTTCGTTGCTCTATTGCTACCTGTGTCAGTCATTCTTGTATAGTAGCATAGCGAGTCGCAAGAAGGCATCCCGGGATGACCCACTGTCCACATCATCCGTGACCAGGCACTGGTGAAGCTTCTCCACACGTTCACTCTGCACCGAAGACATTCATAAAGCTCCTGACGTTGCACAGAGTCGTGGAAATTGCTTTTTGCCAGCGTACCTGCATTCCAAGATGGCACCTCAAATACCCAACCCATTGAAGGCGCCAACGCGACTTATCACGACTCACAATGCCGAAGGCAAAGCCATAATCTCGGACGCCATGCCGGAGCAACCGAAATCACAGGTGGTGGAAGATGGCAATGCAACTTTTTACCTGTCGTACTGCACAGACCAGTACCCAGTGGACATGAACAAGGACCAGGACCTCCAAGCGTACGAGAAATATTCAGCGGAGCCTCCAGGTCTCGTCGTCAGCTCAGGAACGGTCTTACGGCATGTCGACATCGGGCCAGGCAACATATCCCCGATGCACCGAACTGTCAGCCTGGACTACGGCATCGTTATTGAGGGAGAAATCGAGCTGATCCTGGACAGCGGAGAGACGCGTCGGATGTGGCCGGGTGATATCTGTGTCCAGAGGGGAACGATGCACGCATGGCGGAATGCGAGCGATAGCAAATGGGCGCGGATGCTGTATGTACTGCAGCCGTCGAAGCCTTTGCAGGTGGGAAGTGAGGTGTTGGGTGAAGACTATGGAGGATCGATGAAAGGAGTGAGAGCGTCGACGTAGATTTTGTCTCCTAGAAGTCAGGATCGCCAGCTGGTCAAGGCTCTCAAGTGAATGACTAAGCCATTGGATTCCTTACTCCAATCTCGCTTTCATTTTGTCCATCAACAAAACAAGTTCTTCGACACGACGTTTCGCGTTGCAGCTTTCAACCATGTGCCAACACTTTCACGCATAATGAACCATCACTTGCCGAATGGCATTCCTTGCTATTTGGACTGCTCGGGCCGCCTCCTTTAGCCGCTAATTATCCTTAGCCGATTCTCCGCACCGTCGCGGAGAAGTGGAGTTGTCATGGCTTCTGTCAACTTGTCCAGCCCCTTCATCCTCCGTTCTCATGCGAGATGTCTCCCAGCACCGCGTCCACATTGACGGATGGGCAATTTGAGCGTCTCTCAGGCACGTACGAGTTTCGGATATCCATGTTCACGCGGCAGCTGGTGGTCCTCGCCCAATCACATCGAGAAGCAGGACAGGCGTCACCCTAGCAGTCAGCCCACCAGACCCGACACGACCGCAGAGGATTCGGATGTCGCCCGAGCAGCACGATTCCCCGTCGGCTTCTACGCCGGCGGGCACAGAAACCCGTCACAAGTGCTACTTGTGCAGTCGGACGTATGAGCGACACGACCACCTCAGCCGCCATCTCAAATCTCACGACAACGAGCGAAGCCATCGCTGTGATGCATGCGGGAAAGGATTCAATCGTGCCGACCTTTTGAATCGCCATCGAGCTGCTCATGCAAAGAACTCGACCGGAGATGTCTTTCGGCGGCGGACTCCTCGGGCATGCGAGGCCTGTATCAAGGCGAAGACCAAGTGCGACGATGAGCGTCCTTGTCGCAGATGTACCGCGCGAGAGATGACGTGCGTTGAGAGTGAAGGCCGTAGCAGTGAACAACGAAACGACCTTCAGCTGGACAATCATGCCGTTCAATTGGAGACTCCAGCTTCTGCGCCTCGGGAACCGGACGTTGCAGAGTACGCGCAGGACAGTCTGACCTCGTTCACGCCCATGCCAGTTCAAAATGATCTGTTTTCGGTTGATACGTCGATGGATGCCTTTGGATTCCCAGACTTCTTCGAGCATATCATGATGCCTGATATGGTCGACTGTGGGCCCGTCACAGAAGCTATGATGCCGCCAGACGTGTCCAATTTTACCCAGGACGTGAACTTGGATGCTTTGGACTTCGACTTCACTTTCCTTGCCAGCGGTCTGACCCGACCTTCAACCGCACAGGGCTTCCGCGATGAGCCTTCGCAAACGGGTAATCAGGCCCCAACGCCCCAATCGGATGTCCAACTTCGATCTGAAGCCTTCCAGAACTCGCCTTGGTCGTGGAATCACTGGATACCTCCGCGAAACCACCACACTTTCACAGGCCAAGAAGAGCTCAACGTACGAGAAGACCGTGTTTCAAGCAGTCACCAGCATGTCAGCCCAAATGTTGAGCGAGCGGCGCATTGCGACCTCGACGTCGAAGCGAGGGACCGAATGATCCGCGTGGTCACTCAAGTTGCATCGTCGCGGCTCGCAATTTCCTCATTTCCGTCTTTGCAATTGCTAGAAGACTTGATCGACGTCTTTCTGCTCCAAGATGGCAATGCAATTGATTCTATCGTACATGCTCCGACCTTTTCAAGCCAGAAAACCAAAACGGAGCTACTTTTAGCGATGGTGGCTGGAGGCTCTAGATATATCGCACTCGAGCCTGTTTGGAAAATGGGGCTCGTCATACAAGAAGTTGTGAGGCTCGCAGTGGCCGACGTATTCGAAAGTGACAACAGCACGACTCGCGCAATCGAGCTCCAACAAGCTTACTTGCTCTGGCTTGATGTTGGTGCTTGGAGTGGCTTTCGCAGAAAGACCGAAATAGCCAACTCCTTTGTACAGCCACTGACGACGATGCTTACCTGGTCCCACTCATTCACGAAATTTCGATACAAGGACTTTGCGCCGCTCGCCAGCGACTCTGACGATGCGGTCAATGCAAAATGGAGATCGTGGCTGGATCAGGAGGCTCGAAAAAGACTTGTCCTCCGCGTATTCTTACAGGAATCTCGTTTTGCGTTGGCAAATATCCAAACTCCTCTGCTCTCGCCAGCACAGCTGATGCTACCTCTTCCAGCGTCATTGGACTTATGGCGAGCTCCAAACGCTCATGCTTGGAGAAACATCTACTTGATGGAGCAGCCGCCTTCTCAACTGTCGATGCCCTCAGTGATGGAGACTTTCGGTGACATTAGCGCCCTCGACAGTATGGCATCATATGTGGACAAATCTCTGTGTCTATTGACGGCATGCCATGCTCTTGCGCATGAAGTCTGGCATTTTCGGCAGGAAGCGAAACTTCTTTCCAACTGGCAGTCTCAGGGACGTAGAGATAGGTGGCTGGCCCATGTGAACCGACAACGTGGAATCCTTGATGATCTTACTTCGCTCAGTGCGTACTGTGACATGGACGAGAACACATCATCTGAGATACTCTTCACGATTGAGTTTCTGACCATGTCTCTACACGTCTCGATGGAAGATATCCAGGCATTCAGTGGGAAGCTGGGCGAACAGGAGGCGCGGAAGGCTTTTCCACTTCTTCGCGCTTGGTCTGAAGATGCGGAAGCTAGAGTTGCGGTTTGGCATGCTGGACAGGTGTTCAAGGTCGCGCGCGCATTCGAAAAAACAAGACTACGCGACTTCTACGCAGTAGCCCTATACCAGGCCACCCTGACGCTGTGGGTGTACGGAATGGTGACTTCGAATGTCGCCCGTAAAAGCGGCGAGAAGACTCCGACCCGTGTTGGAAGGAAGTCGACGACGACCAACGGCAGTCTAGACAATGGTTTCTGCCAGGGCAGCCGTGTGTATCTTGACGAAAGCAAAGACAAGACTGCCAAGTCATTCAAGCTTCTTGGACAAGGGGTGCCGGGGGTGAGAAGCGTAGCATGGGAGAATGCAGACCCGCAGTCTTGGAACGCTCGAGATGATTTTTGCCCTTTGCAAAACTCCAAAAGAGTGATGAAGGTGGCCGAGGATCTCCTGAGAGACAACTTTCCCGGGAGTCAAAAAGGCTTACCGCCACTTGTGAACAACCTGGCGAACCTGATGAATGACCTTGGAAAGCTCTCTGGCAAATGAGTCGTGAATTGTTGAAGCTGAGCAGTCTCACGTTTAATCAACAAATTGCAACGGCAATTGAAGGATGTTGTCGAGGTCGAATCAGAGTTGGAGCACCGGGATCCAGGGTAGGCGGCCGGGATCAAAATTTCAAGATTGAGTTTCCGTCTTACCAGGGCTCAGGTATCGCTGCGTGGTTGGACTTCTTCTTGAAGACATCGCCTACTGGAATCACACATACACCGCTCTACCGGTTCGTGTGAAGCGCCTCTGCCGAGTCCAAATGCCGCCCTGTTCGGGGATCAAGGATAGGCTGCCGCATGATAGCGTCCGCGACACCACACCATACCGTGCCGACCGTGATGAAGTTGGTATCGCTCCCGCTCTCGGAGAAGCGAGGTATGCCTTCCCAGTCGTTGTCTATTGCCAGGCACAGAACTGCATGGGTAGCTAGCTTCACCTCACCCTTCAAGTGACGTAGCCACATAAGCTGGTCGAGCCTCGAAATACTGACAGCTGCGAGGTGTTGATTCTCCAACTGCTTTCTTTTTTCTTGGCTTTTGAAGATGGATCCTCTGCCGCTCAAGGGCAAGGTGGCTATAGTCACTGGAGCTGCGAGAGGGATTGGAAGAGCGATTGCCATCGAATTGGCGAGAAGAGGGGCTAGAGCCGTGCGTACCCTCACCATTACTTCCACAACTGAGTGCTGGACTGAGTGTCTCGGGGCCAGATCACGATCACATACCTGTCAAATACCAAAGCAGCCAGACAAACAGCTGCAGAAATCAAAGAATTCGGATGCGAATGTATCGCAGTCAAAACGAACATGCCCATCGAGCCCGACTTCGTCGACTCTGTCATCGAACAAACAATGCGAGCCTTCTCAACCCACGGCATCGACATCTTGGTAGCCTCTCCACCCAAAGTCACACTCTCACCAAGCCCCACCACCACTCACGTCTCCACGCAGGTCAACAACGCGGGCATCGCCCCTCTCCACACGATGGGCACCTTCAACCCCGCCGTCTTCGACGAAATGTTCCACACCAACGTCCTCTGCCCCCTCCTGTACATCCAATCCGTCCTCCCCTCCATCCGCCACGGCGGCAGCATCATCAATCTCACCTCGATCGGCGCCCGCACCGTCCTCGGCGGCGACACGGCCCTCTACACCGCCAGCAAAGCCGCGCTCGAACACCTGACGCGCAACCTCGCGATCACGCATAGCGCCCCGAGGGGCATTACGATTAATAACGTCTGTCCTGGGGCGACGGATACGGATGCTTTGAGGGCGTTGCCGGAGCAGTTGGTGGATATTGTGAAGAATGAGTGGACGGCGGAGAGGAGGTTGGGGACGCCGGAGGAGATTGCGGATTGTGTTTGTTTTTTGGCTGGAGGTGGAGGCGCGAGGTGGATTAATGGGGCGACGATTGCGGCTTGTGGTGGGGCGGCGATGTTTTGAGGGGGATATGGTTGGGGTGTAGGTGTTGGGATTGGGAGGCTTTGCATGTGAAGGGAGAACTGTGGGTTCTGAGTTTAGCGTTAACGCATTCCCTCATCTCCATTTCCTCTCCATCTTCTTTTGAGCTCCTATAACCTCCAGAATGGCATCCAGCCACAGCAGCTTCAGAGCACGCTGTATAAAAGAAAATGAGGGCCATCTCAATCCTCCAGCACATAGAACTGAAAGACCTGATTCATCGTCGCATCAAACGGCTGATTCAGCTGCCAATTAAACGTCGGGAATTGATCCAACAACTGCCTCATCAGTCCATTCAGGAAAGCCAGACTTCCGGGTCCATTATTGTTCGGCGCGGCGCCTTGCGTAGCGATGGTGTGCCATTCTGAAGATCCGACGTCTTGTGCTCGAGCCGTCAGCCCTCCGAAAGACGTACAGAGATAGGTCTGGGGAGGGACTCACCGTCGACGTGTCTTGCTTCATGTCTCTCCAACTCGGCAAAGAAATGCTTCCGTTCGAGGTATTTTCCCGGACGCACATTGTTGATCGTGCCTGTTGGGGCGGTGGTGTTTTCTCTGTAGCTGTGCGAGTTGTGAGTGATGGAATTTCACGAGTGCGAGACACTGGAAAACGAAGGTGCGTACTCGAAGGAAGGATTCGAGACGAAGTATGCGTCCCTAAAATTCCCGTCGCCGATTTTGATGTGGTAGCGGGCTTTGCCGGGTTGCTGGGAAGGTATGAGCTGGCTGCTAGGTCTATCCAGCTCGTGTTCTTACCGTCATGTCGCTGGTGTACCATCCGGAGTTGGGGTTGGGAGATATCACGAGGTAGCAGGTCTTATTTGCGGTGTTGGAGGTTGAGCCGGAGGAAGTTGCCGTCGTGGGCTGAGCTTTCGATGAGTTTGAGCTGCTTGTGGCTTTTGAGATTGTTTGTTTGGCTAGGGTGCTGAATGTTTGGGTGATGTTGGGGTGGTAGGACATTTTGGGGGTGTTGGATGGGGAGGCCTATGGGGAGAGAGGTGGGCGGTTCAGGAGTTGGAGATTCTTATTTCTGGGCTTGGTTACATAGATGCCATGCCGTAGACATGCACTGTCAGCTGCTCTCTTCTCTCGTCTCGTGTCAGCTAGTATAGTCATTTCGGTCACTTAGGTCTTCTTTTTCTCGTGTTTTCCAAGCTCCATTGTTGGCGAGCTGAACAAGCTGAACTCTTGTCAGCAGCCTCGTACTGGTCAGCATTGCGTACAGGGCGATTGGACCCGATGTGATGCGTCGAGGCATCTCTCTTGAATACAGGAGTGGTTATCTTGATGTTAAACTGTTTGAAGTGTCTGTAGAAGATACAGTAGATGGCGATAGGAGAAGTCATGTACGGACCCCTTGTGGAGCACGGACCAAGCCACAAGCCGCAACCAGGATGACATCCCACACTTCGACTGCATCTCTTTCCTCGTCACATCTCACATTAGCAACCATTTCGCTCACAATCGACACTTCGCACCGCTCTTGACCCGCTGATTCGATACGCACAAGAGCAATGGGCAGCCTCGAATGCATAACGAAACTCCACATCCATTCCTCACCGAGATCCTTGAAAAGACGCGTCTGACGACAAAGAAAGGCTGCGAATGTGACTGATGGGAGCCAAAAGACGGGCGGAACACTCAATACAGCCACGGCAGTGTGCATAGCTCAATTTATGGCGTAGGAGGCTTGGAGCTGTGTACAAATGGCGCATGGGCGGCATACTGTGGCTCGCCGGCAGCAACGAAGTGACTTGCTCGGACATACCTCCTGCCTACAACCCCGTCGCTGACATGGTACTCGATATCACCGCAAAAGACTTCGCTGCTGAATACGCGGCCAGACACAGTGAGTACTGAGTAGCAGATAGTTACACCTCTCCTACTTCCGTAAGTGTAGGGCTCTTAACACAGGATCGTCGGCTGGCATCCGATCTGCTGTCTTTCAAACAAGACCGGCGTATGTACCTGCGTCGCAATGAGCGTCTCGGCCCTCCTCCGCGCTTGCCTAGACCAGCTGTCTGCTCCGCTAGGACCCAGCGCAAGTTTGGTGACCCTCTATGCCTCCGGGTGGGTCTCAAAGATCCTCGCAACGATCTCAGACAGCCTGAGAGCACCTCTGGCAGTGTTGACTGATCTCCCCGGGCATCTCGAGACTCCACGGCACATACAGAGTCCATATTATGTCTGACATCTTCGTTCCGCCACATGAAAAGGACGAAATGCTGAGCGAACGCTCGCATGATTGACGCGATCAGCATTTGTCACGGTACATACACGTTGAACAAGCAACGCAGATCCGGCGGTTCACATTAGCAGCTCGCTAACAACATGAGCGACTCTGGCAACTTCCGACCTGGTGGGCGCAATCGGTCTTTTGCTCCTACTTATTTGGGCGGATGCTGCGACTGCTCAGCAACATCATCGTGCTTTAGTGATGTTGCAGTGTGAATTTTACCGAATTGGAGGTACGCGCAGGTGGCGTCGACTCCAACTCTTCGGTCGAAGGATTCAAGATCCGGTACCCCGCAACGAGGAGACAACGCAGATCTCTGGAGAATGCTCCGGGTTAGGAGAACTGTGCTTCCCAGCTGATTGGCTTTCGAATATTTGAGAATGCCAAGGGCCTCGTTGAGACCCACGATTTGCCTATCACGGACTGAAAGCGCTGTCCATGTCTGTGCATCCAGCTTCATCGGTGCGTGGCCAGCCTCACAATCACGCACGATGAGCCTCCTGGTGAGCAGAAACATCACCATCGCAACTCTCAGCATGCGACATGCTGCGTCGCTTACAGCATTCCTTGTCGCCGGCAAAGCGGTTGGCCTCTATATGCATGGCGTCTGCGCGCAACATCAGCTTCTTGGCGAGACGGGTTTTGTCAAGAGACAATATAGGATCGGCATCGGCTGGCAAGCCGCCTAATCTTGAGGCTCTTTGACTGGCTTGTCTTTCGTGTGTGGCGTTTTTGAGCCTCCAGATAGGCTGTTGCTAACGTTATGCTAAAAGCTACCTCTCACTTCATTCGTAGGTGGCTCACAAGCTGGGAGTAACTCTGCCGAGTACCTCACTAAACGGTGCTGAGTATGAGAGATGATCAGCGTTTAGGGCATGTCACCATGTGGGAACATTTTCAATGAGCCGTTGGTCCGTTGGAAGGAACAGAGAGAGTATAATAGGAACTCGCTCGCTGACTCCCATCGACCTTTTTCCTCATCGACAACAATCACATACGGTCAACAAAATGAAGTACGCAACGATCGCAGCCTCGCTCTTCAGCATCGCCCTCGCGGCGCCAGCTCCGGCTCCCACTCCAGCTGCCATCCTTGAGGAGCGCCAGGCAGGTGTCGGCGCCAGCAACCCATCAAGAACTCTCCAGTCTTTCTCGGCCTCTGGTGTCATCCCAACTCTGATCCCATCCTTCGCTGCAGGCAAGCCACAGATCGATGTTTCTGCCACCTACGGCGCGAAGAAGGTCGACTTGGGCACCGTCTTCACAACTGCCGAAACCATCGCACCACCAGAGCTCTCCTTCACCGCGCCAAAGGGCTACAACGGCCAGGACACCTTCTCCCTCTTCCTCGTCGACCCGGACGTCCCCGGCCCCAACGGCCTCCCCGTCGTCGAGCAGCCACGCATCAACTTCTTGCACTACTACATCTCCGGCCTCAAGCCTAACGGCGCCAACAAGGGCAACGTCGTCACCATCTACGAGCCTTTGACTCCCGTCAGCCCCATGGAGCAGCACAGGTACACTTTCCTCGTGTACAAGGAGCCAGCAGGATACAAGCCCAACCCGATCGGTGCGCAGGTCCGTCCTGCTTTCGACTTGTTGGGTTACACTACGAAGGGTGGCTTGGGCTCGCCGTTGGGTGGAAACTTCTTGAACGAGTCTATTACCAACGGCATCCTGCCAGGTTCTCCTTCTTAGACGTTGTATCGTGATGATGAAATCGGTCGTCGCAATGACGGATGTCGGGTCTGAATGAAAGAGACCTTGATGGATTATCTTATGATCTTGTAAATATGTATGAAAGAGAATGTCATGATTCATGAACATCATCAAATGATCTAACATTCCATTATCATTGTTCCGCCATCCATAACGATTGCACGCTTCCGCGACTCACTGACATCCAGCTCTTCCTCCTTCCTCACAAAACCATGTACCCGTCTCCACCAGGCACAATACTATCCCGTCCGGTCCACGTCTCCTTCATCGCTTTGAAATGCTCCCCCATATCCATCCCTCTGCGCACTCTATGCTTCCCTTCCAACCCCCTCTTCTTCACCCTTCGACCATACCCAGGAGCTGCCTCTGCACCCAAACTCCCAGCAACACACTTCTCCACCCCACCCCACGCCGCATCCGCCACCGTCTTCCACGCCGCCGTCTGATCCACCGCCATCTCCGGCGTATAATAGATCCGACAATCCGCCGCTTCATACTGAAACTGCAGCGGGACGTTCGATGGATCATTCTCTCGAAACCCGTCGCGGCTGTTGACGACGGAGTTGAGCGTGCGGTACAAGACGAGGTCGTTGTAGGCCGCGAGAGGGGATTTCTCGTAGAAGGATTTATTGTGGATGTATTCGTATTCGAAGGGAACGCTGGCGAGGCTGAGGATGTAGGAGTAGGGGAAGTCGTTGGTGCCTTTTACGCCGCCGATGGCTTGGGTGAGGGCTTTGTTGGGGCGGCCGCCGAGGTTGATGAATTTTACGCCGGCTACGACAGTCAGGGATTAGTATCAGGTTGGAGAAAGGAGGGAGTGGAGGTGTTTACCTTGCTGTCGCAACAGCTCGCTGAAGATGGTGCAGGTCGAAGCGCAGTAGCCATCTGTGACTACTACGATGTTCTCGGCTTTAAAGGGTTGGGTCGTGATGTTGCTGCGGTTGAGATACCCGGAGATGTCGATTCCGCCGGAGTTCAGAGGCGTGAGGACGTCGGACATGTTCCAGCGGACGATGTTGGTGTAGTTGTCTGGGCCAGGACCGAAGGTTTCGGGTCCGTATTTTTCGGGCCAGGAAGTGAAGGGCTCGTAGTTTACGTCCGTGTCTGTGCGGTAGTTGAAGGTTGACGAGACGAGGTCGGCGGCTGTGTCGTTGAGCTGTAGGAGAGAAGAGAAAGATTTAGTATTGAAGCATACGAGATGATGTGTGAGAAGGAGTTTACCGCCGTCAGGTTTCGATCAACAAGACCGGAGAAATAGCTGATCTCCTGCCCAACGAGATCGAAGGCCTCATGTGCTCGGAAGCGCGATGCGCCATATGGGAGGACATGTGGGAATAGTTGCTTGAAGACATCGTAGCCTTGGAGGATGGTGCCGCCTCCATTGGCTGAGACGTCGATGATGAGTTTCGTTTTGTTTCCTTCCGCATATTAGCAATGCCATGAAATCAGATCATGCTACTGGCTTACGAGCAACCGCTTGGTCGATGAGATATGTGTTGACCTTCTGGAACGGGATCTCATCACTGTCTGTCGATACGAATGAGGCGATACTGAGCACCGCGATGTCATCGTAACCTTCGCCTTCGAGGAAGTAGCCCGAGTTCAGATTCGACTTCTCCCGCACCAACGGAGTGGGGTAACCCGGATCTGGTATTGTAGTCGACGTCGTTGAAGAAGTCGATGAGCTGGTGGTGGACGAGGTTGTGGAAGTGGCAAGCTCTTCTGCATCCTGCAGCTCTGATGAAGGTGGAATGAAGTACTCCTTGTAGATATCTGGGCCGCTCGTGATGTTGTCGAAAGGCACGAGAACACGAGCAAAGTTCTCATTTGTGATAGTAGTTCCATTGGCGAATGTGAGGGTCGTACTTGGGCCCGGGTAGATGTATCTTCCTCGTCCACTGCCGGCGAAAGTTCCGACACCTGTTCCTGCAGATCCAAGGGACACTTGTTGCAAGAGATAAAACATGTTGTTCCACAGGGCATCAGGATCTTGCAAGCTTCCATATGATGCCCAATTGAGCAGATACTCGGTCGCATTCTGGCCGTCAATCATGGCCAGAGGGCTGGGAGTAAAGGTCGCATTACCAACCACGCTACTCAGCACATCTTGGTAGACGTAGACTTCCGGGATACTCATCCCATCCAGGGATACAGACACCAAAGGTGTCGTTCGGCCAAAAGTAAAGATGCCAGTGAAGCTGTCAGGATAGATGACGAAGTGGCCATCGTGGGCATGCTGGAAGGCCTTATACAAGTCGTTGCCGAAGGAGTACTCATTCGAATAGCCGTTGTCGCATGCTTTCGAATAGATTCGTTCAAACTCGGCATAGAAGTCGTAGGGCGGCTGAATCTTCTCTGCATACTCCGCTGGAGGATCTTTGAGCCACTGAATAGTAGTCTGCCAGTTCAGATAGGGTCTTATGGAGTCCATAAGATCGACTGCACGCTATTGTGTTAGCACACCGCACGAAGCATTGCTAGAGGCGTAGACTTGCCTGCAGCAGAAGAGTTGAAGGGCACGCTGTTGATGCATTCATAAGCCAGCTGTGCAGGCACAGTCGCCGTAGCGCTAGGACTGGCGCTGGTAAAGGAGGCTTGGAGCTTCCTGATGCTATTGCAAGCATTGCCTTTGGGATAGCCGCTTGCAGTTGGTGTCGGTGAATAATTTGGAGGTTTCGGTGGCGTTGTTATGGATGGCGTCGGTTTCGATTTGTGGTGCCATTCCGGCCACGTCGTCGCCGAAGGTTGTTTGGGAGTGTAGACACTCGGCTCCGGCCTGAACACAGCTCAGCAGATGCTCGATTGACTAGTGTAGCAACGTCGATCCGCAATTAGACAAGCATGTACAAAGGTTGTATGTCTTCCTCAATGCCGCGCATAGCACATGCTAAGCTGTTAGAACTGTGGAAACGCGATAGGCTTACCATCCTGGCCATGTCTTCTGCGCGCTCCAATTGATATGGCTCTTGGGCCACGACGGCGGCGATGCGTGGCATGCCGTGGCAAGCAGTAAGGCTGGTAGAAGGATATCATGGATCATCTTGTGCGAGGTGATCCTTGTCAAGTGTTTGATGAAGAGGAGAAAGAGACGAGAGTGAGATTTACCTCTACGCAGTTCGCACTTACTTTGCATATCCTGGTATACTACTGTCGTATCTCCTCAATCAATTCACTGTCGATCAGTCATTGGGTGTGCGTGTGCTTTCTCGTACGCCTTGCTCGGACAGGAAGGAGGCTGCAGGAACGTCTGTGCAAGATGCAGGCTCGAGTGGAGTGCAAGTCCTGCACTTCCCGAACTCTCATCTTCCACAACGCTTCTCAACGATTGTTGCTTTGGTGAAGCGTCATCTGGAAAGCTGAGTGTTTCATTACGTCCTGCTCAGCCTTCAGTCCTACCCGTCAACTGTGGTGTAATCGTTTCGGACGCAGTGTGATGTTGGAAACAATGTGAGATAGAGGTCAGCGGGAGCTTATCGAGTGCATTGCCGAGACTCTGGGGTCGGGAAATGCCCTGTTCCTCGTGCCGAAAGAGGAAGCTTCAATGTTCCATTGTGACTCGTTGCATCATTATGTCCTTCGTGAGAGCATTATCCCGGCACGAAGGGATTGGCTTGAGATGTACCATCTTAGGTAATCCTGAGAGATACTCAGAGCTGAGATTTCGAGGCTGCTGTGTCGTCAGAACGCGAGAAAAGCGAAGATGTGACGCCAAAGTGGATGGAGGGGATTTTCAGCGGATGTCGTGACCTGTCGTGAACCAGCGATCTGTGATAACGCACATTGCTCGTGTTACTCGTCTTGGACACACGTAATGCAGTTGATAATGGGCGACAAGAAGGTTGGCGATGTTGTTGTTGATGTTGATTTTGAGACTGATGAACGCGTCCGAGAGCCAGCTGCTGGTGGCGCACGGACCACTAATGTGTCATCTTCCACGGCAGCCATTGGAACTCAACATGTGTGTTGCAGCCGGGCATACATGTTACCGCGCCCAAATCTTTTCTTACCTGGCGGCGCTCTTTCTTGCCGCTGATATATTTGGTGCTCTGGTCATCGCCACTTGTACACATAGTAAGCACTATGGACAAGCACTCTTCCAGTAAGTCCACGACAGCACTCGCGCCAGCAGGATATGTTTCAAAACCGTGCTAACCTAGCTCAAGATCACGATATACAGCCCAAGCCTAGCCGATCCCAAAGCCACACAAGCCTAGAAGAATTCGCAGGAACATTGGTCTTCGATACGATTTTCCTCTCGCTGGCTTTTCTCGGCTTTTATCTCTGGCAGGATGGCGTGTACAAAGCTCCAACGGCGTGGGAATGGTTCTGTATCTTCGGTCCAGCATTGGCGTGCAGCAAAGTTGCATGGTACTTGTGGTCTCGGTACACGTCCGCGAAGGAGTGCAAATCATGAATTGGTGCCGCGTGATAGCTCGTACTAGCTAGAAGCATCCTCTATCAGTGCTTTCTAGAGGAACCATAGGAGTGCGGCGGTCTGTAAAGGCTCAGGTAGCATGTGTTAATATAGAAGAAAGAAGAGACAGGAGAGAGTATGTGAAGCGATGTTGTTGGTGATGGATAAGGATGATGAACGCGTTCAAGAGACAGCTAATCATGGTGCACGCACGGATCAACTACGTCAGAATCCACTGGGCGCGACATGCACAAAGGGGGGTAACAACAACACCTGCCAAATCTTCAAACAACCATTCAACAACCCCTCGAACAATCCAAAATGGCAGCAGAAGCAGCGGCAGGAGCATGGGCAGCTGAGGAAGTGGTGTCGACCGGCGTGCAGGCTGGCGTCGGCGCCTACATGGTACGTTATCCGTGCCATTCGAAAGCTCTACTGCCACTTTTCGGAACGAGTGCCTAAGAGCTTTCGACAGGCGCGGATAGACGAGGCAATCGAGTGACATCCTTGCTGACATGTATTTGATATCGTAGGTCAGCAAACCGACCATGCCACTTAAAGCCAGCTTCAAACAGATTGCGACTGCGAAAGATGATGAGACCAAGTACGTCCTACCCGCCGGGCCTTGGTCCATGACGATTGCTAATTCGCAGACTCTCCCTGGTTCGGTCTAACCATACCGTAACGACCATCCAGAACAAGGCGTACATCTTCGGTGGCGAAACTGCCAGTGACAAGCTTGCCAGCAACGAGATCCATTCGGTCACCACAGAGCATTCCGGAAAGCCAGAGCCAGATTATTCAGTTCTCCCAGCCGTCCCAGATGTCGAGGGTGAGCCTGTCCCAGCAGCTCGAACCAAGCACGCTGCCTGCAAGCTCAATGTTTGTGTGGCCATATTTGGAGGACTTGGAGAGTCTGGAAAGCTTGTCGACTCCGAACCTGTCGTGTGGCTCTACGTGACAGGAAAGTCCGCATGGGAGAAGATAGAGGCCGAGAGCTCGGATATCGCGCCAGTGCAGCGCAGTGAAGCTAAACTGTTCGAACACAACAACAGTCTCGTGCTGTACGGAGGCTTCGATGCCAACGGTCAAGAACTGAAAGATGTCTGGCACCTTGGCTACGCCACCAAGAAGTGGACTCCGCTTCCAAGCGCTCCAGTATCCACCTCGAGCGCCGCAATGTGTGGAGGCGTTCTTTACCTTGTATCTGGATCCGACAACATGAGCAGTGAGCTCCATTCTCTCAACACTACCAACCTTGAGAATGCGGAATGGCACTCGAAGAGTTTCCCAACAAATCCGCTGACACCCGGACCACGGCCTCGCCAAGGCGGATTACTTCTCCCAGTATCAACGGGCTATGGTAGGAACTACCTCCTCTACGCTTTTGGTGCCCGTCAGAAGACCGCAACAGCAGAAGCTGCATCTCCAGAGGAGACCGAGGATCCAACTCAATGGAGCGACCTCTGGACGTACCAGGTAGAATCCAGCCAGCCAGAAGTGAAGGCCACCACGAGCTTCAGCGAAGCAATCAAGCCTTCAAAGATCAAAGATGCGATCAGATCAACGCTCGGTTTTGATACTGGCGAGCACAGCTGGGCCGAGGTCGAAATACAGCCACCAGGAGATAACATCGAAGGCGAGGGCAAAGTGCATCCAGGACCGCGTGCCTATTTTGGATGCGATACTACGGCTGACATGAAGAGTGTCGTCCTGCATGGTGGCCTGAACGCGAGAGGAGAAAGAGAGGGCGATGGATGGACCATCACGTTTTCTTGAAGTGTTTCAGGACGAGGAGCTGACTGAACATGGTCCCCAAGATTCGAAAATTGATCGCAGGCTTTCCAGTGGCCCTGTGATGGTGAGCCAGCCTCTGAAGACAGTGTCGAGTGAGCATAGATACCCCAGAAAATGAAGACAGAAACCCAGATCCAGCACAAGTGAAAGAACTAGCCATCATCTGGGTCATCTGCTTGTTTGTATGGAGTAGCAAGTGGACATAAAAGGGATGTGGTGAATGAGTGTGGTCGGAATGTGCTACCGGAGAAATGTCGGAGCTTTGATGTCCGTGCACCTCCAGCTTCAACCTCTAGGCACAGGCGCAACTGTGACTGCACTTTTGACTCGACATCGCGAACATGACCGACTGACGGGGATTGCCAGCGCACTCGCTCCTGTACACTATTCCGATTATGGCGACCACCTACACCGTCACGGCCCTCAAGCGGTGGAGCTGCCACGACAAGCAGCTTCCTCAGGTCGACCAAATCAAGGCAATCCACATTTACGACTTCGACAACACCTGTACGTTCTGCTGCTTACGCCAAGCGAGCCTGCTCTGAAGCTGATGAAAGATAGTGTTCGCGTCGCCTCTTCCGAATAAACAGGTCTGGAACAGCGGAACATATGGACAACTGCAAGCGCAAGATTTCCTGTACAACGGCGGGTGGTGGCATAACCCGAATATACTCGCGGCCACTGGCCAAGGATTAGAAAAGGAGGAGCCAAGAGCTTGGGAAGGATGCTGGAACGAGAAGATCGTGGAGCTGGTGCGACTGTCAATGGATGATAACGACGTGCTGAACGTGCTCCTCACAGGAAGGAACGAGGCTGGCTTCTCAGACTTGATATTGCGCATGGTGGCCGCGAAAGGATTGGAGTTCGATATGGTCTGCCTGAAGCCAAACTCGAGTCCGAACGGCGAGGTGTTTGGCAGCACCATGCAATTCAAGCAGGCCCTACTGCGGGACATAGTCTTCACGTATGCGCAAGCAGAGGAGCTACGCATCTACGAGGACCGTGTCAAGCACGTCAAGGGCTTTCGCGACTTCTTCGGCGACCTCAACTCGATGCTGATGTCGGCTACCTCCACTGCAGCCTTGCCAGTTCCGCGCAAGCCGTTCACTGCGGACGTCATTCAGGTCACAGAACAGGAGGCCACCATGGATCCCACTACCGAAGTCTCCGAAGTGCAGAAGATGATAAATGCGAACAACAAAGCAGTTTTGGATGGATCTGCTCCACCGGGCACCATTCCGTACAAGATCAAGCGATCTGTCTTCTACACTGGATACCTCATCTCGCCCCCTGACATTGAGAAGCTGCGAAGCCTCATCAAGCTGCCGGCTAACTGCCCAGAACATGAGATTCGTCATCTTGCCAACAACATCCTCATCACACCGCGGCCTGCTCCACGCTCGATCCTAGACAAAGTCGGTGGCATCGGCGCGAAAGTGACCTGGAAGGTCACAGGTATCGCTGTCTATGAGCAGCGAGTCTGGGCAGCTCGCGTCCAGTCCATCACTCCCGGCGCAAAGATCTACACCGAGAATCAGACGCCTTGCGTGGTACTTGCGACTAGACGACAAGCAAAGCCTATCGAAGCTAGCAGAATTCAGAACTGGCAGCCTGTTCCCCCGCAGGAAGCGTTCGAGTTCGAGACCACGGTAGGAGAGAAGGTCTTGCTGCGCGTCGAGCAGGAGTATGAGAACGAAGACGACTACGAGGCATCCTTTCCGAACGCTAAGAATGCTCGGAAGCATCCTCGCGAGGAAGACTTCCCTCCTCTGGGCAGCTCACGGAACGCATCCAAGGCGCAGTCACGCCAACAGCGAGGCGGTGCTCAAGGTGGCGGACACTCTGGCTGGCAGAACAAGTCGAACGGCATCGGCGCCGCAGCCCATCGTGGCGGTGGCAATGCGGGTCGCGGTGGTCAACGCGGCGGTCAGCAAGGCTTCAGAGGTGGTCGCGGCCGAGGTAGCAATCGTGGCGGAGGCCGTGGCGGAGGCGGGCGTGGAGGCTATCGCAGCCTGGACGACAACGTCGGACAGGGATATGGAAGCGGTGGGATGCAATACTAGCAGCATTGATTATCCTCACCTCCCCCTATCTCTGCTCGACGCTTTGGGGACCTGCTTTGCTAATGGCTTTGTGAGCTAGGCCGCCGCTTCAGCTTCTATCTGGATCGGGACCGAGCTTCGACTTCTAGGTCGGCGTTCGCGGACCAAGCACTGTGGTATTGAGGATTTCGGCGCTCTTGGTGTTTACGGACAGTCGATGCGCACCGGACTGGCGAACGAGTGACGACGACAGATATGGATACCGTGGGCTTGATACTGGGACTGTACAACGTATGAATCTGAATGTTAGCGCGGAGTCTTGGCGTTATGCGAGCCGAGATAGAGGACAACTTGTTCGACTGGAATGAAACCTTTGCACGATTTACCCTCTCTCCAGTGCTGTTAGTACCTCCTAGCTGGCTTGACTTCGAACTGACTTGGATATGTTTGAGCTTGACCTTGAGCTTGAGCTCTAACCCTTGGAAGGTCAATGACCTGGCAAGCGGACATGTGAATGTTGACGAGCTTTCCACTCCGCATGTGAAAGTGGCTCGTCCCGCTTCCCGCAAGCGCGCAGCCGCTTGACTCAAGGACTGGCGGCGACAGATTTCGCTTTCAAAAGCAACAACACAAGACTTCAACCATCCACACACAACATGGAACCCTCCAGCAGCGCCGACGGCGCAACTGACCCGCCTGACAAGGGCGAGACGCAAGTAAGAGCTGCATGTACCTCTCTCCTCAGCGGTCAATGCTCACCCGCCTGAACAGGTCTTCCGCCTCCTCGACCTCCCCGACGAGCTCTGGTCGCGCATTGGCAAGATGGCAGTCGATGAGGAGCCCATGAACTGGCTTCAAGGGAAACCGAAGCACAGACTGCCTGCCCTTCTTCACACTTGCGCACCGCTTCGCCATGAGCTTCTGGAATACTGGTGTGCGACTAAATTGTCCTGCGCACCAGACGCCATCTCGAAACACCTTCTTGATATTGAAAATGTCGGCAATTGGCTCAAGATACTTCCCGCACCAGCTAGGCGCTCCATCCGCGGCTTACACATTTTCCTCGGTCACGATAGTCTCAGTGAAACGTGGTTGCTGCTGATGAACTATATTCTGTCGAGCAAGGGAGGTATCGCATATGAGCTTGAGGAAGTGGAGCCCCTTCCGCTTGGGAGGGAGAAGGGTCGTTGGTTCAAGATCAAATTCCTCTGAGCCGTGGTGGACGCTATGGCATGAGCATCGAGGTTCCGGGCTAGGTAACGCATATAAGCGTGTCTTGATGCAGCCTCATCGAATAGAAGTCAGAATAAGCGCCGAGCTCTCGAAAGTCGTAAGCGACTCATCCTTCCGCTTCCTACTGTGCCACTTTTTGCAACTTCTCAACTCATCAGTCCACAGCTTCACCTATTCACCGCTCGATTATCAATATGACAGGCCGCGGAAAAACTTGCCCGCCTCGCCCAGTGACTTTACCCGATGGAACGCTGTCTAGCAATCCAGTACCACGAGAAAGACGACATCAGACATACTCAATTGAGCCAGCATCAGCATCCAACGTAGACTCGAGCTATCATACAATCGATGAATTGCGTGTCAGTGCGCCTTCTTTTCTCTCGCTGGGAAAATGCTAACATCTTGCTACAGGTCCTCATCGCGAACGAGACATCTTCAACAAGCGGCTTCGGCGACGAGATCTGGGAACTCATGAAGAAAATCGAAGACGATCAAGCGACCGTCCTCGTGCCTGACAACCCTCTCCGTCCCTCTCTCGACGAGTTGCTCAGCGAGGAAGAAATGCGCCAATTCGAAGAGTCCATCCGAGATCGTACCTGGGGCTTTTACGTTTTTGTTACAGACTACAGTCCCACTGCGCAAGCCGCTCTCACTGAAGTCTTAGACAAGCTGGTTCAGTGTGCACATCTTGAGCTGGACTGGCACTTGAAACAGACCTTCACAACCCCTATCGTTGCCGAAGAGGCTCGCCGTCGTTTCAGACTCGACGTGGTATCTGATGAAGCGACTCTGGCGAGTGCGAGTACGGATCACGTGAGGGAGGAGTTCATCGCTTTAGTGAAGGGTAAAAGAAGAGATTTCCTGGATGAACACATCCTGCCTCCTCCGCCAAACCGAAATGTTGCGTGTATGATGCTAGACTCGGAGGCCTTTGAATTACTTGGAAGTCTTGACGTTCCTGATTCGTGCGACCGGATGACCCTCGCAGACTTTGGTGCTTTACGAAGGAGTGCGTGTATGAAGTTTGTGGATGCCTGCTGGCAATATCCGGAAAGATCGCACAGCGCCTATCGTGGATGGATCCGTTGGTCGGTTCTGTCTATGTCGGTGCTTTATCAAGAAATTGGGGGACGCGGTAGCGCAATTGAGGGACTACACGAAAATCAATGAAGGTGCAAACAGACAGACTTTGAACAACCACGCATTGCTCGATCTGCCAACCATCGGACCCGCCCGCCTCATTCACCTCAGCGACGCTAACGAGCCTCAATTAAGCGCCAACGAACAAACGCTATTTAAGCGCTGCAGCTTGAGCTGTGCACCATTGTGCACTTTCCCCTCTTCGACTGTGCCACCTTCACCTAACATCATCATGACTTCTCTAGGCACTTCTCGAGGCAAAGATGGTGCACCACCGGAAACGTCTGTCACGCCTCCAGATGCGACCTTATCAACTGATCCTGTTCCATATCGCCGCGAACGGACAACGTATTCGATCGGACCCGCTGCCGCCGTGAATGGAAAGGTGACTTTCCAAACTTTGAAGGAATTGGAGGTTCGGCGTGTCCTTTCAACCCCTTCGAAGGAAGCTAATCATCTCACACAATCTCCAGTCGGCAATGACTCCTGATGGAAATTTCACATCAAATTTTGGCAGCGAACTCGCTCCTCTGATTCACAACATTGACGCTCATAAAGAGTCCTTCGCACGTCCTTATGACGACGATGAACCCAGCCTAGAGGAAAGCCTGAACGAAGAAGAGTTCGCGGAATTTCTCGACCGGATCCGAGACCGCAGCTGGGGCTTCTATATCTTCGTCACACATTACGACAACGACGATTCAGGAAGGGAAAATCTCCAAGCAGTCCTCGAAAAGCTCGTTGAGCTCGTGCGGCTGGGTATGGAGTTCGACGTCGCAAGACTTCTCGAGCCTCGAGCCTTCACGGACGAAGTTTTCGCTCGACTGCGGTTCGAGATCGTCGAAGATGCCACTACCTTGGCTAATGCGACGATTGATAGAGTACGAGCGGAACTTATCGCACTCGTCAGAGCGCGAAGACAAGATTTCTACGACAACTCTGTACTCCCACCGGGTCCTGTGCGAAACTGGACTTGCATTGTCCTTGATGCGGAAGCATTCCAGACCTTGAAAGATGCAAATTGGCCAGGTCCATCGGAAGGATTTTCCCGGCTTGATTACGAGCGTCTGGAGGACTTGGTTAGTCTCAAGTTTGTAGATGCTCGTTGGGAACGGCCGGAAAGATCGCGCAGTGCTTATCGTGGATGGATTATATGGTCGGCTTTCTGCTTACCTCGTTTGTATTATGAGCTTAGTATTGCGAGCAATAGTGGTGCGATGGAGGATTTGTACTGTTCGTTCAAGTGAAGGCATGTCCAGTAAGAAGGGATGCGCAGAGGGTCAAGGTTGATCAGAGAAGGAGAGTGGTGGGTTAGCTCTTTCAAAGTTTCGCTGCCTGCAATATGTACAGGTCAAAGAAGATCAAGTCTATCAGTCGTAGGCATCCAAACCTGCCGAGAATCCAAACACCCTCCACTCATCCCATCACTCTTCAAATTGGATATCAAAGCCATAATTCCAATCTCACTCAACGCACTCTTCGTCGTTCCCTCTCAAGATCATCAAACATTCGTCGTACCCCAGAAATTGCCAAATCCATCCCACTTCAGCAGCTTGGCATCAATCTTCTTCAAATCGCCAACACCAGCATTGGCAGCATCGATAGCGACCTCGCGCTTCATGATCTCGATCGCACGCTCCACGCCCGCCTCACCATAGATGTTGCTGAACATGAACGGACGGCCGATGCCGACTGCCTTCACACCCAGCGCGAGCAGCTTGACGACATCCGCGCCATAGCGCACACCGCCGTCGGCGTAGACTTCGGTTTGGTTGAAGATCCACGGCGCCTGTTGGTGGATTTCAAGGGCGACTTCGAAGGGGGATGGGGAGCCGTCGATTTGGCGACCGCCGTGGTTGGAGAGGAAGAGGGCGGGAACTTTGTTCTCGATGGCGAGGAGGGCGTCTTCGACAGTTTGGATGCCCTTGGGAACGATGGGGAGGGAGGTCTGGTTGACCATCCAGCGGTACTTCTCCCAAGTGATCGACGAGTAGGCTGTGTCGGCGGAGCCAACACCGAAGCGAGCAGCGCGGTGGCGGTTGCCATCGGCAGCAGAGTCGACGGTGAGGATGATTGCCTTCAGGCCGAGCTGCTCGACTTGGCGGATCTGCTCCAGGGTCGCGGTGTCATTCGACGGGTCAATGTAGAGCTGCTGGAAAGTGACTTGTCCGTCGGCACGCGCGGCGGCGATCTCGTCCTTGGAGACAGAGGAGAAGTCGGTGACCATGTAGAGGATGTCTCCGGCAGCAGCACCTCGCACCAGTCCAATCTCACCCGATGAGTTGGCGTAGCCAGCACTCGCGCAAGGGGAGATGAAGAACGGAGCCGAGAAGTTGTATCCCAGGATGGTCGTAGGAAGCGAAGCCTCAATGTCGTCGACCATTGTCATGACTCTGGGCCGTAGACGGACGCGCTGGAAGACCTCGAGGTTGTTCCGGTACGACCATTCACCTGCGGCACCATTTCTGTAGTACGTATATGCCGTGAGGTTCATGTAGCCCTCAGCGAGGTACTGGAAGTCTGGCAAGCCAACGACATCCTCAACAGCAGGCAGCGCACCGCCATTTGAGATGGCACCGAATTGGTCCGCCGCTCCGGTATCTGGGAAGTCCAAGAAAGATCGGGCTGCATTAGCGAGCCCAAGAAGTGGGAAGAGAGCTGCAGCTTTGGAGAGCATGGCTGCGTAGTCAGTAGGATGCAAAGAAGCCCGGAAAATCCAACGCGGGCTCCTAGGAGAAGAGATATAGTCGCGTACACATGCCCACTTTAGATGAGGCCATCAACGGAAAACCACTCAATTGACGAACCACACCTACATCGCACCGGCACACACCTACAACGGCGCATTCGTCACTTCCCAAACGCGCAGATCCGTTCGAGAAGGCTTGGCAGGATAGTCTTCCTTGGCAGTTGCCATCTTCAACGAACGCAGCGCTTGTCCTCGTCAGTATACATCGCCGTGGAAGAGGCCAATCTGACGATGTGGATGGATATTATGCCCTGGCGTAGCACGTTGATGGCACGTTTTGGCCCTGCGCTTGGAGGCGTGCTAACTTCGGGCTTGTGTAGTTTGGCGGAAGAACTACGCTCTGAGACGCCGAGAATCGGAGGTGTCTGACTGAGACAATGTCCCAGAAGCGAGTGCAAAGCGCGAGGTGCGAAGCGGGATGAGGAATGAGCTGATCGCGTCCCGCCATATTATCAGAGCAATTGTCAGCCAGATGGAACAGTTTCCGCGTTGATGAAAAATTGGCGGTCGCAGGTAAGAAGAGTTGGCAAATGAGCCGAGGATCCGCGTGCGGCCGCGTGCGGCATATTCTACATTCTTCGCTCTTTAACGTCTGGGGCTCTGTTTCCCGTGCACGCGATAAGCTATGAAGAAGACGAGTGAAGATGCATATGAAGGGTGATGAGGTGAGGAGGTGAAGTCGAAACCACAAGGTTGTGAAACACGAGAGCCTCGACGCGGGAAGGAACAGTCACGTGGACTCGCTGCTCGGCTCTCGGCATGTACGTCATCCCTCACATGCTGCCGTCCGCGGGATCATCACCATTGAGTGAATCTACCATCTTCCATCTCCTGCACAGCCCCGACCACAAAGCCACTGCTTCAATCTATTTGTTCAGTCCTCCCACTCCTCCGCACAACGCCCCCTACGAATTCCACCCGAAGCACACTACCACAATGTCAGGATCACAAGTTCCAAACGAACCGCCGCCATCCTACACGCAAGCAACCGGATCATCAACTTCATCCGCCGGTCCTAGCTCAGGCAACAACGCGAGCTCGCATCTCGAAGTTCCTGGTACGAGCTCACACAGCAAAAATGGAGGCATTCCGGCAGCGCATCGCAGGAGCATGGAAGACGAGATGCGACCACTGCCGGAAGGCTGGGTGAGGACCTACGATCCACAACAGAATCACCAATTTTTCGTCGATACCACGAAAGAACCGCCACGGAGCATTTGGCACCACCCGTACGATGATGACGAATACCTCGCGACGCTTCCGGCCGAAGAGAGGGAGCGTATTGAGCAGGACAGCATGAACCGGGGTAAGCATCACCCAAGTCATGACGACATTATTGGTGCGCACTCAGAGGACGAGGACGATCACCAACACGCGTCTGCAGCTGCTGGTGCGGGCGCCGCATCATCGAGTGGAACTTCAGAGCTTCCACCGCGACCAGAAGGGAAGGGAAAGCAACCCGACCATCGCTCCTTTGGACGCAAATTTAAGGACAAGGTCACAGGTACCACGCACGAACAGAGAGTGCAGGAGCGTAAGCAAAGACATGAGGAAGAGCAAAGGGCATACGAGCAGCACATGCGTGTCCGCCAGGCGATGGTCCAGGCCATGCAGACCGGGCAGCCGCAGTACCTGGGCAAGGACAGAGATGGCAAAGACGTATACGTCGAGCCACCGCCACCACCTCAATCTTACGGTCCATATGGCCGCAACAGCTACGGGTACTCGCCCTACGGAAATTCGTACGCCTCTGTGTACCAGCCAGGCGTTTACAGCACACCTAACGCCCGCTACATTCGACCCGCGGCACCGTACGGAAGACCATATGGTAGAGGCTATGGTGGAGGATATGGCTTGCCGCTTGCACTTGGAGGTGGTCTGCTAGGTGGTGCGTTTCTGGGCAGTGCACTTCTGTTCTAAGGCACAGTTCGATTCTGTCGAGTTTGTTTTTCCCTACGATATCCACAAGCGAGCATTTGGAAGCGTTATGGCAGTACGACGGTACGACGGGACGAGGACACGGCAACAGATAGGCTTTTGTAGAATTAACAACTTCAAATGATTGATTGCAGTTCGTCTGCCCAGCCCTGGAAATTCAAGGATAACCCAGTCAGTGTACAAGACAGCTATAAATAGGAGTCGTGGGATTGCTCTTGTGCTACGAATATTCGAGTCGCTCAGCGACAGTCTGTGTATAGAAAGCTACCTTCTGGCATGAACGCATATGCGCTGCAACTGCGGGAGGAGTCCTCTTGCGGTGTTTCGCATGTGAAAGCGAGCGACGTTCTAGAAGTCGATGATCCATGAGCATTGCTGCTGAATGAGGCGCGAGCAGGGAAGATAAGGCAGGGTTCATGTGCTAGCGGGGCAGTGCCAAGAGGCAGGTGACTGGAGTTGGAGAAAGATAGGTGATGTTGGAATGACGATGATCAACAACGACGCCTTTCACACCTGAACGTGCTTCTGTCTCCGTGTATTCGAGTTCCACGAAACAGCAAAAATACGCAGAGGCGGAACAAGCGGATCTCGGAAACCGCGCTTTCCCCTCCACACAACGCGTGACGACAGAGCAGCGACCCCTCGATTGATCGTCCAACGTCCCTGCCGCGTACACAACAACTTCGTAATCAGATCTCATGGAGCCCTCCAAGCACGCCGCCATGTCCTCCTCCGCCACATCCTCCACCTCCTCGCGTCCCGCATCAATCTCGTCACGGCAGGAAGCCACCACCACCAAGAGTCGATCGCCCGTCATCAAGCCACAAGCAATCAGCACCACCGCCATCTCCTCGACAACCACAACGCCCATCCAGACCCCGCGAAAAGACTCCTCCTCCCTGGGCCCTTCGCCCTCCGTTTCGAAACGCTCCAGTTTCGCTGAGAACCTCAACCTCCGGCAATATCCCTCCTCTCCACGCGCGCAGCGAACGCAGTCTTTCTCCGGCTCCGCACTCACCGAACTTCTCATGCATCCTTCCGTCAAAGGGAACGGCGCCGATGAGCGTTTCAATGGCAGGGATTGGAGGTCTGTCCAGGTGCAAGAGATTATAGATCCATCGGAAACGCGCTTTGTCGAGCTGGAGACGAGCATTGAGGATACGACAAAATTGCTCGTGAGGTCGGGTGCTCCCAATGTTGTGTTGGTGAGGGAGTCGAGGAAGACGAAAACGGCGATTGGGACGTTTGATTACTCCGATCTTAATGCATATCTACTACTTGTTCTTGGACTGTCGGTGGTAGACGAGGAGGCTGCGAAGGTCGCGGAGAGAGCTCGCGCAGGAGAGGCCATTGCTCTGGGAGAGATCCAACACCACCTGCGACTTAAGGAAGAGCCTGTATTTCTGCCTCACACAGCAACGCTCACACAAGCTGTAGAAGCGCTGGGAAGTGGTCACCATCGGATACTCATCACCAAAGAGGGCACAAGCGAGGCGGTAGGAGTCTTGAGTCAGCTGAGACTGGTGCGCTTCTTTTGGGAGAATCATCAAAACTTCGCTGCCACGGAGAAGCTGTACCAGCTGACGCTGAAGGAGCTGGAGATCGGGGCAAAGGAGGTGCTTGCCATTAATGGCGACAAGCCAGTGTCTGATGCGCTGAACCTCATGCACACCGAGGGCGTTACGTCTCTGCCTGTGCTTGACCAAAATCGCAATGTTGTTGGCAATATCAGCCATGTCGACGTGAAGGTATGGAACAACGACGAATGTGGAGAAAGGCCCTGCTGACAATGTCTAGCTCCTGACTGACACCTCCGCGATTCCTCTCCTCTCCGGCACATGCATCCACTTCATCTCCGTCATCCTGTCAGAGCGAGGCGTCGACAACGGCAAAGACTCATACCCAGTCTTCTACATCACTCCATACTCAACACTGGCACACACTGTCGCAAAGCTCTGCGCCACACGCTCTCACCGCATGTGGGTGGTAGACGCACCTTCTCCCAGCGCCAGCATTCCACCATCACCAGGACCCCATCCAGCCATGCCAGCAGGCAGTCTTCAACACGGCAGTCCGAACCTCACCCACAGCACTCCCATCACCACTCCAGCGCGGCAAGGCTCCGTAACCGAATCAATGACCCCCGGCCCGCCTTTCACATCCGTCAACCCCGGCGTCTCGGTCTCTGCAGGCTCCTTGCCAGGCGCCAACATGTCCGGTCGCCTCTCCGGTGTGGTCTCGCTCACAGACATTCTGAACCTCTTCGCGCGAGCCAGTGGTCTTCACCCCGGTGATCCAGAGGAAACCCGTCGACGGAGGCGGCAGAGCAGCAGCTCGAGCGTGCGGCCGAGTATGGACAGCGTTCGGCCAAGTATCGACAGCATCCGCGCGAGTCAGGATTTGTCAAGGAGTGTGGAGCAGCTAGGTCGGAGCTCGAGCAAGTCGTCGGAGAGGTCGAAGAGATGAGCAGGCAGTGAAACGGGGAGATCTTGTCTGTCAATTGCATGTTACTGAAAGAGAATCAAGTTGAGAAGGACTGCTATCGCATTTCAGGGCGTTTTGATTTGTTCACAGGGTAGCGTAGCGTAGCGTAGGCGCTGGAGGCGTCTCTTTGTATGTTAAAAGAATTGGAACCATCGCCAACGTTCTCAATACACGTACAGCGTCTACACACGTCGGAAATATACCTCGACGGACGAGGCCGCTCTCGTTATATTGTGTGACTGGCCAGAGCCCCTGTTCTCGCCAGGATAAAACGAAATAACTTTCTGACATGCAAAGACGCTGTATATTAGGCACGACAGATCCTTTCGGTGAAGACGGCATCGAAGACAAGATCAAAATAAATGCACGAGTAAATCGGCTTTTAGAACGAGAGTAATCTCCAATTTCTATTAAGTACGGTAAGACTGTACAGCTTACAGCGGGTGAGGGATATCTTTCTTCATCGTCAAATCGTGCTAGTAGCGGTATGTACTCGTTTTCGCAGTCTCTAATACACGTCTCCCATTCTTCGTAACAGCACACGCTTCATCAAGACTCTAGACATTGTGGTCGCCCTTCTCGGCGGAAATGTGCTCGCCCTCGTTCGAGTCGGAGCGGTCTTGGTGGCTGTGATGGATGCCTGCGAGTTCGGGGTCGTACTCGGGGGTGCCTGGGACTTCGCCGGCGAGCTGCTCGAGGGTCTGGAAGAATATATGTTAGCTAAGAGGTCAGGAGTGGTGTTTGAGGGAAAGATGCTTACCTTGCGCTTGGTCTCCGGGATAAGGAGGGTGGTGAAGATACCGAGCAACATGAAGAGGGCGAAGATCTCGAGGACGTGGTTAAGCCATGGCGAGGTGTTGGTCTTGGTGGCACCACGAGTGCGGAGAGGAGCAATGGCAGCCTGAGCGATGATGGAACCGACCTTTCCGGAGGCGGCGGAGATACCGTGGCAGGTGGATCGGTAACGAGTTGGGAAACACTCTCCGGGGACGATGAAAGTGGTCGAGTTGGGCCCGAAGTTGAAGAAGAACTGCGCGAGGACGTAGCAAGCCAAGAGACCAGAGGTACCGATCTTGTGGTATGCGAAACCCATGATGCAGAAGAGGATGGTGAGGATGACGAAACCCATAAGCTGGATGGGCTTGCGGCCGACGGTGTCAACGAGGGCGACAGTGACCCAGTAACCTGGAATAGCACCCGCGCAGACAAGGATGATGTTTCCGACGGCAATGTTGTAGAGGAACTCGTACATGTTGGTACCCTTTCCGTATCCAATGGCCTGGAGAATGGTGGAGTTGTTGAGACCGACACCGTAGAAAGCAACATCGAGCAAGAACCAGGAACCGGCAGTACCGAGCAGGATCTTGCCGTATTTCCACTTGCCGATGTGCTTGCCAAAGTCTCTCCACGATGGCTTGGGGACCTCGAGCTGAGGAGCAGCGTCGCGCATGGTGGTGACACGGGTGATCTCGTCGGGGACACCCTCGGCGGTTCCGCTGAGGTAGGCCTTAACGTCGGAGCCTCCCTTGACAACGTCACGGGAGACATCGAAGGTGTAACGGGGAGTCTCGGGGATGGTCAGACGGAAGTAGAGGGCGATGCAACCTGGAACGGCACCCATTCCAATGATGACACGCCAGCACTTGTCGACGGCGAGCGAGCAGACACCAGTGCAGGTGGCCTGGCCGCTGGCGGAGAGGAGAGACTCCTTGAAACCGGCAATGACGATGAGGGCAACGATACCGGCACCGAACTGACCAAGACCCTGCATGGCGAACACGGCACCCATCATGGCTCCTCTCCACTTGGTGGTAGCGAACTCAGAGGTAATGATGGAAGACAATGGGTAGTCTGGAAGAACGAGTCAGTGTCTGCGGATTCTGGTAATTCAGCGAATCTCGACTTACCACCACCGATACCGATACCCATGAGCACTCTCCAGAAGATGATGACACCGACGATGGAGATGGCCTGAGAGTTGGAGGTGAGAGCCTGGGCGAGAGTTGCGAAGATGATGAGAATCAGCTCGAGTCCGTACATCCTCTTACGACCGACCACGTCGGCGAGGAAACCGAAACCAAGCTGTCCAATGACAGTACCACCGGAGGTCGCGACCTTGATAGCAGTATCGGCGGGGACGGGGATGACACCCTTGTTGGAGTGCCAGTAGACGACACCCAACATGGTGGTGACGATACCGATGGCGAAGATGTCGTAGGCGTCGGTGAAGAAACCAATACCGGCGACGGCGATGGCGCGCACGTGGTACCATCCGAAGGGAGCCTTGTCGATCTCAGCAAGCGCGAGTCTTCGTCGCTCGTTGGGGTCGGCGATGTGAGCATAGTCGTTGTGGAAGTTGTGGAAGGCAGAGTTGCCTCCCGCGGTCCTGGCAGCCATTGCGGGCGGTGGTATGTATGGTATACCAGTTGGCGGCTTGTCTGGACTTGTCTTGTCTTGTCGCAGCTCTAGCGAGTGCTTGACGGTGGGGCCAAGGAGAGAGTGACTTGGTGTGAGGCGCGACAAGAAGAGGAGGGCGCTGGGCGAGGGCGGGTTTATGAAGCTTGAGACATCCGCCAAGGGAAATAGCAACGGAAGGGCTCTGCGGCCATTCACCTGCGGTCGAAGCTAGTCGCGCATCGCTCGTGGGCAGTTTCGCAGCGTGGCAGGTGGTGCTGTTTGGTGCTGGTGAGGGCTTGATGCGCCTTCTGGGCGCGGCCGAGAACCAATCTAACGCACGCCGCCGCTAGCGCCCCTTCTAGCTGCCATCCCACCACTTTGCCGCACCTCCAATCGCAACCCGCAAAACAGTAAACGTGCAAGGATGCATGCACCAGCAGTTGCGATTGCTCGTGAAATCAACGCTCAACTCGTCGGCTGGAATGCCAAAAACGCGCCTGCTCTCATCATGTCGCTGCTCTCGCCCGTCCATACACCCTCCCTCGCGCCATACGCGACTTCAGCCGAGGCCGCGATGCCCTCCTCATCACCGCGACCGACTACTGCTATGATTTCTTCTGCCACTTCTGTAAGATCCGCAATGACCTATTCCACCGCCCGCTCTGCCGCCTCCGTCACCACTCATAGCCGCCGCTGGGTGCGCGTTTCTTCAATCCCTCACCAGACCCTGCTGCAATCCTCCCGCCTTACGCCCTCCGTACGGCCTGAGGATCGGAGGCCTCTTTGAAGTATCGGAAATGGCGCTCCCGTGTTGCACAACTGCCCGATCGCCAAGCGCAGCTGTGCCGTCTGTTGCGTCGCATCAAAATCATCATGATGGTCATGATACCGCAACAGGCATGTCGAGATACATCTCCAGTTGGTGTTCCTCCAGTACTCTTCAGAGATTCGATGTTCCGAGAATATCTCGCTATATCCTCGTCAGGACTTCCACCCTGCATCCTTGAGCGTGTCCAGAACCCTGTGTTCCTGTTCCCTGCGCGCATGTGTCTCGTAAGGCGCCATCTAAATTCTTACCTTACCTCCGCCCTGTCGTGCCTGTCTCCCAAAACGGTCGCTGTCCGTCCAGCGAAATGCTGCGAGGGGCCAGCGTTGCTGCAGAGCCGGACGACTCAGCGCGCCCAACCGAAATGCGAGACTGCAATTCCGATCGATTCTGGGTCGCATCGTTGGTAGAGTGCAAAACAGCAGCCAGCGTACACATGGACGAGGTGAAGTCGCAACGACCAATCATTCAGGAACGTGGTCATGTCGTTGCGGCACATCATTGGCTGTCGGCTGCAAGCGCGGCCCGTCGTGCATAAGCGAAAGACTACTGCAAACCACACCCACATCCCACTCGCGTTCGAGAAGGGAGCACCGAACACTTCCCAAGGGAATTCTCCGCCTCCACCACCACGCTTCCACCACCGCTGTCCACACTGTCGCCCGAGCTTGAAGCCACCGGTGCAGTTGCTTGCGCTGCTTAGTCGTCTTGGCTACGAAATCTCTGCATACCAAGGCCGAAGTCTGTCGGCGCGCGATGAGAGAAGAGTTCCCCCGAAGCCACGTTGTGGCGGAAGAATTGGAATAACTTAATAACCTCCACGTCCACGACAGCCTTGTTGACTGCCATGTCGACTTTCACAGCACGTGGTCCCGAAGGACCAGTTCAACAGATTCCCTCTTCCGGCGTGGAGAGTCCCGACAGACGCGCTCTGGTCAACGCTCCGATCTCTGCTTCAAAACGGCAGACCACATTCCTTTTGCATCGCAATCGCCAGAGATCGACACCCATATGAGGAGGTGAGGTCGAACAACACTCGTCACAGACACGGCAGAGACCCAGCAACTCCAACTGTTCGGGGATCCGGCTGGTGGGTGCATCTGCAAAAAAGCGCAACCCTGCATACAGATTTCTCTTCGAGCCAATTGCGGATCTTGGAGCGTCCAGATCATGCGACAGGCTTTGACCAGTCGCCGGGAGCCTAACATCAGCGTTCCGGCACCCAAGGCGTTTATCATGAACACCACCTTCCTCGGACACCATCCCGAGGCCTCATACTAATGTCAGAGACTTCACGGACCTCGCTTCTTCTTCAACAGAGCATGCGACCTACACAGAACGATCATACTTTAGGTGGTCACGCCCAGAACGAACGCCAGTACTCAAATCTTTCGCCGTCGCCGCCTCTCGGACATGTTCGCTGGCCTGACTGGATGGCATGTCACTATACGTCCTGTTCACGTGGGATGCCTGTGAAGTCTCGTCCAGCCACTTTGCGCGAACACGTGCGCTCAGATATCGTCCTTCTTCGGCGGCCGATCTTCTCAATTACGACATGCACAATCTCAACCGGGTACCCACAAGCTACAACGGTCTTCACTATCGATCATTCTCCCAAAGCGAGATCAGCCTGATTGATGATGTGCGCCTAGAGCTTACCCATCCGGTTGTCACGGCTGCAAAGAAAATCAAACTTCGCCCAATTGGACTTTGTCTTGACTTCACACGCTAATCCAGCACCCCACATTGCACAAGACATGAGTTCACGATCTGCTGGATCTGCGGAACCTAGGTTTGTTGCGCAAGATAGCTGGGTCAAGACTGCCGATTGGTTCTGATTTGTTGACCGTCTTTAAGATAGATGTCAGCGTATCCATCACTACTATAGGGCATCACCTACGCGAAGACCAGATGCTCGTCAACGAGTGACCCGATCAAGACTCACTTTTCAACTTCCACGACATCACGAAGGACTCAATGCATCTCAACATGTTCTATATCACTGTCTTCAGCTCTACTAACTTGCTCAGATATTATCACCTCAAACCCGAGGTATCGAGGAAGCAACGAATTTCCCGCCCGGCATTGTCGATCGCTCACTCCGCGGTCAACGCTCCATGATCTATGGTGGGCGGGTTCAACTCACCACCACTGCCATCAGCAACGCCATGAAGCCGGGCCACACATCTCGATACGCAGTACCAGGTCATATCTGCGAAGAAACGACGCGCGCTCGAAAGCATGTCAGCGCTGAATGCCGCGAAAGGAGTCAACTTACGATCGCTGTGATTCAAATTGAGCGATCGAATCTCATGCCCTAACGATGAGGACACGGAGCTCATATCATTGCAGCCGAATGACAGCGCCTCCAGCTCTCTCGACCAGGGTCCTCGTTGGCGTTTCGCGGGACACGAACGATTTGCAGACATTCAGCACGAAGGCATCGCAAACGATTTGAAAAGAAACACACGGCTTAATGAGAGCTGTCGATGGGGGAGCCTGTCATCTTGCATCGTAGCTCAGACACCACCGTTGCGGTACCAATCGCTGAGATGTCTTCTCATCAAGCGCATTCCAGGCCGATAGCTCCTGAGGGACGCATGGTTGTCGTTGGTCTCCACGACAGTCGGTTCTCACTTCGTTCCAGCAAGAGATGTAACACGTCTTCTCAGAGCTCGCACTACAGGCCAAGCCAGCAGTTTGAGCAAGATATAGGTAGGTAGGTGGTCGGGTGAGTGAGACTGTTTCACTCAAGTTCAATTCTCGACGAGTCAACACTTGGGCATCGCCATAGACCTGCAACTGAACTATCGCTAAACGCTCCAAAGAAATGCAAACCAGCCCTCAAACCAAGCCGCTCTCATCAAATATCGACAAGGAAAGTCATCATCGTCGTTGACCTGTTCATTATCCCTCATCCATTGCGCAAACACGCATTCTGAGCAGACGTCTGCAGCATCCCGTCATTTGTATAGCACTCGCGATACGATCATCCCGCGAACGCGAATTTGCTCAAATTGAGCTTCGATCTCGGCCTCTCACTGTCACCGTCAACATGCTCCTCTGGACTTTCCGGCACTAGAAGGTCTTCGCTTCCTTGGACGAGCACGCTCGAGCGACGGCGAACGACCTTCTTCTCCGCTGCAAGCCATTCTTCGTCGTCGATGATGTCGTCTTCCTCATTTTGATCTGGGACTTCGCAGACCCCTTCCGAGGAAACCTGCGCGATCAAGGAAGAAGAGCTGGGCACGGCAACGTGTACGTCTCCCGCAGCACCTTTGCGATTCTCGCCAATTGCAGGCTCCGCGGCTCTCGTGATCGTCTGCAAAGGCGTGCTTGCAAACAGTGGTGTAGACTTTGTCCGCAGTGGAGAGGGTCGAGAGGGAGTTCCGCCGAATCGAAACGCGGCAAATCTTGAGCTGGTGGCTTTCGTGGTGACGCTTCGTTCCAGTGGGGATTCCACACTGGCGAAAGACGTGTCTGGCGTTTCAACGGCCGGAGACTCAACAGACTCCGTTGATGCCGCAGTAAGTATACTCTCCTGAGAGGTATCGCCAACGCTGTCATTCTCTTCTGAAGTCGAGGCATCAACAAATACATTCAGCTTCTTTCTCTTTCTCGGTGATGGGGCGACAGCAGGCTGGATGGCTTCAGGGACCGCTGTCGCTGCTGCCAGAGCCTCCGCTGTCGAATCATCGGACCAGAGCTCAAATTCTTCGTGCTTCGACCGATTGGATGCCTTTCGCACTGAGGGACTTGGGGCAAAGAAGCGACTCGTGGTAGGTTGTCCATCTTCACTTCCAGTCATAGCGGTGGCAATCGAAGAGCCCTCAGAGCAGAGCCGCTGTCTCTTAGGCGACGAACGTCTGGCTAGCGGGAAGGGATTCGTAGCCGTTCTCCTCACAGGGTGAGGGGCAGACGCTGGCGTGCTTCTATTGCTGTTGCGGACTTGGCCAAAGACGCGGCTGCCCGGAATCTGCGAAGCTGACCAAGAGGTATTCTCTTGACTTTGCAATAGTCGCTGTTGGGACGGAGAAGGAGTGAAAGAATTCGGATCCAGCTCGGCAAGGGGCGTACGCTTCTTGAAGAATTCGGTGATAGTCTTCCCAGGCTTCTCATTCGGCGTATGCACAATCTGATGATGACGAGTCGCTCGATTCTGAAATCGATTGGGAAGCACTATTGGCTCTTTGGTGTTTGGGTCAAGATCGCCGTTCGCAACACCGGCTGCGAGCTCGGGCTCAACATGCTTGCCTATGAAAGGCATGCTGCTGGCCAGAACTCCAGTAGGGAGCGGTGTCAGATGCAGCAGAGACCTAGCCTCCGGACAGAATACCCATTGATGAAGGAACGTTCGCTCTGCGTTCAAGAAAGCCTCAAGGTATCCAGGTGGGACCTTCATCTTCCCATCGAACTGTACTGTTCGAACGACCCGCTCAACACTCTTGTGCTTTCTCACAAGGCGGTAGGCTGTTTTGAGACCCATTTTGTCGATTCCAGGAAGATAGTCACAGCCGCTCAGCATCGCCATCATGCGGAACTCTTTGTCGGTCCACCCGACGAGACTGATATCCTTGCAGGCAGTGAAGTCGGCACGATTGATCATGACGCACTCGCCATATTGGTCCAGCTTCGTGAGAAGACAGTTGACGCCAAAGACCAGTAAATCCGAATCCTCACTCACAACACCTTGGATCACGCCTTGTTTCTCGAGGTAGGCTAGCTGACTATCCGCTTCATACGGAGCAACGACGTAGGGAACATCGAGACGTTTGAGCTCCTCGATGAGCTCTCGTGCCATTGCTGGTGTGACATCTACAGCCTTCTGTAGCTCGAGGTGTGCTTGAGATGATCTTCCCATTCGAAGCAGCTCCAGACCCAATCTCTTACTTTCCTTTCGCCTTGAGGCACGATCCTTCTCTGTGTGGGCTTTGCTGGGTAGATAGTCGCCATCGAAGACCAGGTAAGGCTTCACGCCGAAGTGAATGAGCATGCGGACTCGATGGAGGGCGAAGTCGATGTGCTTCCGCGTGGGCTTGCCTTCAGCCAGTTCTATGGCACATGATACAGTGCCGCGGTGCAGCCAGCCATAGGCATCGACACCAAGGGTCTGACCGGAGAAGTTGCGGAGGTGAGTTGGTTTGTGGATGCTCTTGAGCAGCGGCAAGAGTCCTTGTTGGTGGTGTCAGAGGCCAATATCAATCCTTCTGCTGCCTTGCATGCGCGTACCTTGGATGCCCATCTTTTCGATCGTTGGAATCGAGATGCAGAGTGTCCTCAATAGCCCGTCATATCGTACACGCCGCCGAGCAAGTCATACAAATTGAATGTGCGCGAGAAGAATCGGTGTCGAGTCGAAGTGGAGAGCTCGTTCGGGATTGAAGATGCAAGGTACGCGCCTTGAAGCACGCGTCGAGGATGGAGTTCCGAGCGGGTAAGTGCGGCCGCTAGCGCCAACCATGCGGCCGCTCGGGAAGGCACTTCACGAATTTTCTACCTGAGACACGGCAAGAACAATCAACACACGCGCAAGAGTGAAAGACACCAGCAAAAATGCCGTCGAAGCTGAACAAGGTGCAAAAACACGTGCACAAGAAGAAAGGCGCCAAAATCAACGCGCTGCACGAGAACAGCAGAGACGCCCAACGCCTCAGGAAGGCAGGAGCTCGAGACGAGAGAGTCGCCCGAGTGACAGCGACGAGACAGCAAGCGAATCGTCCATGGCTGGATCGTATCGCCTTCTTCCAGGACAAGCTACCCGATACGCTGCATCCTCTGGACCTGGATCAGATCAAAGACTTGATCCGACAATTTCTGAGTCGCCACGATGATGAGCTGGCCGAACTGAAGGCGGAACGAAGGCCTGGAAGACCGGCTTCCAACAGACAGACGCTGCTGGAGCAGCAAGTCAAGCTGGAGGCGCAGGAGTACGAGAGTGGCTTTTGGTTGCCAAATATGCAGGATGAGGAGACGCTGGTCAAGCTGGAAGCCTGGAGCGGCGAGTGGCTGAGTTTGGGAGTTCTAAGGTTCATTCGGGTCGCAAAGGATGGTGAAGCCAAAGAGAGCCAATTCCCCCCGCGTGGAGCGTCCTAGCTTCCATCTCCATGGACTCCAAATGCTAAGAGGCAGGTGCGCTTGAAGCTTGCGGTACTGCTCCTCCCCAAGGCCAACTCGCAAATATGGCAGGTCCAGATGTGAGGAGCGATGCGTAGTCGAAGTTGGCGATGCACGCTTCAGTCAAACAACATCAGCATCACCGATATCAAGACACCTGTACGCACATTTTTACAATACACGACATCACCCAGACATCATGAGCACTCAGAGCTCCTCGGAATCGTCAGACGTGCGCTGGACCTCTCGAATGATCGCCGAATTTGAGAAAACTTTTGATCCCAGCGTTGGATGGAGCAACAAACCAGTGTACGCCCTCGTGACAACACAGACCAATCAGGGAGGACCTAACGTGCTACAGTCTGAGAGGCAAAACAGTCAAGATTGTTGTTGGCAGCAGCAAAACGAAAAGGTTCACAATCGCTTCGGGCACATTGCGAAGACAATCCAAATACTTCGACCGCGAGCTCAAGAGCTGGAGGCCCAGTCGGGGAGATGTCCTCACTCTCGCTACCGAGACTGTCGATACCTTTCGGGTCTACGCGCAATGGCTCCATCAGAACAGGTTCAAGTTTTAGCGCAACTTCGATTGGCTCCTGGACTGCTACTTCATGGGCGCACGACTGCAAGATCACGACTTTCAAGACGCGATCATCGATGCTCTCATAATCGTGCTCCTTTCTAACACTGGCGACGATGGGCTTTATGGCAAGCGCGTCAATCTCATCTACGACTATACTCCGCATGGCGATCCAGCGAGACAGTTGGTCATCGACAGCTGGGTCAGAGCAGATGTCGAGCAGCCTTACAAGAGATTGGGAACAAATTTACCGGGAGACTTCTGTGTTGATCTTGCGAATGCCGTCAAACGCTTGCGCCGGGGATCTGATGCAAGGCCAGTCTTGCATGACGGCAAAGGCAACACATGCATGTATCATCGTCATGATGAGGGGATGTGCTACTCCAAGCGGAGCTAAATGAGAGAAGCGTGTGAACAACGTCGCGAAAGATTGGAGGAATACTATAATTGAGAGAGGCTTTACAAAGGCTTGAGAACGTCGTTGGCAAGGCTGTTCAGCTTCCACTGCGCTCCGCCTCCGTGACAGCACCGATCTCAATCCCCAAATTTGGCTGATAGAACCCATCCGGATCCTCGCACCACACCCTAATCCTCTTGATCTCCAAATGTCCAACTGTCTCCCTCCTCTGCACCAGCAACCACGGCACGCTCAACACATTGTCTGAGCCCACCAACGCCTCGAACCCTTTGTCTCCCTTCTCAAAGACCTTGCCAGGATACACCGGCGCTCTTCCGTTGATCTCCGGATATCGCTGCATCAAGGCATAATAGATCAGGTTCCTGCTCTCGGCGAGGCTGACTTTCCGTTGAACTACGTGCTGCAGCTTTACGGGCACTTCTAGATCCTTTTGAAGGCGCTTTAGAGAGAGCCAACAGATATCAGAAAGCTGTCTGAGAGTTATCATGCTGCAGCCATCTTCCCTCCCAACCTTGAAGACCTGCTGCGTGTCGACCTGAAATCGCGGTCCGAAGTTACGCTCGGCGACGATGAGGCCAAGGGTGGGGAAGTAGGCGTTCGTGTAGAAAGCGTTTGTTGGCTTTAGAACACAGTCAGCTACTCTGAGTAGGAGGAAGAGATCGGCCTTACCGGATAGTTCCCACTTACATGAGCTTTCTTCTCATGCCGAATCGTCAGTTGCTGTCCATCGGAAAGTTGCTCTCCAACGAGCTCTTTAATTCCGGGGATCTTGGTGTAATCCGGCAGCTCATCGTCCTTGTTCACGACATTCGTGTACGATCCGGAGTTGACTGTCCAACCCCATGTCTCCAAATCGTACCAGTCGTTCCATCTATCAAGTCAGCTTCCAATGCCACAGTCGACCAGAATCAAGGAAAGGAGTAAAATGCATCTGCTCTCTCTCGACGCTTTTGGAACTGTGTTGGGATCTTGCATGTACTCGATGAGCGTTCGGCCTCTTTGTGTGGCTGCAGCGAGCTTCTCGACGCTGGGAATCCTTCCGGGTGCGCGTTTGGTGAGAGATTCGCCGGTGGTGAGCTTAGAGTCACGACGGAGCTCTTCGGCGGTCTCTTCCATGGTTCGATTGCTGCGAGGGATGATGATGATGAGTCCATGATCGTCCAAGAGTGATGTGTGCCTGTCGTGCTCTGCAATTGCCGTGACTTCTGTGAGAATCGCGAAGGCATCCGCAACAGCGAGGAAGGCGCTGGAAGACTCGATGATGAGGTCCTATGGGCAGGCAGTCTCTGGTGACCAATTCAAGGAAGGAGATCAAGATTCACATGCTCTCTCTAAACTGCTCTGAAACACTTTTAGGGTCTTGCATGCACTCGAGTGCTGGACGATCGACCATCGCAACGAGGTAACCAACGAGCGACCATCTCCCGGCAAGTGAAAGACATGTAGAGCGGAGAAGGTGACGAAGATCGCAGTGATGATGAAAGCAAGGAGGAAGACGAAGACGATAGCGCTAGTCCCGTGGATGTGATTTGAGAAAAAGGCTTTAAGTGTGACACCCGGGACTAATTGCTGGTCTCTTCTCAGATGCAAATGCTTATTATTAAACGAACGTCTGAGTGTCTAGTGAGCGGGTGTTGCTGCCATCTTGTAGTCTTTCCCTATCGAGTTAACACTGTTTTCGTATTTCCGCCCGGATGCGCCACCAAACACTTAAGCCATTTGACGTTAGAGCCTCCACCATTATGTAAGCAAGCGCCAATCATTCGCGTTCCAGAAGTCTCCTGTGTTTCCGCCTCAACGACGACAAAAACAAGCACCAATTCAACCCCCGTCGCCTTTCCGGCTCTTCAAAGCGTCAATCAGAATGCGCAATGGCGGCGCTGCCAGCTGACATCACATGGCGAGCTCAAGCCGCTGCAAATCTTCTGGAAGCCAACAGGAGGCGTGGTCGGATAGGGACGAAGAAAGCACGCACAGGCTGTCTCACATGCAAATCGAGGCGAATAAAATGTGATGAAGGCCATCCACTTTGCAAGAAATGCTCCAGCACAGGACGAAAATGCAGCTATCCCCCGCTTGCTCTTTCCAAACATCGGAGCCCCAGCCAAGGAGAACGAGACGAACGCAAAGACAGGTCATTCGTTGGACGTCAATTGTCAGAATCGATCGGACTGAAGGAGAAAGACAAGCGCACCTTCGAGTACTTTCTCTCATGGGCCGCTCCAAGATTGGCAGGGACATTGGACTTTGATTTCTGGTGCAGTCAAGTTCTAGGTATGCTGATGAAGGCTGAACATTCACCAGAGAGCTTGATTTGCTTGTACTAACCAATATAGTCTTAGCAAGAAGCGAGACGGTCATCCTAGATGCTTTACTGGCCATGTCTGTGCTGTACGAGCATCCACAATTCATGAAATCCCACTTGACATCTGGAGAGGATTACCCCACGCCGCAGGACCACCCTGTCTTCGCCGGCGAATCCGGAAAGTCCATTGATTCGCACCATTCGCTCGCATTACAACACTTCAACCGATCGATCCAGAGACTTCGAGAGCAGATCGCTTCTAATGATGTCTCGCCGACGCTTGCAATCGTGAGCTGTCTCCTGTACATTGCCATAGAAACGATGAGGGACAATATCTTTGCTGCGCGCGCATTGCTTACGCACGGCGCGAATATGTTGAAAGCGTTTTCATCCAGATCTTCGCACCTGGTGAAAGACCTGCTGGTGTGTTTCAGGCCAAGAATTGTACGTCTGGCGGTGCTGGCAGCCACATATGGCTACCTTGAACCACTCAACATCCTGGGCACTTCTACTGCTCACCGTCCAGCTCAACATTTTGCGACAGTAGCAGAAGCACGGAATGCCCTGTATGATATCATGGCCGATGCTCAGAAGTGTTTGCCCGTCCGACCAGATCCTGTGTCAAGGGTACCTTCTTGTGCACAAGACATGGAAATATTCGGACCATCTGACGCTTCTTCCACTGCATATGCGGCTCCAGAGTATCCCACTGGGGGCTGCGCCCCAGGTCAGGCCTTTGATTCTCCTTCAAGCTGGGCTGCTCATGAAATGGATTCTGCTGTTCCACAACCTCCGGCTGAACCATCAAGGGATAAACAATGGATCTTGAAACAGCGGCTTACTCAGTGGCTAAGGCTACTTGAAGCGGTCTCAATCGAAGAGGATGAGACCATCTGCAATCTTCTCATGCTGTACCACGTCTGCTGGATCGCGATTTCAAACTGGTCATCACCGCTACAGAAGTCGTTCGACGACTACGCGCACAATTTCCAGGAAATAGTACGGCTTGCCAGAAAGTACCAGGAGATCAAGAGCTCCCAAAGTTCTACATTCAGCATGGAGACCGGTGCAGTTGGGCCGCTCTTCTACGTCGCTACAAAGTGCCGTATCTCCTCCCTTCGGAAAAGCGCTATCTGCCTGATGCCCAAAGGAACGAGGAAAGAATCGATGTTCGGGGCTAAATCAACTGCCGAAGTTGCTGCAAGAATTGTGGCGATCGAAGAGGAGGATTTGTCGCCTTCGCCGCCGTCTTCCAAGACTCGCGCGCTTGCCATCGACGACACCGTGCTTCCACCGGAGGACAAACGGATCAGTAGCTTTGAAATCTTGATCAACAGACCTGCCCACCTCCAGCAGCTCCGCGTGACGAGATATCTTACAGGCCTCGATGGTTGCCGCATAAGGTCGGTGAGGGATTATCCCATATGAGAGTGCTATGTTCTAGTCTCTGTTGCTTCATGCCGACTGGACAGGCACGAGAGTCAGCATGGATGACCAAAGAAGGGCAATTGTTCAAATGCGTACCCGGCAATTCCAGGCCCGGACTGGCCCAGAATGGATCATGACATCGCATAGCCACGAGAGTTGGTCTGTCATATTTCCAATCAGCATACAACAACAAGCTCTGGTACTTCGACCACTAAAACATACGCTATGGATGTGTGCGCGCCCCAGGCCGCACGAAGCAGCGATATTGTCGTGGTTCCTCAGCCGCACCTCCCTCATGTATTGAGCCTGACTGAACTCTCCTTTGGCATCGACTTGAGATTTGGCTCCGTTGTTGCTGCTGGCGTTGAAGAAGAATCGCGTTACAGAGTACGCGCAGAGCACGAATCCGCCGGCAGCAACGACGACGATGAGAACGATGACTTGATTGTCCATTGCTAATGATCGGAGGATGGGTTCTTCGACGATGATCGTGGTGTGCTGCAGTGGAGGACGCTGGTTCTCTGTGACTGACTGTCGACACTTGGTGCTGGGTCGATTAGGAGAAGCTGGGGTGAGAGTACAAGGACCGAGAGGGAATTGAACAAGGCAGCGGTACTATTTGAGGGCGGAGCGTCAATAACTGAACGAAACTCCGAGTACCGTCGGGGAGCATTCAGACCCGCAGAGCGCCATCAACCCTTCCTCATTCGTGGTCTTCGCCTGCGCGTCCAAACAAATCCTCGGATTCCTTGGCAAATATTAGAGCACGTCGCACTCGGCAGATCTTCGGCTGGGTCCCCTTACCACGTGATTCTTCGACTCCTCAGAAATGGCTCCAATCCTGTGCGATTCACACGTTGAGACGCTCTGAAGTAGTGAGGAAGCCAATCTGCGGATGAGATCTGCGGCTACAGAGCAGAGCATGAATTTGTTTTGTCGCTTGCACAGATAAAGCACCTGGAATCATTGACTTATTGCGATTCGATCAAAATGGACATCCTCATTGCTCTTCATACCTCAGGTCATGGCTCACGCGAAAATATTGCCCTCCAGGCTCTGACTGGCTCAAAGCGTGTATCTGAAAGTAGGCCCTCCTCCTTCCAGATTATCTCTCGTCCCCCTATCTGCAGCCCTGTTCACGAACCAGAAGTAGATCTGCAAGATCACCGTGACAATGATAGTAATCAGACACGCTGTGATGCAGCCCCACAGACCAGGAATGTATCTCGGCAAATCTTGCTCGCGGAAAATGAGAGAGCCAGCAATACCTCCAATTCCACCAAAGCCGACCAACGTGGCGGAGCAGAAGGCTCGCTTCCACTGGCCACGAATGTTGTTGGCTTGGAAGGACATGACCATGACCACGTTGGCCTGGACACCTGCACAGCAGATGAAGACGCCGAAGTAACGAACTCCATTGGACGATGTCCATCCCATGAGCACTAGCCCAACGATGGCGACAACTGCGTTGAAGAGGATCTGGGGTCCGCGTAGACGGTATCTGTCGCCAAACCATGACTCCACGTACATGACTATTGCTGCGAAGGCGTAAGGCGGAGCGACCAGGCACTGCGACTCGGCGATGGAGAAGCCCATACCCAGTCTGAGGATGATTGGAAGGAAGTAAGCCAGAGCGTACGCGATCGTTGTGGTGCAGAGGAAGATCATGGCGAAGCCCCAAATCTTCGGATCGCTTGCGGGAGCGAGAAAGCGCTTCATGCTAAAGGCTTCGGTCACAGCATCGCCTCGGTCTCGGTCGACGGTCGCCATGATGTAGCGTACTTCCCGTTCATTCAGAAAGCTCCAAGATTTCCATGCTTGTTGATCGGGAAAGGGTACGACGAAGATGAGACCGAGCCCTCCGATCAAGACGGTCAAGATGCCTTCCATGATGAAGATCCTGTCTCAGGATTAGCAGTGCTACTTTAGTGGGAGAGCTCTTACGACGTACCATCGCCAGCCCGCATAATTCGCGATGCCATCCATCTGCATTAGGCCGTATGCGAGAATACCAGACACTGCAGATGCCAGAGAACCGATCATGTAGAATACAGCATAGCGTTTTCCGACGTCGTATCGGACGAACCAAGTAGAGAGCAGATACACTGCACCAGGGAAGTATCCTGCTTCCAAGATTCCCAAGATGACTCGAAGGCCAGCGAGGGAAGACCAGTCGTCAATCAGGCCCATTCCGACCATCAGAATACCCCAGGCAATGCATATTCCGGATAAAAAGATTCGAGGTCCGATCTTGCGTGTGAGTGGCGTGGCGATGGGTTGCAGAATTGTGTATGTAACAAAGAAGACCAGCGTGACGATGGCCTGTTCGGGACTGTGTTAGGAACAAAGTCTTGAATGTGCGGCTGCCAACGTACATAGCGATTGTTGCCAACCATCTCAAGCTCTGTTCTCATGCCGGCAATGGCAGCGTTGGACAGATTGGTTCGATCCATAAGCGAAATACAATACCTGAGAAATGCAAATCAATGAGAAGCTCATGAGCTTTCAGATGCTCGACTCACATTGCTCCAAGGATCAGGACAAGTCGACGGTCAATCTTGTGCTTGATCTTACGCCCTTCCTCAGGGGTGAACCAGTGGAAAGGATCATCACGATCAGAGGAAGACGACGAGTCAACCTTTTCAAGCTGGGTCGTTTCGATGTCATGATCTGCGAAAGCAATTGCTGGCTTCTTGTCAGGATTAGTGTCCACGGCTGGTGGTATTGAAGTAGCCATAGTAGTAGCTACTATAGAAGAGTTTCGCGACATGGCTGCGAGGTGAAGGGTAAGACGAGGGAGGTCGATGCTAACAGCCAGATGGGCATTCGCGACGACCTATATGTATCTGTACCAAAAAGCTGGTCAACGGCATGCATGTGAACGACTATTGCGGGCATGGCGGGCGATACCCCAGGAATCCGGGGCGCCGCGATCTTGGCCTGGGGTGCTGGGCATTTTGCTAACAGCTAACAAATGCGCCAGCGCCTTGTCAACCCAAGTTTTGTGTAGATTTCATGCGTTACGATGTACCTGTGCCTCGACGTCGGAACTCTGAATGAGTGTCGTTCAGTTGATTGATCGATCTCTGAGGATTCTTACTCTGGCTTTGAATCCTCTCGCGGCGTTCGGAGTTGGATGCGGCGTTGGCTCAGACGTGCCATTTTGTCGGATCGCTGCTGTGCTCGCTGCAATCTGTAAGCAACGACCGAATGCTCATGATGTAGCGAAATGCTCGTGGAGTATTTAGAGGCACAATAATTGCCGTTGAGAAAATCTGAATACGCGAAAGCGGTCGTAGAGCCACGTGCCATGTCGCTACAATCGCCACAAAACGTGGCGCCCAGATTTTCCAAGATCGCGGGGAAGCACTGGACCAAAGATGGAGAGAACCCCATGCCGTTGCTGTTCCCGATGTCCAGCTGCAGCCAAATCTCCGTCGTGCTGTCAGTGAACATGACAGTAACTGGTGCAGAGGTAGTCTGGATGGAATGGAGTGTTGCTAGGCGCCAAGGGCTGCTGTGAAGTATATTGAAGGGAGAAGCGGCAAAATTGGATGGCAAAGACGTTGCCAGTGTAGTTAGCACCACTGGCTATTGACATATCCTTGCCCTGTACATTGCTCGTTATATCCGCGCGGTGAAAGGAAGAAGGCCGCCCCGACTTTCAGTACATTCCATGCGCGTGTCCCGGCGCGAAAGAGTACTCTACTGCGGCAGCTCTGGCGGACGGCCATCAGTGGAGATGAAAGCTATCGGTCAAATCGGAGGCGATGCACAGAGTGAATCGATGGCGCTGGGAATATCATGTCGAAAGTGTCGAAGAAAAAGTGAAGTGTCTGAACGAAGGAAGTAAGGAGAATAGTTACGCGGAGTTGTGATCACCTCGCTAGTCCAGAAAGAGCAAGGTGTGCCAAGATCCCACGTGTCACTTCCTCGCGAGCTTTTCGCGTTTCTTGCTCGAACAAGCACCTGCAAAACATCTCATCACCAGAAATGACCGCGGCTACGAAAGATTCCAATAGAGAAGTTCAGACGTTGGGCCAGGCAATCAGCCAGCCTTGGGTCATAAAGGAAATCTACGGCTTTCTGCTTGTGACCGCAGCGATATCCATTATCGACTTCAATATCCTATGGAACGATCCAGACAAGCGCAAGGTCCTGATTGCTGCTGGCCTCAATGTTGCGGCTCTCGCTGGCTATAGCATATCCTACGACTTTCGAGCAAAATCCCGCAAAGCAGCATCGCAAGCCGCTGCAGGCGAGAAATCCGGATCAACCGAAACTTCCCACAAGGAGACTCGTGTATTGGTCTTCGGCACGCCGGTCGTAATCACTTTCGACAGGTGCTTAAACCTGTTCTCGATTGTTTTTGCCTCGCTTGTGGGCATCTTGGTCTACACGAGAATCTGATTGGATCAGTGTAGTACTCAGGACGGCAGTGCTGATCTCCTGCGACTCTCGGAGCAGCAGACGTGTGCGTCTTGATCCTGAAGCCCAATTCCTGAATCTTGAACCCTTAGCCGTTCCGTCCACGCATCTAAGGGTGGTTCTCACATCGCAATGGACGGACCAGCAGCGCATGCCGCTGAGAAATGCGAAATCTCGCAGCGGTTACGTATGAAGCGTAGCAAGAAATGGAGGAGATCTGTGGGGGATTCGGCGTAATCTCTAGCTACTCCCTCCAAAAGGGTGCAGGAGCCACGAATTGAATCGTTTCTGTGGCGCTGCGAGCCTCGCAAGTTATGATGAAAATCAAGCAATGCCACTGTAACAGGGCAAGATCGGCTGTGCGACAGGTCAAGCCCTTGCGAGGATGTGCCCTTCAAGAGTTGCATTCTCGCGATTCCTGTCACATGCCCCAGGCATAAGGCTCAGTGCAAAGACATAAATATGCATCGTGCTGCCGCGCTGGATACGAGATCTCAAACGACCATCTTCTCTGCCACACACCAAACATTTCGGACCGACGCACGCACAACATCACGCCAGCAATCATGAAGCTCACTTTCTCCTTGGCGATCTCCGTCCTCGTTGCGTTTGCAACTGCCCAGTCTTGCAGTGTTTCTGCAGACTGTCCCGGCGTCGTTGGTGCCGGCGCAATCTGCGAGAACGGCCAATGCACCTATACTGGACTTCATCCTCCAAGGGACGAGAGAGTCGCATTCGAGGCATAAGCGCGCTGGAAGAATGTAGTTCCCTCGGTACGTGGCAAGTACGACACTTGCATCACTTCTTGCTGTGTCCATGGACTTCCGCTGATCAGTCAAGTCAGATAGTCTTCCGACCTGGATCAATTGATGGCAAGATTGGGAAGCGTGCAGATTGCAGGCTGTGTCTTAAGACAGGGCCTCCTGATCTCTTGTTGTCTTCCGCTCGCTGCGAGTACATGTAAACGATACATATCACACTTCAATGAATCTCGATTGAACACAAGACGAGTCTTAGCGATAGTCTCCCGACGTCTTTCTGGCGTAGGACCCGGCCGGATATAAGGATCTCAAGCTGCATCGGCATACCGATCAAGGGAAGTCGAGACTCGGTCTCTGCTGTGCCTCTTGAGTACAGACCGCTCGGTCTCTTTGTCCCTTCTCCCAGGAAAAATAGAATCGAAGACTCCACGTGCTGTGCCGCATGCTCTTGTGGTCGCCAGTCAGGTTTTCGCACGCCCGCGGAGAACATCAATGCCCATCATTGTACTGGCCTCCCGACTTCTTCGCCGTCTTCTCCAATTTTTGCAATCCAGTATTCGCTTGTCAAACATTTTGACTCCAGGTGGCAGCTACTAGCGGCCCGCCAGTATGTCGAACGAAGACACACAGCATTGGCTCCATTTCGACTTTATCGCATAGAAAGACTGCTTACTGCCTTCGAATTTGAATCACGATCTGCCATTGTCAACATGCGTGGCCATGAAAAGGCTCATGACTCTCCGTTAGCGAGCTGAAGCATTGGCCAGCGATGTCCAATACATTGAGCAACTATGTGGAATTCTCACAGCCATCAAGCTGACGCTGGCTTCGACATGAACATGCAGAGCCACTGCTAAAGGTTCCGACTCTCCCATCCATCACCCTGGAGGACCCGGCGAGTCTCCTGCGGTGCTTGGTCACAACATCTGCCGACGCCTACATTCTTTGGACGCCAACAATGACCAAAAATCTCTCTTGCTACTGTTGACAAAATTTTTGTCCACCTTGCCTATCGCTTCTCCCGCGACATGAGGGCCTTAAGCACGATGCAGGATTCAATACTCGGTTGCACACGTTGGACAGGTTACTAGGTAAGACATGGACCAAGAGCCCGCAAAATGAATGCGACTATTGATTAGATCAGCAGCAGCAAAACGACCCAATGCCGCTCATTTAAGTCGGAACGTCTACTGGGAAGGATACGCACGTACTTCGAAAGCCTGATCACCATGCACATTGCAAGACCTTGATACCAAGAAGAGCCAAAGCGAAGATCAGCTTATCGGAATAGAAAGCGACAATTGAGTTTGCTGACATGGACAGCTCACTTTCCGCAAGATCCTGGTATGGGAAGGAGACCCTTCCGGCCTGCAGCACTTTGATTGCAAATGCAGAGTCAATGTTACAAAGGAGGCAGACCTCCCGTCGATTGAACGACCCACGACTCATCACTCTGGTGCAGAGCTCTATCCAAGCAAACACTCACAATGTCCAGCCACCCATCCACCATAGAAGCCATCATCAACTACCATCTCCCATTAGCCGACAGTGGACCCCCATTGGCTTACAACGTGTCCACAGCAGGCAGCAGGAGAGTCAAGCACAATCCACGTCGTCTCGCCATCACCAACATTCGAGGTCATGAGAGCGAATTCGATCTGGATACTCACGGCTTCCAATTTGTGCAGAACTTCCCCAGCGAGGATAAGAACTATGATGACGACGATCGGATCAAAAGGGTGGTATACAAGGAGGTGGAGCGAATGCTGAAGAGAGTGTAAGGTCGCCAGCTTGCGTCTGGAACATGATATGAAACTGATACATGCGACCAGGACGGGAGCAACCTCCGTCTTCTCCTTCTCTCACGTAATCAGACGCGATCCGCTAAGCACGGCACTGACCATTCCAAAAGAGGTGGACGACGCAGAGGTGGTCAAGATATCCACACCAGCCTGGTTCGCGCACGTCGATCAATCCTACGATGGGGCTTGGATCGCTCTCGACAGCATCTCCAAGCGTGATCCGTCTCCAGACGCAAAGTTTCTCCCTCTCATGGCTCGCAACCGGTGGGCAATCATCAACGTCTGGCGTCCAATCAAGCCGATCAACAGAGAGCCATTGGCGGTGTGCGATGCTCGGACTGTGCGAGAGAGTGATCTGGTTGAAGCGATTCTGCGGCCACCAAGAGATGCGTACGCCAACGATCCTAAGGGAGGGAGCAAGCCGGCGGGACGCCATTCGGGGTATATGAACTACAAGACCGGGAATGACGAGGTTGACAGGGCGCCGGACCAGAAGTTCTGGCAGCTCTTGCCTAATGCGAGGCACAAGTGGTGAGCTGTTTTGCAAGCAGAAGTAGACGTGGCTGGCTGCTTACCCTTTGACTTCAGGTACTGGCCAAGCGAGATGCAGCCTGACGAGGCTTTGCTGATCAAGTGCTTCGATTCAAGAACCGATGGCCGGGCTCGTCGATCACCTCATTCTGCAATTGTGACGCCAAATGATCATGGGCCTGCGAGGGAGTCTATCGAGATTCGCTGTCTGGTGTTCTGGGAGCATCAAGCGTTGGAGCAGGACGAAAGTGAGAGAGCGAGACTGTAGATCATTGTGAGCTGAAAAGGCGTCTGGGAAAACAAAAGCTGTAATGATATTGAGAGCGCTGTCATCTCCTCGTGTGCATTGCCCACGTTGAATTATGCAACACGTGCCTCTGGATCAATCACCCAAACAACTCTTCTGTTCTGGACCTGCTGTTGGGATCCAAGTAAGGCGTTTCACCAATTCCAACAGCACGATGTCCGAATCGCTCCCCTAGCCCCTCATAATCAAAAGTAGCAGTGTGGAAAGCGCTTCTATTGTCCCAGATTGCTATCAATGCGACGTCAACAGTCGATCACCTATGATGTACTGGAGAGACTAACCAATGTCGTTCTCGTTCTTCCATTTGAATCTTACAGTCAAATCGTGATTTTCTAAAACGATCCTCTTAAATTTGGCCAGCAATTCATCACTCTCTTGAGCGGTCAACTCGTTGATCGTCTTCGGAAAAGGGCCAAGAGCGAATAAGCTCTTCCAGCCGGTGACGGGATTCGTTCGAACGATGGGGTGTACAGCTTTCAGATCTTTGCCGATGTTATTTGGACTCCCTCGCGGCTGTTCATAGATCTTCACGTTCTCTGGATCCGCTGCGGCCGCTCTAATGAAGCCGTCGCCCACGAATGTAGCCGTCAGACCCTCCAGAAAGCTGCGGTAGGCGGGAGAGAATCGATCGTAGATCTCGTATCCGGAGGCCCAGAGCGTGTCGCCTCCGTTTGAAGGTAGCTTCGTCAGGCGCAGTGAAGTATAGTCTGCGGGATTCGGCTCGAACTGAATGTCACTGTGCCATTGTGCAGAGTCGTAGCGGCGGTTGTTCTTCTTTGCATTTTCCTCATGACGAAACATCTTCTTACGTGCAACGGAGGATATGTGGCTGATCTCGGCGTCGCCAACGCCAAACTCGCTAGTGTTGTTCAAAACCGGGTGCACATGTAGAGATGAATCTGAAGGCTTGCCTGTGAGCTGGCCCAGGCGATGGATAAACTGCTTCTGGAGTTCATTGCTGAGGTTGTCCTGCTTGCGGAAAAAGACCACGCCTCGTTCAGAAACTAGTCGAGTTAGTACTCAGCGCTTGAAAAGGATGTTGTTGTGTTTCGTACTGGTGATTGCAACATCTCGGATTAGCTGATCTGCATTTGGAGCGTGAATCAAGTCATCGACAATGTTGACGTTGGGGAACTCTCGTCCGATGACAGGAGTTATGTCCTCAAATTGGAAATTGTCAAGTGCGCCTGACTGCTTGAGAGGGGCTGGGTATGTGCGCGAGCCATCATTCGAAGGATCGTTGTCACGCAAGGGCACACCTGAGAGGATGCCTGGAGCCATATTGAGTATGGATTGCACTTCCGAGATAATGAAGATCTTGGAGTAAACGGCTCAAGATGCGAGCTCTGCTCTTATGAACACCACACAAACGTCCATTGTCCGGAGCATCGGTGGATGTGGGGCAGCAGGATTGCGAGTCGCCAGCACGCAATTACAGGGCTCATCCCCATCATCGTGCTGCAGCAAGAGCTGCAGCCTTTGTCAGTGAGGGCTTTATTGGCCAAGATACGGCAGACACTGCGCGTGTCGGATCGCACGGTAGGCACAGCACCGGCTCGTCGGCGAGTAGACTGTCTGCCATCGAGTAGAGGTAGGCGTTGACGGAGGCCTCTGAGCTGATGGAAATATCAAAATGATGCCTTGAAGGCTGGGTACGGTTCGTTGGCCCGCCGATGACAGTTGATTTTGGGAGGTGGACGGAGGTAAGAGGGAAACACAGGAGCTGAGCGCTTGTGGTGGAAAAACCGATCTGCTGAGCACGAACAAGCCACAGCACGTGATCATTCTGTACTAACACTCCAAGAATCAAGGATCAAATGCAGAGTCCGAGTGAGCGAACTGATGGGAGGCATGAAAGTGTAATAAAAGCCTCAAGGAGTGCTTGAGTGCTGGCCTGAGGCAACAGCTGGCCTGAGGCAACAACTCAAACGACCGCGAACGAGGGCCCTCGGCATGCGCCGAAAGTCAAATTGGACCCTGTCTTGCGCGCGAGCGTCGACAGCAGCCAATACAATATTTTTCCCAAATCCCTCTCCGTCCACTGCAACACGCGCATTCCTCTCAACGTCCGCTCCCTCGACGCGTCTGTCGACCCGCACGCACTCTCCCTCCATTCAGACACGTGTTATACTGAACGACAATCGACCGGCGGCAGTGGATGGGCACGCGACGGTGAAGAAGTCCCAGTGATTGTCTCTCCGCCCTTCCCCACATCCCATCCCATCCTCACCACCTCGACGGCCGCCCGCCATGTCTGTCCTCCCACAAGAGGTGCACTCGGCCCTCAACCAGCTGTTGCAGGGCCTGCAGTCCGCCGACAACACCACCAGAAGCTCTGCCGAAGAGCAGCTGAACTCGGAATGGGTCAGCCAGAGACCGGATTACTTGCTCATGGGGCTCGCCGAGCAGATGGCCGGCGCCAGCGATGAAGGGGTATGAGGCTATGAGGCGCGCGTTGCTATGAGGATAAAGAGAGGCTGACGTACTGCTAGACTCGATCATTCGCTGCCGTTCTGTTCCGGCGCATATCGACCCGAACGACCAAACACCCCTCCACCGGCGAAAACAAAGAAGTGTTCCTCCAGCTGGATCATTCTGCGAAAGAGCAAGTACGGTCAAAGTTGCTAGAATGCTACGCTCGCGAACAATCGAAGCCCGTGAGGCACAAGATCGCCGATGCTGTTGCTGAGGTCGCGCGACAATACACAGACGAGCAGATTCTCACACCTGACGGAACCAGAGATACTTGGCCCGACCTTCTCAACGCTCTCTACCAAGCCAGCCAGTCGCCCGACCCCTCGCTACGAGAATCAGCTTTCCGCATCTTCGAGACGACACCCGGCATCATCGAGAAGCAACACGAGGACATCATCTCGGCGGTATTTCAGAAGGGTATCAAGGACGAGGACATGACCGTGCGAATCGCGACCATGACCGCTTTCTCTGCGTTCTTCCAGTCTCTCAACAAGAAGGCTCAGCCGAAATACTACGCCCTCATCCCAGACGTTCTCGGAACGCTTGTCCCACTCAAAGAGGCCCACGAGTCGGAGTTGCTCACCAAGGCGCTGATGGCAGTCATCGAGCTGGCTGAAGTAGCGTCCAAGATGTTCAAGCCCGTTTTCGGTCCTCTGGTTCACATTTGCATCGAAATGATTGGAGACAAGGAGCTAGAAGATCAGGCACGACAAAATGCCCTCGAGCTGATGGCTACATTCGCCGACTACAATCCCAAACTGTGCAAGAGCGACAAGAACTACATCAGCGACATGGTCACACAGTGTTTGGCATTGATGACAGACGTTGGGCAAGACGATGATGATGCTGAGGATTGGCAATCACAAGAAGATGTGGACTTTGCCGAAAGCGACTCAAACCATGTGGCTGGAGAGCAGACCATGGATCGTCTGGCAAACAAGATCGGTGGTAAGGATCTGCTACCTCCGACCTTCACCTGGTTGCCGCGAATGCTGCAGTCAAACTCCTGGAGGGACAAGCACGCTGCGCTCATGTGCATTTCAGCCATCTCGGAGGGATGTGCGGACATCATGGAGGGCGAGTTGAACCAGGTCTTGGAGCTCCTGATGCCAACCCTGCGCGATCAACACCCTCGAGTCCGTTGGGCGGCTTGTAACGCGCTCGGTCAGATGAGCACTGATTTCAAGGGAACCATGCAAGTCAAGTACCATTCTATTGTGTTACCTGCCCTGATTGAGACCTTGACCGCGCCGGAACCGAGAGTCCAATCACACGCTGCTGCAGCTCTGGTCAACTTTTGCGAGGAGGCGGAAAAGGAGATCCTTGAGCCCTACCTGGATGGCCTTCTCACCAACCTCATGCAGCTTCTGCGCAGCCCAAAGCGATTTGTCCAGGAGCAAGCCCTCAGCACCATTGCCACTGTGGCGGACTCTGCAGAGAGTACTTTCGGCAAGTGGTATCCTGAGCTTATGCCTGCGCTGTTTAGCGTGTTGCAGGAACCAAATGACCGGGACAAGCGACTGCTACGAGCAAAGGCCATGGAATGCGCAACACTCATTGCGCTGGCAGTTGGCAAAGAGCGCATGGGTCAAGATGCCATCAATCTGGTCCAGATCCTCGGAAACGTTCAGGCCAACATCGTGGATGATGACGATCCACAAGAGAGCTACTTGCTCCACTGTTGGGGCCGTATGTGCCGTGTTCTGGGGCAGGACTTTGTGCCATACTTGCAGAGCGTCATGCCGCCGCTGATGAAGCTCGCGCAAGCCAAGGCTGATATCCAGCTTCTGGATGACGAAGAAAACGTCGCTCAGATCGAACAGGAGGAAGGCTGGGAGCTTGTACCACTCAAGGGCAAGTACATCGGCATCAAGACCAGTACTCTCGATGACAAATTCATGGCAATCGAGCTCATCACGGTCTACGCGCAGAATCTTGAGGCCGGATTCGCTCCTTATGTCATGGAAATCATGGAGAAGGTAGCTATACCCGGTCTGGCCTTCTTCTTCCACGACCCCGTACGTGTCGCCTCCGCCAAAGCCGTTCCCCAACTCCTCAATGCTTTCAAGGTTGCCTACGGCGTCAACTCGGAGCAGTACATGAAGCTCTGGAAGGGCACCATTGAGAAGGTGCTTGAAGTCCTCGAGACCGAGCCAGCAATCGAAACGCTCGCGGAGATGTACCAATGCTTCTACGAGTCGGTCGAGGTGTCGGGCAAAGACTGCTTGTCTAACGACCACATGGCGACCTTCATCACCTCCGCCGAAACCGTGCTCAAGGACTATCAGCAGCGTGTCAAGGAGCGAGCTGAAGAAGCCAAGGAGCGTGACGACGGAGAAGAGCCCAGTGAAGAATACGAGTTCGCCGTTGAGGATGATCAGACTCTGCTTTCCGACATGAACAAAGCATTCCACACCATCTTCAAGCACCAAGGCCAGAATTTCCTGCCTCACTGGGAACGCCTGCTGAACTACTACGACCTATTTGTGACGAGCCAGGATCCAACTCAACGGCAGTGGGCGCTTTGCATATTGGACGATGTTCTCGAGTTCTGTGGGCCGGCATCGTCACACTACTACTCGCATATCGCTCAGCCTCTTGTTGACGGCATGCGAGATGACCAGGCAGCCAACCGTCAAGCTGCGTGTTACGGTGTTGGCGTGGCCGCTCACAAGGGTGGCGATAACTGGACTGAATTCGCAGCTGCCAGTCTGCCCATACTCTTTGAGGTCACTAGAAGGCAGAACGCAAGAAGTGATGACGACGCATTCGCGACTGAGAATGCCTGCGCGAGTATTGCCAAGATCCTGCACTTCAACAATGGCAAAGTGCAGAATATTCCTGAGGTTGTTGGAATGTGGGTCGAGACGCTGCCCGTCGTCAATGACGAGGAAGCTGCTCCTTATGCCTACTCTTTCCTGGCCCAGCTGATTGACGAGTAAGTCATGTTGAGGAGATGTATCAAGAGACATTACTGACACTTTCCAGGCAACACCCGGCTGTCATGGCGAAAGCTGCACAATGCTTCACCTTCATCGCACAGGCCCTTGAGGCAGAGACCCTCCAAGGACAGATGGCCCAGCGCATAGTTGGCGCTGGCAAGAAGTTGATCGCTACTGCTGGTCTGCCTACTGATCAGCTCCTTGCAAGTCTTTCGCCGGAAACCCAGCAGACGGTGAAGACTCTCTTTGGATGATCAACGACCAGGTCAGTTGCATGGAAGCGGCGCATGTTTGTTGGTCACGCATTGTTTGGGAGCTACGATGCATCGGTGGTTTGATTGACGATTCCGTTTGAGTAGCTAACGTGAGATATCCCAATCGGAAATTTCGAAGACCACAGAGTACACCCGCCTAATCTGGGGAGCCAGATCATCCTACGAAACTCGCTCGTGCCAGCATGCACAGTAGCGATTCCGCGCAGTGAGACTGACGGCCAGCTACAAGGGCGGCCCCATCTGGGCTAAGAAGCGAACATGGAGAGCTGATAAGATGGATGAGTTTGTGACTAGATTTTTAACGGACGGTTTCCAATGACCTTAAGCATTGCTTTCTGAACATCTGGACGGCATCCTCGAGCCGACAAACGATCTCAAAGACTGTCCACGTTCTGAAATCAGAGCTCTCTTCGCTGACCTCAAAGAGGTTCACAGTCCGAAAGCGTTGATATTGGATGGAAACCTACAAAAATGCTCTAAGTCTACCCGTGCATGCAGCAATGTCTGGCCTCCCAAGGACGCATCGAAGAACGCTTGTAGCCACTGTCGTCTCCTTTTCATTCTCTTGGCTGATTGTCTATTTGGCGTTCGGATCTTGCGACCGCCGACAGAAATTGAGACTGGCGGACCAGACAATCGAAGAGCCTCCTTCTCTATTCCTCTTCTGCTCATCTACAACCCCTCCTCCTCCCCCACCTCCCCACAAGCCCTCACCAACCCCTCCACGGTCTCCCTCTGCGTCTGCAAATTCACCACAACCCGCAAAAACTTCCCCTCCCCTTCCTTCCCCGGCGCGAAATCCACCATGAACCCCTTCCTAATCAACCCTTTCACCAGCTTCTCTGTCGTCGCGGAGTTTTTCTCGCCGGAGGAAGTCTTTTTGTAGTAGAAGCAGACTTGTAAACAGGGCGGTGGGTTGGCTGACACGAGGGAGAAGTTTCCTGAGGGGTGCTGTTGCAGGAGCGTGCAGAGGTGCGTTGCGGTGTTGAAGGCCTCGTCGATGCTGTGGGAGAAGTGCGATGTCCCGTGGTAGAGCCAAACTAACGCGAGTTTGAGAGAGTCGCCCCTGCGGCCGCATTGGGGTGTGAGATCCGCGAGGTCGTAGTAGTTGTCTTCTTCCGGTCCGGAGTCTGAGCTATCGGCTTGGTGGAAGAGGTATCCTGCTGGGAGTGTCATCCCGGCGTGGAATTTCCTTAGGTCTTTGCCCAGGAGGAACGAGCAGGTTAAGGGGATATTGAGCATTTTGTGCGGACAGATGGAGATGCTGTCCGCGAGCTCGACGCCTTTCAACTTCTTCTCCTTCTGCGTTGGGGAGAAGACGACGCTGCCGCCCCAGGAGCCGTCGACGTGCAGCCAGAGATTATGCCCCTTGCAAATTTTCGAAATCGGAATCAGAGGGTCGAAGGAGCCCAGGACCGTCGTGCCAGCCGTAGCATTCACGTAAAACGGCGTCTCGCCTTTCTCCTTCGCCGTCAGGATTGCTTTTTCGAGAGCGGCGGGAAGCATCCTCCCATCCTCATCGACATCCACAGCCCTCACAGCTCCGCTCCCAAACCCGGAAATCTGCGCCGCTTTCTCAACGCTATAATGTCCATGCTTGGACGTGAAAATCACGAATTTCCTGGCCCCGATTCCATCTCTCTTCGTCTCAGGAAACAGCACATTCCTCGCGATGACCAGACTACTCTGATTCGCCGCACTGCCTCCAGGCTGACTCACTCCTCCCGCAAAAGGGCCCTCGAAGCCAAAGAGAGAAGCCAGTGCCTTCGCAGTTTGTTTCTCAATCACAGTCAGAGCCGGGGAGACGGTGTAGACGTGCAGATTCGTATTCAGAGCCGAGAGGACCAGGTCTGCTGCGAGGCCCGCTGGGGTGGAAGAGGCGTAGAGCTTGTCCAGGAAGCCTTGGTGCCAGGTGTTGACGGAGGTGGCGAGGAGTTGCTCAATGAGGGAGATGAAGGCGGGTTTTCCGAGGCCGGTGCACTGCGGGAGGGAGAGGGGAAGGATGTTCGCGAGTTCCTTGGGGGAGTGGGGATCTAAGAGGATGGGTTTGTTGTTCTTGGTGTTGGAGGGTTTGGCAGAGTTGGAGGGAGCATCTTCGTCGGCGGCGCGGATGAATTGTGTTATGAGGATTGAGACTGCGGCGAGGAGCTAACAATACTGGTTAGCATCTGTTTATCGGAACATTTCATCAATTGATATTTCTCACATCTTCAGCTTCCTCAGCCCTCCGTAATGGAGGAGTCCCGCCATTGACATTGGCCTTTGACTCAATCGGGTTACTGCTCGCCGTCATGCTGGTCTGTCGTCAACAATAGCGTTAAAAGATGATTGGAATTAATGAAAATGGAAAGGAGAATGAATTGGAGAGAGTTGCAGTTAATGTCATCCCTCAACATTCTATTAGAAATCTGATGCCACTTGCAAGCTGCATGTGATGTGAGCGAAAAATTGCGGCCACCCAATGATGACATTCGTCGACACAAAAAGTGCCGCTCCGGGAACGGAAATCTAATCTGGGGTAGAGGGTAAAAAGGTGTCTCCACTTTTACTCATCATAGATCCAATTCTCCGAGCTGCATCACCATCATCGTCTTGTCTAGCTTTACCATCACGACGAAGCTGTTGCTGCAGCTGTTCGAGCAGATGCAGAAGTATGCCTGCTGGTCGTGCTCCTTCCTCTCTCCGGCTCGCGCTTCTCCTTCTTCGCCTTGTTTGCCGCATGTCTCTCTCGCGCCAACTGCAATGGCGTCTTCTTCGTTCCATCCGTCTCTTTCTTCGCGTCCAGCTCAGAGAAGCTCTGAAAACCATCATTGCTTGCCTTGTTTTTGCTCTGGAAGACCCATTCCCCTCTCTTTCGTTTATACAAGTCCATCTTCCAGTTCTTCCACACAGCTCTTCCACTTGCAGATTCGCGCAGTGCTGCCTCGTTTTCTGCCAACTCTTCTGCAATTCGTTCGCGAATGAATGCAAGTCCGTGCGTGCCTTCCCAGATGCAGTCCACAACGTGCGATGCCGATTTATCGAGAGCCATGTCTCCAATGTGGCCATAGAAGCGTTGTACGAGCTTGCGGCGTTCGATTATCGATGCGTTTTTCGTTGTGAGGGCTTGTTGGAGGGTGCGTGTGACAATAAAGTCTTCGGCCATACGTGTCAGCGAGTCGGTGGGAAGGGCGATTAAAGAGTCGAGGATCAGAGCGCTGAGCGAGCCTGGCACGATGAGCATGGCTTGCGCGAGGATGTTGAAGTGTACTTTCGAGGGTTCGTTGGTTCGGGGTGGAATGCCATCTCGTGAATCCTTCTTTTCCAGACCTGCTTCGCCATCAACTGGAACGGATTTGCTCTCAACCTTGAGCATTTTGACAACGTCGAAACCACCTGCTCCTCTGAATGTCTGGTCGATCTGCACCGCAATGGCCTGTGTGTCAATGTCGCGGATCGTGCACCGTTCGATCAGCGTTCGGGTGAGGCTGGTCCATTGCTTTTCCAGTAGAGTAGGGATGACAGGGCAGATGATCTCGTGTGCTTCGAGGAGGTCGTCGTGGCCCAAGCGCTCCAGAATCCTGCAGTCGACGTATGTGCCTGTCTCGTTGCGGGCGTATTGTGCCAGTCGCTCCTTGAAATAGTTGTTGTAGAGTGATTTGAAGAGCTTAGCTGGTGCAGACTCAATGATCTTCTCCACCAGATGTGAGCCCACGGGGTCGTACACCATGCCACCGATGAAGGCTGCACTCTCACAGTCGGCAGTCAGAGGATCATCTGGTAACAGCGTACGAATGATCGACTTCTCGTCCTTCGCTCGCTGCTTGCCATAGTGGGTCAGCTCTAGGCTCACCAAGAGCTGCAGTACTGGGTTTGCGTGGGTGTGGGTAGCGAGTGCACGCAGCTTGGCAGTGTCGAGTCCGGCAACGCTGTCAGAAATGAGCTTCTCCAGAGCTGCCGAGAACGACCTCGGAACAGGTCGATCTTTTGAGACAGATTCTTGGTGTTCTTTTGAAGCACCAGCAACTGACACGCCCTCCTTCTTTTTGCTTTGAAGGAGCCCCTTGATTGAGTCGGTAGCCAGAGGCTTGCCTGACAGCACCAGGAGAAGAATGCGGAGTGCGTGGGAGGCATAGCGGTCGGTCAATAGAAAGCCAATGTTGCCTTCGAGTTCTGCAAGCGTGTGCAGAAAGAGATTCTCCAACGAGACGTAAATCTCGTTTGGGTCGTCGGAAGTTGGGTTGCCTCCCTTGACTTCCTCGCTGACGAAAGGAGCAGCACAAGTGAATAGTGTCTCGGCACAGTGAGAGGCGAAGCGATGCGAGAGAAGAGTGATGAAGCTGTGGAGATGAATGTCAGCATGGCTTGATACTTGAATTGGAAATTTGGCGAACGCACTTTCCACTAAAGGCCTGAAATAGCTTCTTCAGCTGCTTCACGTCCGAGATGCGAATTAGGCGCTCGAGAAGGCGCGAGCAAGATTGAGAATGGGCAATTTTGAGCTCCTTTCCTTCCGCCTCTCGGTACACGTTTGCAATGAACATGGAGCGTTCTTCGGGAGTGGCGAAAGAATTGAGTTCCAGCATCTCGTCGGCTTGCTTGAAGTACTCCTGTTCTTGCTCGGCTAGCATACCGAAGAAGGCGTTTTCGTGAGGCGGCGGAGGGTAGGCGGCAGACATGTCTTGGTTATCGACGTCCAGCGGTACGAATTCCTGTTTGTGAAGTTCAGGTTCAGGAGCAGCTTCGTCGGATTTTCTACGCTTGGAGCTCTTCTCCAAGACAGGGTCGGCCGGGTCGTCTTCATGCTTGCGTTTCATGCGCCGGCCGCGTTTCTGGTGAGCCTTGGGCATGTTGGTGGGTGTATCAAAAACTGCAGTGCGCCGAAATTTTTCTCGTGAAGCCTGCGCCGGCCGAGAAGCGGTGCAACGGGTGGGAGGATGGCAGAAGTCTCACGCGGTCGACGACAGGACAGCGTGATACCAGAGCTGCGATCGGACAGGCTGTCGTGGCGTGAGAAGGAGGAGGTGAGGTGCGGTGCAACAGCAGCAAGAGGAAGTTGTGAACGCGCAGCCGAGACTCCAACGACGCTAAGATCTGGTCGGTGGTCGGCTCGATCTGAGTGCCACCGTCAGTCAGCGGAATCGATGACGACCTCAGGCAACGATGCGATCCGATGCCGATTGCATGAACCTTTCCGGGGTGCGCATCGCCAGCCAATTGCGATCCATCGAGATCTCGCGCGATCTCGACGCTCTATCGGACACTGCCGGCGGAGAGATATCGAGCAGGGAGCGCTGCAGGATGTCGGAGTAGAGGCAGTCAGCGCATGCACGTGTGGGGATTCGATTTATTGCGGTGCTTCTGCTTGTGCATCGCTGTCGCCGCCATCAGACATCAAAGATCAAAGGTGCAGCAGCCGAAAAGCCGAGCCACGCGAATAAGCGAGCGAGCGACTTCCGAAGAACAAGGTTTAGGCTCTGCGGCACGATGGGAAGAGCCGACGGGAGGGCGGAAGACTCTCGGTCAGAAGTTGCTGTTCGACGACCGACTTGTGCCGAACAACACTCTCACTCTCTCCCAAACAACCACTTCTCCTTCGCAGCAACATCGCCCAGTGACACAGCGAATACAGCGCGAGGTGCTGGAAGCCGAGACATGGCTTGCAGCTCGCTTCACACGACGCCAGATTGGCCCGTTCAGGCAGCGTGGCATGCGTCTCACAGAGATCTTGCGACGTCCTGGTCGCACCCGACTGCTGCATCCCATCACACATCCCATCTGGCCAGACGAACTGTGCGACAATGGCGACTTTCCACGACATACCCCTTTTGGGAATACTCGGACTTGATGGGGAGAAAAGAGATGTTCTGTCAGCTTGACATCAGGCTGGAGTTCTGGCCCCCGATGGAAGGCGCTCTTCTAGGCGTTCTGTTCACAGCCTTGCAGCTGGTTTGTCCTGCCTCAGCCGCCCGATCTGCAGCACTTCGCCTCATTGCACATACCGCCAACAGGATTCCCTCTCCGATCAACTGTTCGCTCTGCCTCTTCCGTTCTATGAATACTCTCATGGCACGTCCAAGCGTATTCCTGTCCTGGTTTGTGGTCTTGACCCCATCCTCTCACGATACCCGTTCGACCAACGCCCGACAGCAACCTTCCCACGGCCTTTCGCTCCTCTTCCCCTAAGCCTCAGTCGTGGTGGGCAGCCTTTGCCAGCCATGAATCCTATAGCCTTGCTGCACCCCAATCCAGCGCAGACAACAGCTGCACTGCCAATAACGGGCTTGAGAGCTCGAGTCCGCATGCTTTTTAGTGTCATCTGGTAAGGATATACTGTTCCCACCTGCCCCGTTTTTCCATTCTGTGTAACCTTGCCTCGCGACTCCCTGCTATCAATTTATCCATTTGTTGCGATCATGGCTCTGCGTGCACCTTGGAACAAAGGATGGATTCGCACTGCAATGCCCATCATCTCTTTCCTTGTGTTGCTGAACACACTCGCCATCTTCGTTCTCGCAGTCTTCAACGTCGCCGCGTTGGACCTTTACTACGGTGAGACGCCGCAATATGTCGAGGACAACGCAGTATCGATAACAGCGTAAGTCGGAGATTCCATGGATAAAACGACCACAGCTGACCATGTTCAGATCGCTCGCCTTCTTCTGGTGCACCATCCCACTCATCCTGCTCGTCACGACCACCTGCGAGAAATTCTGCCTCTGGACTGATCGTCTCAGCCCGACATGGGTCGTAACATCCTCCGTGATTGCCATCGGCGCATGGATCCTACAATTCGTCCTTTGGCAGCTTTGCATCGGCTCCGTCGGATCAAACAACGCACCAGGCTACTGTCCGTACGTCTACCAAGGCGAGGGATGGGGTCGCTATCCATCATGGGAAGTCGCAAGTCCCTACGGAGCAGGCTACGCCATCCCGACACTCTTCATCCTCTACATTGTCCAGATTTGCTTCGCTGCCAAGGTCATGCATCGTCAACAGCGCACTTCATTCCGCAAATCAGACATGCGACAATCCTGGGCTCGACAGATGGAAGAAGCGACGTCGGAATCTGCTCTCATCACTCCGCCGATGGATGGGAAATTCACTTCTCCTGTGCTGCGTGAGTACCCCTACACTCGCGAAGCGCGCACGAGAAGCCAGATCAACTCTTACTCCTACTCCTACTCCGTCTCAGAGACCCAACCTCTGAGCCCTTTCAACCCCGCCGGACGCGAGAGAAGCAACACCGCCTCATCCGAGAGTCGCGACACTAGAACCCTCCTGAGCCCCTCCTCTCGCTCCCGCAGCAGCAGCACCGCATCCACCGCCGGCCCTTACACCACCACCGCCAATAGCACCAGCCCTCCGCTACCATCTAACTCTAATTCGCGCCCCTCCTCCCTGCACCCCTCACTCCCAAGCACAGACATCAACAATAACAACCGACGCTCCCGCAACAGCACCGTCTCCTCCCTCTCCAAATCCCGCTACTACTCCGACATCATCAACCCCATCACCTCCGATCAGGACTTACCGCCTCCGTTGCCAGAGAAGACGTACCCTGCGAATGAAGAAGCCGGATCCGAGAGGAGAGCGTCGCGCTCGAATTTGAATTTGAGCTTGCCTGCGGCGGTGAAGGAGAGAGTGCCTAGTTTGCCTAGTGTGACGAATTTGGCTGCGTTGGGGAGGAAATGAGAGGCGCAACAGATTTGGGTCGGGAGGATGTATGATACCCTTTTTCTTCCAGTAGACTAGCTTGATACTGTTTTTTTTATCTCGTAGAGTAGATTCAAAGACATTGTCACGCAGATTCGAAGGGAAGTGTCACTTCGGGACGACAAATGAACGATGCTGGCATCACGTCTGATGTTGACCGCGACTTCTGCCATCTCCCCGTAGACACGGGAACCCCTTCCAATGGGCGCAACCTGCCCCAGCGCAAAGGGATTTTCTTTTCTACGGCTTGTTTATTTTCTTTAAGCACAATTAAGGTCTGTCATGTCTTTGGATCGACGCGATCTGCTGCAAAAATAGCGAATGTAGTGGAATTGTCTTACCCCAAGCCCCAGAACCCTAAAGTCGAGCAACCCTAGTGCACGGGCTCGCGAAGGCACAAGAGCCGGCATTGCGATGAATCAACATCGTGAATAACATTGAGTGGATGATTCTCTATAGTAAAAGGTCACAGCCTGGCTGGGATGCATTTCTCTGCAGAGGTTGGGTACATAGGTGTACAATGCTCTAGCGATTCTACTGGCGAATACTGCACATCAACCGTCATAGCCAGAGCGCCTCTTTCTCTTCGGCCTGCTCATCAACATACACTTCCATTATCGTCCACGCATCGGCATGCCCCTGCCGCGTCCACGGACCGCCCGCTGCGCAGCGCCAGGAGGCAGACCCCGCTGCGGTGCCTGCGGCTGTTGCGATTCCTGATTCTTGATTGTCTCGTCCACACTGAGAATCAAGCAGCTGGCCTCAATCGCCGCTTGGATGGCGTTGATCTTGACCAGCGAAGGTTCCCATACAAACGCCTCCAAGTTATCCCGAATGCCCTCATGGTCGAAGTCGACACCGGCCCACTTGTTGCCCTTCCGGTGCTCCACGCGCAGACGGTTGAGGATGTCGGTTGCGTCGAAGCCGGCGTTGTCGCAGAGCTGTCGCGGGATTACTTCGAGTGCCTTGGCGAATGACTTGATGATGCTCTGTTGCTTGTGCGGCACGTTCTTGTCCGCGAAGCTGTGCAGGTATGCCGAAATCTCCATCTCGCAAGCTCCACCTCCTGCTACGATGCTGTTGTTCTTGATCGCTCGCTTGACAATCATAATCGCATCGTGAAGACTGCGCTCGACTTCTGCGATGAACTGCTCCGCGCCACCACGCAGCACCAATGTGCAGGTCTTGGCTTCAGGGCAGCCCTCGAAGAAGTTGAAGCGCTCACCTCCGACTTGGCGCTCCTCAAACTTCTCGCATGTTCCCAGGTGGTGGGGCTGGATGTCAGAGCAGGTAGATTGGATGCTGGCACCCGTTGCTCTGCACACGCGCTCCATGTCCTCCGAAGCCACTCGTCCAGCGCAGAAGATGTCGCGATCCGCAAAGTACTGTGTCGCAAGATCTCCAATCGGCAGTTTTGAGAGCACAACCTTCGCACCAGTCTTGAAGAGCGCCTCCATCTTGTCGTAAATGATCCGCCATTCCGCATCCACGATCGCCTGGTATTCCGACACCTGCTCCACGCGGACCTCCGCGTTGTCCTTCTCGCTCTTCAATTCCAGCTCCACGTTCAAACAGACAATTTTTGGGTTGGAGAAGGATTTTGGTTGTTGCTCGAAGCCGGCGTATGAAAACGTCTTCTTGAAGGCGACTCCGTTCACGAAGAGGGAATCCTGGAGGGCACCGCCGGTAATCTTCTTCACTCCAATGAGCTTCTCATTGAGGTCATCTTGGTCGAGGGACAGCACTGCGTCAACAACCACTGGATCCTGTTAGTCTCCTGCAACATAATCGTGATATAGATTTGCTTACTCTTGGTGAAGAAGTCAGCATTCCGGTGAATGAGCTTGCTGCTCATCGCCGTGCCAGCCAACTTCCGCAGTGTCTCCCTCTGGTTGCCCTCGCTTGTGTTCACAGCAATCTCCTTGACCTTGTTTACAGCCATCGTTCCAGCTCTTCGCAGACCCTTGATAATGACCTGACTGCTCACGCCCTGCTCCACGTGCTCTTTAATCTCCTTCAACACCTCGCCCGCCAGAACCACGACTGAGGTTGTGCCGTCTCCCACTTCCGCATCTTGTGACCGTGCAATGTCCGTCAATACGCGCGCAGCCGGGTGTACGATATCGAGGAGCTTCATCACGGTCGCGCCATCGTTTGTGATTGTTTGCTTGCCATTCTCGTCCACGAGTAGCAAGTCTCCGCCATAAGGTCCAAGTGTGCTCTTGATCGTGGATTGAACGGCTAAACAGGCGTTGATATTGGAGACAATCTGTCCTCGGCCTTGCGACTGATCCGTTCCTGCGGCAAGCGATCAGTATGTTTGTAGATGTGGAGTGTTTCGAGTCTGCCTACCCTCCTTGAGGACGATGATAGTGGGCGTCTGCCCGCCGAAGGACATATCGCTGTTGATCGTTGAGCTTTCTGAGGGGGTCTATTTGATTTCGTCTTCCGAGAATGAGCGATTGCGGTTCAGAGGAGGTGTCGGCGGCGGTGTTGCAAGGTTTCGAGGTGTCGTTTGGAGCTTTGGAAATCTTCACACGCGAATCGCGTCCCCAGCTTTCTGAGGCGCTAAGTGCGGGATCTCCCGACGGACATCATGTCTTGGCATTCGGGGGGCTTCAGTCGACCAGCGGATGCAATTCTGCAATCAACGATCACTGTCACTGAACTCTTTGAATATCTATAGTTTTCTCGCACCGTCCAATGCGAGAGTCGAGTCTGTCCATTTCTGGCTGCGCAACAGTCCAAGGAGCCAACGTTGAATGCAGCGTGCGACAAGCTCGGGAATCTTTCAAATTCTTTTCGTTTTTGGAGCACTCTGGACCGCTGAGCGACCCCTCGATTTCCGTGCAGCTTTTGCAAGCTTCCACGGCTCCAAATGGATCCCCCGCAGCTCCGACAAACCTGCCATCGGGCCAGGCCTAGCGTTCAAAGCTCCTGAATTTGAGCTATATAGTGCTAGAGGTCCACCGGCTGTCATCCAATCATGGCTAAGAGACGTGCCCACACGTCTTCACTCACCTTAGCTCAGCTGGAAGTAGCGCAAGGTTCGTCGCACCCTCTTCGCCTACGTTCGAACTTCACTAACGACTTCGTTAGACTGTAATGGAACAACCTGTCATCTTGAGGTCGCCGGTTCGATCCCGGCAGGTGAGACACCTGCAGAAGGCTTCTCTTTTTGCTTTTGTTGCGTTTGTTTTGGTGTTGTGATGATGTTGTGGCGAAAAGCCGAATTTACATGTGATCGGGAAAACTTACCCGATTAGGAAGGTGGTCTTGGCAGCGACGACATGACCACTCCACGCATTCCTGACTTCCAGTACTCGTTCCTGGAAGCACACAAAGGCTGTAGAAATCGTGTACGTGCTACGTTTCTTTTTGGTTCTGGGCAAAATATCGCTTATTGCATGAGACTATCGACTGCCGAAGCAATCATCAAGGCCAACTGAACTCGAGCAGCATACAATCAATCACATGTGTTTATGTCGACCTACTGTGGAACTATGGCCCAATCAAATTGGTATCTTCCCAGCCAAGCTCCTCCAGAACTCACACCTTTGCTCCAACATATGCGTCTCTACATTCTCGAAGCCATCTTCAGCGATCACAAACTGCTCTTTCGTCTCCCTGTACTGCGGCACACCAGGCTCAGACGAGTTGGTGAGCTTATGCGCATTCGGATCTCCAGTCTGGAAGAAAGATGCGAAAGCCCCTGCGTACCCATCATAGATCAAGGCATCCGTTTGTTGGATTGCATTGACCCGATTCCACTGAAAAGCGTCAGCAAGTTCTACTCGATCTTCAAGCTCGAAAGTACGTACGTAGATTGTGTCACTGCCATGCTTTGCTGGGCTGATGGTGTACTCGCCCATGTAGGCATGTCTATGGCTTGCCGTCGCCATCCACAGGGCAGGACAAGCGAGCACGGTGTCTCGATATATCAATCCAGCTTGGACGTACGTCGTATTGTAGGTCAGCTCCTCAGCGGTCCCAGATGACGGATAGAGCTGCTGAACTCGACGCAAGTCACTCTCAGAGAAGTCCGGCAAGTACCCACGCAGCCACGTCTCGAACGACGATCTCGATGAGTTGTAATAAGGCGATCCAGCACCAGTTGCGTTCTGTAGTCCGGGTGGCACAAAATTCTCTCCTTCGTGCAAGTTGTACATTCCAAACCCGAAGTCAATGTTGACTTTCCCTTCTGCGGTTGCCTTGGACAATGGCTCTCTCAAGAACGATCCATCAATCACGGGAGCCCACGAATAAGAAGAAGTGTTGTACGTGTGGCTGTTGCTGATCGCCAGCGAAGCCGTTCGAATCGTCTGAACGTCTGCTGTCTTCAGACATTGAAGTGATTTTGGTCCTGCACAGCCTGTCATGCTCGCCAGTTCATCGTACAGCTCTTGAGCTTCTGGAGCATCATACTTGTACGCTTTCGGCCAGAACGGACTCGATGCGAGTGCCTTGTTGAAAAGTCTCGGTTGCGTGTTACCCCCATTTGCGATCACCTGTGCAACGACAGAGCCTGCTCCAGCAGATTGGCCCCAGATTGAGACATTCTTGGGGTCTCCGCCGAAGTGGGAGATGTACTTGTGCGTCCATTGCAGAGCTGCTTGCTGGTCCAACAATCCTGGATTGAGATCGCTATTTGGGTCTTCTGCAATCTCACGGCCTGGGAGGAAGCCGAACGCGTTGACGCGGTAATTGGGATACACGAAAATGAAGTCGTTGCTAGAACTGACATTCAGCACTGGATAGCCAGCCGGCGGTATCGTAAAGCTGCCGCCACCTTGAATGAAAGCTCCGCCATAGTAGACCACAATGACAGGCTTCAATGGCTGGCCAGTCGTCCACGGTCTGCCGTAGACGCCCAAGTACAGACAGTCCTCTGTCCCGTTTACAGTCCGTTGAGGGCAGAAGTCGTATGACTGTGTGCTGTTGTATGTGCCATTGCGGATCGCAATTGGAGGCTGAGGAGCTCGGAAACGATTCTGGCCGGTTGGTGGCGCTGCGAATGGTATCTTCATCCAGTAGCTGATGTTGTACTCGCTCGAGTATGCCCCAGAGAATGTGCCATAGTCAAGGTCTGCGACCAGAGTGCCTTGAGAGGTTACAAATCCGACAAGAGGAAGAACGGAAAGCAAGAGATGAACCATGCTCATGATCCGCCACAGCTTTGTTGAAGAGTAGGCAGATCCATCTTCTGAGGCTAAGAAGGGGTTTTATAGGCGCCTACGTGAGTGAACGAGACCAGCAACTTACTAGAATCATGCATCTAGAATCATGCAATGCGGCCAATCTTGCGCCAAGTTCTTCCGCCAACCAGTAGGTATATTGCTACTCTTCGAAAGGCATAGAGTAGCTCAATGCCGAGAGATCCGTACAAGGTGCATACTGGGGAAGTCGGGGTGCATCTGTGGAGGACCTTCTTCGGTGGAGTAGTGGCCGAGGCGCGACGTCTCACCGTCTGATCTATTCTTCGAGACTCCACTAATTCAGCTTCTGCAACCGATTGTCGATCGTATCCTGGGCAGGAAGCCGATGATGGAGATGTTGAAAGAGATGAAAGAGGAGAAAAGGAAGTGCTGTTGCGTGGGGGCTTAGCCTCAGGTCTGCACGGGCCCACTTGAATGCTGACCTCCTCTCGAGTAATCCTCGGCTGCAGACCACCATCTTCCTAAAATCAACACGGTTAACCAGTTTTGCCCAGAGTACACCCTCAGTCCGACCCCTTTATATCCAGTCATCGCAATCAACAGTTTCCTGGAAGCAACGATGCGTGACGAGCACGTGGAACGCGAGGAGCTTTCGCTAGGAGAAAGAGTCGGAGGCAGTCTCGAACGGCCAGGACACATACGAGCAGAGAACCACGCGGAAATAAATCGTGACGACTTGAGCGAGAGCTGTTCAAGCGATGCAGGATGAGAGGGTACAGCAAGTATCCCACCGTCCTTCGAGGAGCACACGAGACTGCACACACGGCTGTTTGCGACTCCATGGTGTCTCTTCCAGAGCCTTCTGATGGTCTGCAACACGAAAGGCCCCTCGGTGCGTGTGTGAGAGAGAATGGTAGGAGTCACGTAATGGCTGCTGTAACCAAGCTCTCCGTACACGCATCCAAATGACTCGCCTCGTGTTTCGCTTCAAAATCCCGAACAGTTCCATCGACAATCCAGCCTCGTCGGACCTCGCTCCTGCCTTCAATTGCTTGTCGAGCTGCTTGAAAATGGCAACGCACGTCTGAGCGATGTCTGAGATTCGTTCGAAGTCTCCGTCTATGGCATTCGGCATCCCCTCTTGTGCCGAAGCCGTCTTTAAGGCATAGAGATAAGTATCGCGATCCATTCTCCCTGAACAATCTTCTTTCTAGCACCACTTCTACACTCGCTCAGCAGACAGTCGTTTCCGCTTGTACACTATTCCACGCTCGTTGCAAGATATCTCATCCAAGATGTTCAAATCTCTGATCATGGCAATGGCAATGATGGGACTCATGGCCCCCTCATACGCCGCACTCGCGGTTCCTTACAACGGAGACCATTCTGTCTACCGCTGCCTCACAACCGAAAGATTCGAATCCTTCAACCCATCCTGCATTCGCCAGTGCGAGGACATGGCCTTGAAGAGCGGTGCCGATGGCTGCCAGAAGGTATGCTCCCCATGCGCAGACGAGGAACGGAGATGTACTGACGTCCCTCTTTAGGATGACTTCGTCTGCCACTGCCAAAACACCCTGCGCATCGCGAAAATGGTTCGCCCTTGCTTCACCTCTGGACCGCACGCAGCTTGCTCGTCCGAAGAAATCAGACAGCTTGAAGAGAAAGTCGAGCCCATGTGTTCGTACATGAATCAGACGGGGTATGCAGCCTACTCTTCCTGTCCTGGAATTCTTGCTCACTTTGCCGACAACGGCGCCGAGGGCGCTGCACAGTACCTTCCCCAGGGATATGAAGCTTAAAGAAAGATGCTGTACGGATCATCAGAGACTCCTTCTCGCAGGCCGTGGCCTTGAAGGATACGACAAGCGTAGTAGCTGCGTGAAAACCTTCCAGACGCTTTGAGAATTGGGTTTGCGGCAAACTTTTGTGCGATATGTACCAAGAATCATACATCTATACATTCACTCATATCCTATCATATCACAACCTAAGCCCTTTACAATCCGACAGCAGAGGACAGGCCCTGAGTGAGGTTGGCCAGAATCTCCGAGCCACCCACAAGACCCTCAAACACATCCTTGTATGTGTCCTCCGTAATCTTCTTGCCCTCTGGAACCTTCTGAGGGCTGACAGCGAAGAGCTCAAAGACCATCTGTCCCAAGCTAGGGATGGTGACTGGCTCCGCGCGTGGTCTCCAACCAAGGTTGTATGGGAGCTTCTCCTGCTCGAACAAACTGCGGACCCAGTCAACGCGGGTCACACCCGACGCATCGTCAGCGCCCATAGCCTGCAAGTAGATGGCAGTCTCGCCGTATCGGAAGATGAACTCGCGGAAGCCGTAGGTGAAAGTTGGGTTGATGGACTGCGAGCTCTGCGTGCGGTTGGCGATCGACTTCGCTGCAGGAAGAAGAGCTGTCTTGCCGCCCTTGAAGAAAGACAGCACGTTCTGCCAGTAAGGGTTGTAGAAGGAGTAGTCGTTGCCGAAGTAGGCATCCTGTCTGCTCAGACTGGCATCGTGCTCGATGGGGAAGTTGTGCTGGTCCAAGTCGTTGAGGTCGAAAGCGCCGCCCAGAGGGTTGGGGGAGGAGAGGAGTCCAGCGCCACCGATGAGGATGGTGAAGTCGGCGCCCATCTAATAAAGTTGTCAGTGGATGATGAGACTGTGGGATGGGCAATACGTACGTTCATTCCGGCCGCCAATCCCTCCAACAAGTGTGGCAAAGTCATGTTCTTGCCATCGTGGTGGATGAAGCCATGGTTGGCCAGGGCGTTCAATCCGGGGCAAGGCGAACGAACTGCAAGATTCTATCAGCATGTATCTCAGGTGTAACCAGCCTATGAAGTGACTTACCATCACCTGGGCCAGGAGCCACGAAGTTGGTGAATCTTGGGTCGTCCTCCTTCGCAGGTGCCAAAGAGTTAAGCAGACCGTGAACGTCCAACTGAGCAGTCGCCACTGCGGCGAACAGAGATGCTACGCTCAGAATCTTGACCATCTTGACGCTTGTGAGGATGTTGTCGCAGAACGATTGAGAGAAGGCAGCAGCATCGTCCCTCTTGAAGACATGGCGATTCCAGTTACACCCTGGTCAAGGTTCCTCCAGAACATCATGTTTCGTTGGATCTGCCCGTCTCCGTTCCAAGAGGCTGACTGTAAGTTTGATCTCGCGTGCCGGCTGACCGATCGATGGAATTTGATTCGCCGCTTAAACGTCTGTTGGCAGATCACCTGCCAAAGGTAGAAACCAAAGTGAAGATTGAGCTTTGCGTAGCGTAGAACTCAGAGTAGCGTAGTTCGGAATCTGCCTCGGCGATCTCGGTATGTTCTGAGTCGACCAACCAGACGCTGAATTGTGAAAATGAAAAAATAGTACGTAGTAGTTGGAGAATAGGCGTTTAGTATGCAGCTTACACAAGTACTTAGCTCGTATACAACTACTTATCTCGTATACTGCTTCGTTTGAATGTGCTCGAAGTTGAAAGTCTTCGTGCGACCTCGTACCCATAGGCGATTCGTTGTCGGTGAGGAAAGTATTTCTTCCGCTTGTGCATTGGAGCTGATCTCTCGGACTGTGAGAGAAGTACAGAAGCCAGTTGTAGCACCAGAATCGCTGGTGTATCAGGCTCATAAGTACGGAGAATACGATGGCATTTTTGGTGGTGAATGGAAGAAGCAGAGAAGAGAAGAGTTGGGGAAGTGTTGTCACGCGGTGGTCCGTGCCACAACAAGGATTACACGCGTGCTGCCTTCCATCTTGTTTTCTTTGACTATCTATTTTTCTTCTTCCCTACCTACTGACTATACAATCTCGTCACAGTGTTAAGAAATTCTACTGGAAGCAGCGCCCGCTCGGTCTGGCGGCACTCAACGCTGACGACGACTTCATGCTGCATCTCCGCGTGTACGCGACTGCCCCATGGGGTACTGCATCATTTGTCTGTGGAATCGCTTCCATACTGCTACTATCCCGACCGTCTTAATATGGAGAGAAGCCGTGTACGGATAATCTCCTCCTCAGACCTGACCTCATTGGCCATATAGAGACGTTCAGACGTTCTCCGGCGACTCGGATATGCTCGGATATTGCAACCAAACTCCATCATCTCGGCCGGCGGCCGGAGTGGTGGTAATAGACGGAACAGAACTTGAATATCGGCTGTCGAAGTGACCACAACAGGTAAGTTGATGGCATGGTGCCACTGATCTACCCTGGGCAACGACCAGACCAAGCGGAGGGGCTCCATACACTTAAGAACAACGCCTGGACTCATTCCCCAGATTCCTTGCCCTGGAGAAGTTTCTTTCGACTTCAGAACATCTTTGAAGGAACCCCCAGGATGCCGTCTTTTCTCCGATCATTGGCCTACACGGTCGCCACGGCTTCCATCACCGTAGGAGCGACATCTCTTAGCGATGTGTGCACCACGACCTACGCCAAAGCAGCTTTACCAGCGAATGCATATCCCGGAACTACTATCGATTCATCGTCATTGACTGCCGAAGCATACTACAATGCCTCATTCACAGACGAGACCATGTTTCCGGATGCGACCTTCGACGTTTGCAACGTGACTTTCGCCTACTCTCACGATGGCCGCGACGACCGGGTCCTCCTCACATACTGGCTGCCAGCACCGGATAAGTTTCAAAACCGATTCTTGGCTACAGGAGGCGGCGGTCTGGCCATCAACTCTGGCAACACATCTGTAGCTGGTGGCATTCCTCATGGTGCTGCCGGAGGCTTGACTGACGGTGGATTTGGGGGCTTTGACAATCAAGTTGATGCCATGTTCCTGCTCGCAAACAATACGATCAATTGGGAGGCAACGTACATGTTTGGGTACCAGGTGTGTATCAATACTGCAATACTGTCAGACTGTGACCTAGACGAGGCATTGCTGACTTCTCAGGCTATACACGAGATGACCGTCATTGGAAAAGCATTTACTACCAACTTCTTTCAAGCGAACAGCACAAAGCTCTACACATACTGTACGTTATTTTGGATCAATATAACGCCTCAACGAGTACGTGTGCTGACTTCGTCCAGACCAAGGCTGCTCGGAAGGAGGCCGAGAGGGTATGAGCCAGATCCAGCGATTTGCTGAGACATACGACGGAATTATCGCAGGAGCACCGGCAATGCGCTACTCATTCCAGCAAGTCAATCACCTACAGTCAAACATTGTCGAGCAAACGATGGGATACTATCCACCACCCTGTGAACTGGACAGGATTGCGAATGCAACCATTGAAGCATGCGACGCATTAGACGGTAAGACCGATGGCGTCGTTTCCCGCACCGACGTGTGCAAGATTAAGTTCAACATCAACTCGACAGTTGGCCTATCATACTCTTGCCCTGCGACTCAAGGCAACCCAAGGATGGGCACCACTGCCGCACCAGCTCAGAATGGGACTGTCACGGCACAAGGCGCTGCTGTTGCTGCAGAGATCCTGAAGGGTCTACACGACAATGAGGGCAAGCAGGTCTACGTTCCCTACCAGTACGCATCTACATTCGTCGACGCTCAAACGCAGTACAACAACAGCACTGGGAAGTACGAGCTGTATCAAAGCGGCCTCGGCGGCGAATGGGTAGAGCGCTTCCTGCTCCTGCAAGGTGCCAATGAACTTCCCTCCCTCGCCAACGTCACATACAACACTCTACGAGACTGGATGGTCTTTGGCCTGCACAAGTACGCCGACAGTCTGCAAACCACCTGGCCAGACCTCACACCCTGGCTCGAGAAGGGCAACAAAATCCTTCACTTCCACGGCGAAAGCGACAACAGCATCCCAACTGCTTCCTCTGTGAGGTACTGGAATTCCGTACGTAAGATCATGTACCCAGAGCTCTCCTACAACGCAAGCAGCGCCGAGCTCAGCAAGTGGTACAAGTTTTACTCCATCCCTGGAGCGGCGCACTGCTCGCCAAACGAGTACCAACCCAACGGTGCGTGGCCACAGACGAATCTGCAGGTCATGATCGATTGGGTGGAGAAGGAGATCGAGCCGAAGACGTTGAATGCAACGATTCTGCTAGGAGACAAGAAAGGAGAGAATCGACAGATTTGCGAGTGGCCACTACGTCCGATCTGGAAGGGAAACTCGTCCGAGCAGGAGTGTGTTTATGACAAGGCGTCGCTTGATACGTGGCATTATGACCTGAACGCCGTGAAGCTGCCGGTGTTCTAGGCTGGGAGTAAGGATTGCGAACGAAAGAAGATTAAGAAGATCTTGAGACGGAATAAAAGTTTACCAGATCCCTCCAACGCCTACCATGCCCTCTCTATAAACCAACGCCTTCGCTTCCAAAGAACATCAAATCAAAAAACGCCCATATCCAAGACCAAGATTGCATATCATCCCCTCAGCGATTCAGCACATTCCACAATTTCCTTCTCTACCGATCCCACAAAGGCCTGAATCCGCTGCTCATCCATCAAGGCAGCGTCAGCTCTCACACCAAAAACAATTCCATTCTCTCCAGGACCCACATCAACAAACAGCTGCTGCGGTGGTAAGAAGCTGGTATCGAGCTGATCCACAGCCGTGCGGCCCGGAATAGCCTTAGGAGAAGTGTAGTCCGTGGGAACGCCAAGACCAGTGAGAGGACTGAAAAGCTCCTGTTCCGCGCTCGAGCTCACACCGCCGAGCGAAGACTTGTTCCAGAGTAGATTGATGTACGCGTTGAATGGCAGCTGCTCTGCTGTTGGGTCAAAGGCTTTCACAGCTGTGCGCAGACTGCTCTGTTCAAAGGGAACCCGGGCGCCGAGTGTGCGTTGCAGTTCGTGGACAGAGTCGAGGATACTTCGCTGCAAGACGGACTTGAGGCCCAGAGGGAGGGCATTGACGCAGGGACCAGTGACTTTCTCAATGTTGTCAAACGCAGCAGAGCGGCCGAGTTGGAAGAAGCCGAACAGAGGGCTGGAAGTTTTCGTGGCCTGGGCCAGAGCACGAGCGAAGGCTACGAGGACAACTTGATGCGGTGAAATGTTGTGCTGCGAGCAGGCTTGCTCCAAGTCAGAGACTTTGGTGTTCGTGCACTCAACCATGGTAAAGGTCTGGCTGCGATCTGCTTCATCGGCTGGCTGTGTGGCCGCAGGGAGGACAGCCTTCTCGCAGCCGGAGAGGCTTTCTTGCCAGAACTTAGCTTCCTCCTTCTTGTCCATGGATTCAAAGTCGTAGCGGACAAGCTGAGCGAAAGAAGGCGCTGCTTCAACTTCAGAGCCATTGTAAAGGGCTGCCAGTTCTGAGATCAGACGTGGCATGCTCCAAGCGTCGTACAATGCGTGGTGGACGTAGAGCATGATGGCATCTCCATCAGTAGCTTTGATCAGCCTCAATCGAACTGGCAACTCGAAGAAGTTGGAAGGAGCGCGAGCTTCTCGGCGTGCTGTGTCCTTGACTGTATTCAATAGTGGCCTCGACTCCCGGATTGTAGCAAAAGCTTCTTTCTTGACAGCATTCGGCTTCATAATGACTTGCACAACACGCTGAGCCGCTGTCGCTGCAAAAGACGTCCTCAAAACTTCGTTTCGCTCTCGAAGTGTCTTCCATGCAGTGGTGAGGCGTTGTGCATCAAGTGGCTTCGAAGACTTGTAAGTCCAGCCTGGCTCGTAGAGGGTCCTTCCAGACTGGAGCCAGCTGAGCAGGTGATACTCTTGACCAGGCAGGCAAGGAAGAATATCTTCAACTTCAGACTCTGAAACATTGAGGGTGAGTAGTGCCGCCTGCTTGTCTGATTGCGAGACGAGCTCGACCTTCTGCTTCGGCGCAGCAGCTGCACTCGCTTTCTTGTTCTTGTTAGCAACAATCTCACAAATGCGTCCAAGCATGGCGCCCTTCAGAATATCAGCAACGCTCAGACGCACGCCTGCTTTGCGACACTGCGAAACGATCTGGATCGCAGCAATTGAATCTATGCCGAAGGAATAGATTGAAGAGTCCAGCGTGATTTTATCGGCAGGGACATGCGCAACATCTGCCATGGCAGCGCGGATCGGCTCAGCAAAAGTCTTCACAGCAACTTCGTCGAACGACTTGGGCACGGTAGAAGTCAAAGCTGTGTCAGATGGCAAGTCTCGAAGCTCTTGGGGGAAGGCGGTCGCAAACCTGGGCGGCTGCTCAATAATGTCGAGTACTGCGCCCTTGAAGTGATCTAGGAGCCGCTCTGTCTCCCCTTGCGATGCAGAAGACAGGATGCGAGCCGTGATGCCATCTTTTGTATGTTCGACCTCAAAGTTGATTCGGTACTCCGATGGCACAGGTGACTTGTCTGACTGCAAAGAGTCCCCGAAGATACTCATCGTGGTATCATGTGGTTGATCCATCTTGGAGTACACGAAGATGCTATCGATCAGCTCTGCACTTGGGTCGGGAGCGGACGAGCGCCAAATCTTTTGGACTTCGGCGAGCGAAGCATGCTGATAGTCGATGGAACTCGTACTGATGGCGTTGACACGCTCAACGACATCCTTGTTCGTCATAATATTGTCCTTGATAGTAACCCTGAACGGAACAGTGTTGAACATCGGACCAACGACATCTCCGTCGTCTCCAGTAAGGCTGTGGCGAGCAGCAATGACTTGTCCGAAGACGACATCTTTACGCCCGTGAGAGCAGGCAAGCGCTTTTCCGAATGCAGATACGTAGACGTCTTTGATGTCCACGTCCGCCTTCCGACACTGCTCCTCGAGCGCAGCCATATCTTGAGTAATTTTACGCTCTGATAGATGCACAGTCGAGTTGCCTGTACCCTCCAGCGCCTGTAAGCCTCCATAACCCTTGATCTGATCCACCCAGAATGTGACAGCAGCCTCTGCATTCTGAGCAATAGCGCGGGCCGCCTTGAAGAACGGCGTTGTACGCGGTGTCTCTGTGCCAGCATATCTCATCGCCAAATGCTGGTAAAGCATACCGATCGAGATACCATCGTAAAGAGCATGGTGCAAGGTGAGGACGAGAACAGGCTTTTCGCCCGAAAGCACCACTTGAGCACTGGCCAGTGGTCTAGCTTTCTCGACGCGGTGCATGAAGTCAGACTCGCCGGAGAGTTGGAGCCAGTATTGTCGAGAATCATCAACCTTCACTTCCCGCCATTCGGGCGCAGCGTTTGAGTGCACGACAGCCACCCAGGGTGTCTTGTTCTCTGGAAGCCAGTGGAAAGTCGTTCGGAGCGTGTCAAGGTCCGAAACGAGCTTGCTCCAAGCACTCTTCAATTTGTGCAAATCAACATCTGGAGTTAAGTATGTAGCATGGTGATGCATATACAGAGCGCCTTCAGTTGCAAGACTCTGTGCAAGCATACCAGCTTGGAGTGGCGTGCATTCATAGCATTCGCTATCAGCTGTCAAATTGGGCACGCCTTTGGACCGAAGCTTTGACAGCAGATCCTCTGTGCTCGTCAGTGACTTTTGAGGTACATTAAAAGATTGAGGCTTCGTTGTGGAGCTCAGATGTTTGCACAAAGCACCCAATCTGTTGTATCGAATGACGTCGGCCGAAGATACCTTGAGTCCCTGGTTGCGGAACTGCTTCGCGAGACGAATGGCCGAGATGGAATCGATACCCAAGTGAATGAAAGCCGTGTTCTTGTGAATGTCCTTCTCTGGCAGAGATACGAAGTCACTGATAAGCTTGCGGATCTGCTGCTCCAGCGAAGACCAGCTAGACTCGTCGTACTTCTCGACTGGGGCGACGTGTTTGCGACTGCCAGTGCTCGAGATACCCAGAGCAGACATTGTCATTTCAGGCTGGCGGAGAATGGAGTCTGTGAGAATTTCGATCTTCTCAAGCAGCAGATCGGCATCGCTGGATGTTCCAAACGTCTGAGTGAATCCCGCGCGAACAGTGAGTTCATCGGTGCGTGGATCTGCTTCGAATTCTACAGCGAGAGGATAGTCGACTCCAATCTCGCTGTCCGCCTGCTTCAACAAATGTTCATTCTCGTCGCCTTGAGATTGGATGCGAATAAAAGAGAACAAGCAGTCGTACAGAGCCCGATCCGCTTTCGTCCACTTTTGAATGTCCCGAGGCGAAGCATGTTGATGCTCAAGCGAGCTCGAGTTGACTTCTTGCAGCAACCGGATCATCTGAGAGACCGAAAGCTGATCGTCTTGTACCCGGAGTCGCTGAGGTACAGTGGTGATGCAAGGTGCCATCATCTCATCCGCTCTCTCAACGGGTATCGTCCTTCCAGACAGAACATTCCCGAAGATGAAATCGTTGGTCTTCAACGACAACGCCATAGCAGCAGCAAATGCACACTGCAGGACGGTAGCGGTCGTGGCTTTAATAGAAGAGACAGCAGCATCGACGTTTGAAAGTTTGCGGCTAAATGTGCGCTCCGCAGTCGTCAACTGAACGTTCTTAGAGCCTTCGGTACTGAGAAGAGGAGCATTCTCCCAGTTGGCCAGCAAAGAAGACCAGTGCGCTTCTTGAAGCTGCTTGTCCTGGCCCGCAATGTATTCGATCAAGGGCATCACGCTGGGTCTGGGCTCAATAGGCTTGCCAAGATATGTAGTTTCGACGTCGTGCAGCATCATCTCCAATGATGTGCCATCATACAGCGCATGATGGATGGAAAGGAGGAGTCCCGTAGGAAGCTGATGTAGTCGTATTGGCGGTCGAGTGGCAATTTCTCGCACAATGTCCTTCGCCATGCTTTGCTGAAGGCCCTTGATGTCCTGTAAAGCGCTCTCCCCCCATTGGAGTTTACCAGGTCCAGGCTTGAGGACGACTTGCAAGAAGGTATCTTCGCTGCTTGCAAAGCAAGTTCGCAGAATGTCGTTCTTCTGCACAACTGTTTGCCATGCCTTGTATAGCTTGTCCTTATCGATGTCGGAAGGCAGCTCAAAGCGGATATGGTTGACATAAGCTCCGTCGACACCTTCCGAGCTTTGATGCATCGACTGAGCAACGAGGACTTCCTGTAGAGGGAGACAAGGTCGGACGGCGGCAATATGCTCAACCGGTACAGCAAGCTCGCTGCTGCGCAGGAAATGCTTCTCAAGACTGACCAGGCGCTCTCTCGAATCACCAGATGACTGCTGGACCTGGCTCTCCGAGCTCTGCTTTTGAGTCTGGGCCAGCTGCTCCAAGGTGGGATTCTTCATGACCATCGCCACGCTGCAATCATAACCAGCAGCGCGAAGCTTGGAGAAGACGCTGATACCAGACAAGCTGTCAATACCCAGCTCAAAGAGTGTAGAGCCAGGAGTGACATGTTGAGGCCTTTCCTTCAGCGCAGACGCCACAATTTCCCAAAGGGCCTGCTCTGCCTCACTCAAGGGCCTTTCGACAGCAGTAGAGCCCCCAGGCCCCGAGCTAGGCATGAGGTCATTGATTGGAATCTCATTGAACATCTTGACCAGCAGCTTGTTGTCAGCTTTTCCAGATGTCGCAGCCAGGGGCATGTACGTCAACGGGATGATGAGATCTGGCACCGTGGAGCTAGGCAAGGTCTTTTGACACTTTGCACGCAAATCAGAACTGACTCGCTGAAAGTCATCGAAGACCACCTGCGGCGGCTCTGCAGACTTCTTCTTCGTCGAGTTACCTGCAGCGATGAAAGCGACGAGCTGCATGCGGGATAAGCCAGGATGTTTAACGACCAATGCAGATACATTGATGTCAACATCAGAAGCAGTGCGCACACCCTCAGCGACCTCACCGAGCTCTACACGCTGGCCCCGGATCTTGACTTGATCATCTTTGCGGCCTAAGAAATAGACGTGATCATCCAAGCCGAGCTTCACGATGTCACCAGTACGGTACATCCGTTGACCATAGAAGTCTTCCACGAAGCCCTTGGCATCAGGACGATTGAGATAGCCATTCGCAATCAGACTGCCAGTGAAGCAAAGCTCACCAGGCATCCCACGCAAGGCATAGTGATCAGTGCCAGGAATGAGGACGTGACCTTGAGAGTCTCCAAGAGGGCTGCCAATGTCACTCGTGTCTGTGTCAGGGTTGACGACGCCAGAGTTGAGACCGATTGTAGCCTCCGTAGGACCATAGGCATTGATCAATCGTACCCGATCATGCGTCGACCATAGCTTCTTGGTCTTCGACGACATCTTCTCGCCTCCAGTGGCAATATATATAAGGTCAGGAGCATCCTCTGGGGTCAAGCCAGTCTGGTCGAGAAGAGAAGGCACGAAACTGGCGTGAGTGATGTGCAGAGACGACAGCGCCAGGGCAAGGTCATCGAGGAACATGGAGCGAGGTGCCGTGATTGCTGTGCAGCCAAATTTCCACGCAAGGAACATTTCTCCCAGGTGCACGTCGAAAGCTCGACTAGCAAGTCCAAGATACTTGCCGCGGCCAGCGACCTCTTTGGTAGGCGTGACGCTGCAGATGAACTCGGCCTGCGCCTCGCAGAAAGACGCCAAGTTCTCTCTGTTCACCAAGCAACCTTTTGGCTTTCCCGTCGATCCAGAGGTGTAAAGCAAGTAGCAATTGTCCCGAGGCTGCGTCTGGACTGTAGGATTATCGGTGCTCATCTTGGCCAGATGTGTTCTCATATCATCCGCATCTACATCCACCATTCGGCATCCAGAAGGAATCTCAACATCCTGCATAAACTCTTCACTCGAGAACATGAACTTCGAAGCGCTGTCCTCCAGCAAGAACGCCTTACGCTCAGCGGGTAGGCTCTCATCAACAGGTAGATAGCAATTGCCCGACTTGAGAATGCCGAGCACGACAGCGTACGAGGTCAGCGTGCGTCCCAGGCACATGCCAATCATCGCTTTCGAGACACCTTGCTGAACGATCCAGTTCGCAATGCGATTGGCTTCGCGGTTCAATTCTGCATACGTCCAAGTCTCAGTCTCTGTCCCCTCAGGCTCGATGCGAAGGGCGATCTCAGCGCCTTTCCAATCAGGATGGGTCTCAGCCCAGTGCTCCACCCAGTACGTTGGTCCGAAGGAAGGTGGGCAGTTTGTATCGTGACGGGGAGCGGTGCGTCCGATCAAGTCGAGGGGAAAGCCATCAGTCAACGCATTTAGACTCTTCTCGGGGGCTTGAATCAGGGATGCCACCAAAGCATCCAGTTGACGGAGTAGGAGCATTTGCTCGTCGGCTTTCATGATATGATCCGCGATCGCAAGCTCGAACTGCGGCGCAGGCTCTCCATCCTGCCAGACATTGAAAGCAAGAGGATGTTCAGCTTGCAACGTTGTTGCATCCTCAATCCTACGCCAGAGAGTTGTATCTTCATCACCCTCTGCGGCTGGGTGGAAAGCAAACATGGCCGGATAGACTTGAGATGAGTTCGTCCTATTAAGAATGGCTCTAATCGTTCCTGGCCGAATGTTTCGATGCTGCCAAGCCGACTTCGAGAAGGAGTCTTGCTCGATGAGTGTGGTCTTTACAGTTTCCAAGTTCTTGAACAAGCTCGGAACAGTGGACATCATGGGGCCAACAACATCAGCCAGCTTGCCGTCCGCAATACGGTCAGATAAGATCTCAGCGAATAGCACATGCGGGCTCTCGAGCAGATCGGTCAAAATGAGAGCCCATGCGGTTCGGAGAATAGTGACAACAGAGTTGAGCCCAAGACTTCGCGCAGCGTCCCTCAGCTTTGTCATGGGGGTGGTGCTGCGCAAGTACTGAATTCGATGAGTGAGCTTCGAGGCGCCTTGCTCAGCCATATCTTGCTCGCCTGAGTCAGCTTCGAAATCTTGGAGTGCCTCTTTCCAGAAAGCAGTACATTCGTCGCTATCCGCGTTTAGCGCCGAGTTGGAAGCGACAGCTTCCGTCAGCGGCAGTCGATGTGGTGTTCTGATGCTACGTCGGTATTGGGCCCTCAGGTCGTCCTCCAAGAAACCAAGACTTGGACCGTCGTAGATGGTGTGGTGGATGGTGAGCATCATGACCGCGTCTCCATCATCCTTCCTGAAGATGTCAACAGCCCATGGAGGGAGCTTGAATAGCTGTTGATGATGCAGTTGAGAGATTTCCTGGACCCTCGTCTTTGCAGCTTCTTCCACGGAGCCAGTGATGTCAGACTCATGCCAGGAGACTATCGGTTCATCGTAGATGATTTGCAAGTAGGATAGCCCATCTTCACTCTCCTTTTCAGCACTGGCGACCATAGCCTTAGCGACGAATCCAGCCCGCAAAGCCTCTGTTTGCCTCGCGACCTTCGTCCAGGCGCGCTTCAGTCGTGCAATGTCCACATTGTTGGCAAGTTGGAAAAGATGCGTACTCCAATAGGCCTGAGGGTCCTTGAAGCTTTCGCTTAGCAGACTCTCCTGCAGAACAGTGGTCGGAAGGACGGTGATGTCGTCGTTCTCGACGTGCTTCGCCACTGCGTCGTAGTAAGCTTCGTTGAAGCGGTCGAGAGAGTTATCACTGGCTTCGGACTGAGACGAGGGAGATCTCTTCTGGCTGTCATCTTCTGCAGGCTTTGCAAGCTGAGCCAGGTCGCCCAGCGTACGACACTTGAACGCATCAACAACGGAAAGCTTCGAACCCAAAGCGTTCAGCTTAGGAATGAGTCTGATAGCCGCGATAGAGTCAATTCCGATCGCAGGAAGACTGCTCGTAGGGCGCAAAGATTCGGATGAAATTTTCAGTGTGTCGGACACGACCTGCAGTAATTTCTCGTTCGCTTGTCGCCATTCCAGCTCAGATGCACTTGCACTGCTCCCAGGCGACTGCTCAGATGCTTCCCATTTTGAGAGGTCCAAAGCATGATAGATGTTCGTCAACGCAGCCCGATCGACCTTAGCCGAAGCCGTTCTTGGGATACGTGGCAGCACGATGAAAGTCGTCGGCAACATGTAGGGAGGCAGCACACTCCTGCCATACTCTCTCGCAATTTCAGCCATCCCTTTGGCAGCGGGGCTGAGAAGCGCCTTTACTTCCCTGGCTCCATCTGCGAGTGATGGACATGCCATAAAAGCCACAACGAGCTTCTCATCCGCATCCTTGCGCTTGCAGTGCAGCACTTCGAATTTCTCAACCCGTGGGTCAGCATCCTTAAGCGCAAAAGCGATCTCACCAAGCTCGACTCGGATACCGCCAAGCTTGACGAGGTCGTCATTGCGGCCAACAAAGTTGATCGTGCCGTCCGCGAGATGTCGAACCAAGTCGCCCGTAAGGTAAAGCCTCTGCTGGAGCTCTTCACTCCAAATGAACTTCTTGGCATTCACCTCAGGCAGCTTCCAGTACCCAGGGGACAGCTGAGGTCCCGAAAGAGCAAGCTCACCCAGAGCGCCACGCATGACAACATTTCCATCTTCAACCACGTAAGTTCCCACTGAAGGCAACGGAACACCGACATTGGAGCTGTGATACGTGTCAGACTTCCCGGTGAATTGACGTAATGTCGAGACAACGGTCACTTCCGCCGGACCATAAGTATTGAAAGCCCGAAGGTTAGTGCCCCAGTCCTGAGCGACCGCCTCTGTCAGCTTCTCGCCAATCATAGTAACGACCTCAAGAGTCTGAATCTTCTCCCGTGGAAGGGTCGCGGAGAATGCTGGTGTTAGGTGAGCGTGAGTGGCTTTAGTTTGGTTCGCCAGATCGGCAAAGTTTTGAATCATAAGCTGGCGAGTACTCGATACGAGCGTGCCGCCGAGAGTCCATGTGTAGAAGAGGTCCTGAACGAAGACGTCGAAAGTGTACTGCGAGAATTGCATGCAGCGAACCTCGCCGCCAGTGACGTCTGACGGCACAGCTGCTACGAGAGCGTGCATGGCAGTAGCACCTGCAAGATGCGTAATAGGTACACCTTTGGGTAATCCAGTCGTACCACTGGTGAAGATCAAGTACGCGACGTGCGATGGATCTCTTTGTATGTTAAAGTCGTCATGCTTCTCTTTCAAGGCACCATCTTCGACGGCTCGCAGGTCCAGATTCACTGTCGAAACGCCGTCGGGTATTGCAGATAGCTCGACATTCGAGAAATTGGGCGAAAGAATCAGCAATCGGCTGCCTGTTCGCTCCATGATAGCATGCTGTCTGGCCGGTGGGGAATAAGGATCGATCGGGCACCATCCAGCACCTGCCAAAAGAACACCAAGAACCGCGACATAGAGCTCTGCGCACTTTTCCATACAGATCATGATCGGCTCATTGGTCACGGAACCATGTTGTCGAAGGAGGTCGGCAGCGAAATGACGCGCCAATTCGTACAGCCGACCGTACGTCCATTGAATGTCGGGCAAGGATTCGTCAATCGACTGCTTGAACCACAAAGCCGGCTTGTCAGGATGAGCTCGAGCGTGCTCAATAAAAGCCTGATGCAGGTATGGCTGAGATCCAAAGGCGGCCTGATCTTGCTTGACGGCGACGGGGATCTGCGACTGCAAGTGTCTGCCAACGGCAAATCTCGAATCCAAGAACTGACTCTCAAGATTATCGCAAATGTGGCTGACAATATCATCAAGTTGTTGCAGCATAGCTTCAGCGGCCGCGGAGTCGAGATGCTTGTGCGTGTATGTTCCGCGGAAACGAATAGGCCCGGCCTGCGTCGGCCACACCTCGATCATGATAGCAAAGTCATGTTTCATGGGCGGGTATTCGACTTTCTGCCACAACTTGCTGTCAGCTGCCGACTTGTCGAAGGCCTGGAAAGCAAGCAAGGTGTCGTAAGGCAGAGTGCCTTCTGCTGTGGTCACTGAGCTGAGTGGGATGTGGTGGTAGGGCAGGGCATCGGCGTTCTTGGCGGTCAATTGTGATAGAAGGTCTTGAACAGTCTTCTTAGAGCCGTGGAGCTGTCCGACTTTGCTTGGCACAACGACGAAGGTCGGTCCTACGCAGGAGCTGAGGTTCTCTTCTAAGCGATCGGATACCACACTTCCAAAAGAGACGTCAGTCGTTGAACCAGTGTACGCGAACAGTATGGAAGCCCAAGCTGCTTGCAGTATCGAAAGTGGCGATGCAGCCGCAGTCTTTGACGCCGCTGTAATCTTGTCCAGAGTAGTCTTGCCAATAACTTCGGCGACCTGAGCATTTGGCGTCTGGGTTTCAGGCTTCGAAGCAGACACGCATGGGAACGGAACTGGTTCGAACGCCTCAAATTGAGACTTCCAATATTGAGTCGTCTCCTTCGTCGCTTCCGAGAAATGCTTCAACACAGCATCGCCGATTTGTGTTCGTGGTGCAGCTGCTCGGCCTTGATATGCGTCCTCGACCTCTTGCAGGAGAAGCTCAAGCGAGCCACCATCGAAGATACCGTGGAAAAGTGAGAGGAGGTAGGCAGTGCACCCTGGTGCTTGGATTACAGTCAGTCGGAAAGGAGGCTTGGTGAGCGAGATCGAAGCTTCTGCTTCGGCCTGAGCTTTCTCCAGGATCCCATCCCGATCGTCATTTGAAGCGCATTCAACGCGCACGATGTCAATTGATGCAGGCTTTGCGTTTGGCGAGAGAACGCATTGGCCAAAAGGTGCCAGCTCGTCGTCCACAGGCACGAAGACAGTCCTGAAAGCATCGTGTCGCTCAAGCGCTGTACGCCATGCGACTCCGAGGGCACTGGAGGACGTTGTAGGATCCTGGTAGTAGATAGAATGATTGATGTAGCTCTTGCGTGCGCCTGACTTAGATACGCTCCGCAGAAAGCTCGCGACCATTCCAGACTGGGTGGCTGTAGTTGGAAAGACTTTCTCGATGTCGACGCCAGACAACCCAAGTTGTTGAGCGCAAGACTCTCGGTGATGCTCGTTGAATTTTGTAAGTCGAGCGAGCCAGCTGTCATGTAATAGACTTGCAGGCTTCGAGTTTTGAATTTCTGCTCCGGCGCAAGCATTAGCGAGACCTTGTACAGTCCGGCTGGCCAACACTGTGGCCACTGCAAGGTGTGAGATCCCCTTGTCTCTCAAGGTCTGCAGCAAACGGACGGCCCGCAGACTGTCAAGACCAAGTGACAAGAGGTTGGTGCTTGGAGAGATTTGACCCGGTTGGATATCGCACACTTCCGCGACAGTCTTGACGATCGTCGAGTAGGTGGCATCGTTAGCGATGCTCCTTACCAGTTCACTGTCGTAGCCAGAGTCGGAAGACGCTGCTGAGACATCGGTAGTCTCCCACCGCTCATCAACCATCGCAGCCAAAGCTTTCCGGTCCGTCTTGCCGCTTCGAGATCGCGGCATAGATTCCGAGACGAAGTACTTCGACGGCCTCATGAATGCAGGCAGAGACCTTTCGGCAGACTTCCGACACTCAGAAATAATGTCGTCTTCGGGTGTGCTCTTATCAGTGACCAAGCACACAACGACTTGCTCACTCCCTTGTCCCGCTGCGCCGTGCGAATGAACAATCGCCACAGAATCGGTTACACCAGAAGCCTGAGAAACGACGGATTCAATCTGACCAAGCTCTACCCTCCTTCCACTAAGCTTGACTTGATCGGTAGTCATACGTCCCAAGTACTCTATCGTCAGCTCTCCTTGCTTGGTCTTGACAATACGGGCCCTATCACCGGTACGGTAGAGCCGCCCATATTCTGGACTTGTCACAAAGGATGCGGTAGTCTGCTCCGGCCGATTGAGATAGCCTTGGCTGACTTGAGGACCTCCGATAGCCAATTCTCCAGAGAAGCCAAGCGGGACAGGCATTGGACGTCTGCTGTGTGGGTCGAGCACAAACATAGAGCAGGTCTCGATAGCCTGCCCAATGATGGAGCCTCGTTCGTCCACCGATACATCTGCAACAATTGTGCAATTGATCGAGCCCTCAGTAGGCCCGTAAGCGTTGAGAAGCTTTCTAGATCGCTGGAAGCTGGGAGTATGAGTTTCTGATCGTGCGTTGCTTGGTGAGTCCGAAGCGAAGTTCTGGATGACTTTGGGTGTCAACTTTTCTCCCATCGTCCAAAGATGACGCAGCGTCGGCACCTTCCCAGGTCGCAGGACGCTTGCCATGCTTGGAGTCGCCATCATGATCGTTGCTGACAGACGGTTGATAGCGTCTTCCGGATCTGTGAGCAAGAGATCTCTGGGAGCTCCACATAGTGTTCCGCCTGTCCACCAGGTGGTGAATATTTCCATGATCGAAGGGTCAAACGTCGGTGCGGCAAATTGGAACCAGCGGAAGCCTTCCTTGAAGAATGATAACGGGATAAATTTGGAATGCGATGCTATCGAGCATGCAGCAGCGTGGTGTGGAATCTTCACTCCCTTGGGTTTGCCAGTGGAGCCACTTGTGCACATAACGTACGCCAGACTGCCTTCATCTACAGCAGGAAGCGTTATTTGTGGCGATGATTGTGGTTCTTTAAAGTCACGGATCAGGGCCTTGACGTCCAGACAAGTCGTGAGCTCGTCGTCATCGCAGTACCAAGCATCCCACGGACGCCCTCCAACCTGAGGACCATTCGTCAAGACCAGCGAAGCACCAACTTCTTCCACAATACCACGCAGCTGTTCTGATGGTGCGTCAACGGGAAGAGGACAGAATGCGAAGCCTGCCTTCAGGACCCCCAGCCAGGAGACATAGAAGGCGGCAGAATTCGACATGTATGCGGGCACGATAATTTGGCCATCGTGTCGTGGAGGGATACATTCCAGCAATTTTGCCGCGAGAGCGGTAGTGAGATCGTCCAGTTGTGCGTAGGTAAAAATCTCGTCCACGTCTGTTGAGTCAGGCGAAGTTGAGTGAAAGTGCAGCGCATTTCGGTGAGGGTGGCGTGCAGCTGATCTCTGGAAACCGGAATGCAGAAGGCTTCCAGAGGCAGTACCTTTGCCTAGCTGTGCCAGAGGTGGAGGTAATTGCAAGGGCGGGTGGTTCAGAATCGATAGATGGGACTCCGCAGGAGCTCCCGTTGTTGGCCCATTCGATACATGTTCGAGAATGGAGCTCCAAGCCACCTCTGCAAAGTCCTCATCTAAGTAATTCGGGTCGTACAGTAAAACCAGTGTCATTTCAGATACATGGTATTGTACGGTAAAAGGCTAGAACGTTAGCATGAGCTAAGGTAGTAGAACACTTCTTCAGGCCACATACTGCTTGGATTATTGGAGATTCGGATATGGTAGGGAAATGATCTGGATCGGCCAGTAGCTCGAGACCGAAACCAAAAGTGTCATGATCAGAACTCTTCAAAGGTACTGTGTCGACAATACATTCTGAAGAATTCTGACTGTTGCCATCACCAGATCGGGGTCGATCAAGGACAGCAGCTTGGACTGTTTCCGGCCTCGAGTGGCGGAGTGAACTTCGCAAAGCAAATTGGAAGCACACCTCGCTCTCGCCAGTGAAGGAAGCGATGAATCGCGAGTAGCTCTGCAGAAGAGCATTTCTGCCCTTGGGTTGAGCAGAGACGTCGCGCGCATAGCTGTATTGTCTGCGTCGGTATTCCGGAGCACCATCTTCTCGCAAGGAAACCTGTCGTGAGTCCGCAGATAGGGTATCAAATCTTGGAAAAGCAGTCGGCTGGATGGTGGAGGATGCCATTGTGAGGCACAATGAGAGGCGTAGCAGAAGCTGCGAGGGCAACGATAGACTCACAAAGACAAGAAGAGGTGATTGACTTTCGTCAACATCAACCCCACAGAGGACTTACAGATAGCTAGGGCACACACATGGCGATGCGATGCAGTCCGATCGCAGCCAAAGGTCGCGCTGCTCTGCCCTACCACGTTCCGAGACCGCAGTCTGGCTGGCGAGGGCGAGTCGTTCGATGCACCCACGAACACTTTGCCGCGCTCGGCTGCATCGCTGAAAATGGACGCACGACGAGCTGTTGGTGTCCTGCTGGCAACCAGGTGTCTGCCGTGGGTGGCTAAGCGTTTAGTCACAAGCCGACGAAGGGTGAGGACGGCGGGGCCAGCGCGACGACGGCTCTGCGAGTGAGTGTTGATCGGAGCGTGAGGGAATTCCACGCGGCATGTTCGCGGTACCCACGCAGAAGGGGTGCAAATTTGCTACTGCTGGCGAGCTGGAGAACGCAGATCGTCGGACGAGTGGTGCAAAATTGGGCAAAGGCCCACACTGCGAGGCCATCCGGGTGAAGTCGTGAGACGGAGGAAAGCAGCAGCGTGCCACGGACGCGTCGACATCGGCTTTCAGAGCGTTGATCCTCGGCTGGCGAATGGCGAATGGCAAATGAAGGCACAGAGAATGGGCGGGAGTGGTATGCGGGTGGAGGGTGGAGGCGCGTGTGCAGCGTGCAGCAAACTCTGTGCGCGGTTGATGTTCAAATTAGCTTATCAGATGGCGCTGTGCAAGGGCCCCTGCACCACGCTGGGTCTGTGGCTGATGCACGGGAAGGAGTGGGTCTGTGGCGCTGGAGCCGTTGATGGCATCGTGCAGGGCCGTCTTTCTCCGCAAGGGCTGAGACGAAACACGTCCGTCAGGCATTGACGATTCTGCACTTTCTCCCAGACCCCATCGTATCATGCGATTTCCAGAAGATGCCACCCTCTGTGGTGCTCTGAACGAATACGAAGATGCACTCACGGCTCCATCCGGCAGAGTCACATGTGATGGGCGTTGAGCAGCTCACAATTGCCAACAGTGCTCCCAACCCGGAGCGAAAAGCGAGCCAAGTGAGACCGGTACTTTGATACTCCCTCCACTTCGCGCCTAGCCGAAATATGTTCGCGACTACTGCTGTGACGTTGTGCGCCATTCCTTCGTTGCTGTCTCCGGAGCACACCACCAGCAGCACCAGCAGACGCTTCATGTGGGCGATCGCCGAAACTCTGTGGCATCTTTTGCGACGATCGCGTTGCAACGCTCCCACGCGCTGCTGATGCCGGTGTCGGATTCCAGAAGTTTGCCAGGAACACCTCGCACGAGCTCTGGAGATGCGAGGCTAGACGTGACCAGTGAAGGTAGACTGACATTCTTGCAGAGTCTAATCTGATCGTCAACTCTACTGAGCAGACTCTCCAGTATTGCAGTCATGGCGACAACTACAATCATTGACGACGTAAAGGACGTCCCGAGCTATTATCCTTCATTGTTTCATGGCCCTGCGGATCCTCCTCTGGTCACCTTGACGCTTGGTGATTTCCTGGATGCTCAATGTAGACGGCATGGCAATCGCGAATGCGTGGTCATTCCATGGACAGGCGACAGATGGACGTACGATGACTTGAGAGAGCAGAGCTCCGCACTTGCTCGCTACCTCCAAGCCAGAGGCATCCAGCCAGGTGACAGAGTAGCAATCTTGGCCGGCAACCGAGCGGAGTATGCATCAGTGTTCTTCGCCTGTATGCGCCTGGGTGCCATACTGGTGATTTTGAACAACACTTATACCACTTCAGAGGCCGAGTACGCTCTGCAATACACAGGTAAGTGCTGCTTGCGATGCTCTGCAGGGCTTGAGGCTGACAATCTTCTTGTAGAAACCAAAGTACTCTTTGCGACTCCTTTCATCGGCCGACAAGATAACCGCCCGATGCTCAAGCGCTTCGCACAGCCCGCGGGTCCAGTCTCAAAATTGCAGCAGATAATACTCTTGGAGGGATCACAGTCCGGCTTTCTGGATTATCAGACTGCGGTGCGGGTGGGGGAGAGACTGCCAGAAGGTCCTTTGAAGCAAGTTCAAGAGAGTGTCAGTCCTTATGAAACATGCAACCTGCAGTTCACATCAGGCTCGACCGGTCATCCGAAGGCGGCCATGCTGACCCACCATGGCTTGCTGAACAACGCTCGATTCATTGGAGACCGGATGAGCCTGACTCAAGACGATGTTCTGTGTTGTCCGCCGCCACTCTTCCACTGTTTCGGACTTGTTCTGGGCTTGTTGGCGGTCATGACACATGGTGCAAAGATCGTGTATCCGTCAGAGGTGTTCGATGGACCATCGGTGTTGCAGGCTATCACCGAGGAGAAGTGCACTGCCGTTCATGGTGTCCCAGCTATGTTTGATACCCTCTTCAGCTTGCCTCGTCCGGCGAACTTCGACTGCAGCAGACTTCGGACTGGTATCATCGCTGGTGCGCCAGTGCCTCGGCACTTGATGGAACTCCTAGTGAACGACTTTGGCATGACCGAGTTCACGAGCAGCTACGGCCTGACCGAAGCATCGCCCACTTGCTTCAACGCATACGTTGATGACTCGATTGACCGGCGCCTGACGACTGTTGGTACTCTGATGCCACATGCTCACGCAAAGATTGTCGACCGCGAAGGCAAGATCGTGCCGGTTGGTGTTCGAGGAGAGCTTTGTATGGCTGGCTATCAGCTGCAGCAGGGATACTGGCGTAACCCCGAGAAGACGGCCGAAGCAATGGAGCGAGACGAGAATGGGGTCCTCTGGTTACACACAGGCGATGAAGCCGTGTTTGATGAGCATGGCTACTGCAGCATCACCGGTCGGTTCAAGGATATCATCATCCGAGGTGGGGAGAACATCTACCCGCTCGAGATCGAGGAGCGTCTCGTGGCCCACCCTGCCATTGAGCGAGCCATTGTCGTCGGCCTGCCGCATCCTCGCTACCAGGAGGTGCCGTCTGCGTTCCTGCAACGAGCGGAGGGAGCCCAACGGCCGAGTCTTGAGGAAATCCAGGAGTTTACACGCAAAACTCTGGGTCGTCATAAGGCGCCGATGCATGTGTTTTGGTTGGGTGAGGACGGCGTGACTTCAGATATCCCCATCACCGGCAGTGGCAAGATCAAGAAGTTCGAGATGCGGAAGATTGGACAGGAGCTGCTGGCAGCTGCCGCTCCTCCGCGTGCACGTCTGTAAGGGGGATCGGAGGTGTGGAATGCAGAGTGGAGCAAACCATGATGCGCGTATGAGAGAGAGCGTGGCGTTCGTGGCGTTTTGTTGGTGAAAAGTTGTCGGGAGTATACCATAGTTCCATCGTCTTTGTTAGGCCGTCATGAGAGTTGTTATGTCAAACTTGAAAGTGCATCAAAGACGGTTCTTGCTATTTGAACCCCGCGTGGTGAGCACGTTGTTGGCAGGGAAAGTACGACCCCGTCATGGATCCCTGAATTGCCGAAAGCTAAAATCGCTGCTTCTTCTCTTAACTTCATCTGCCAAGCCAATGCATATCAAACAACTACCAATCACTAATGAATCCATGCAGATAAAAACACACAAACGCCATCAGGATATCTTCTTTAGAACATCGCACGCTCACCACCCCGCTGCTGCTGCTTCTCGCTCCGGGCATCCGACGCCATCTCCTTCAGAATGCTCTTGGCCGCCCGCTGCGCTCGCTCCGACATCCATCGGAAGTTATCATTTCGTCCTCTTCCATCTTCCAAAGATCCGAGCATCCACATAGCGCACCCTGGCTCCAGTACCTGACGACGCAAATTGACTCGATAGTCGCGGTCCACACTGATGGCGCTGTCGTCAAGCAGACCAGCAGGAATATCAATCAGGTTTCTGTTGATGGCGAAATTGTACCCACTCGCGGCAACCACGACATCAAACATCTGCGTGGAAATGCACACCTCTCCTGTGCGAGGGTTGCGGATCACCAGACGCACCTTCTCTTGCTCACGCTCGGTACCCACAACTTCACTGAGAGCCTTCAACTGGAACCTCCACTTCGACGGGTCGGCCTCTTTGATCTTTTGAGTGTATTGCGATTCGTACAGGCTCTCTAGGGTGTGGATGTTGACTTTAGGAGAAGCTGAAGCGGCTTCCTGGAGGCGGTGACGAAGCTCCGGCGGAATGTTTCCTGGCAGCGACTCGGGTCTCTCCAGCATCTCAGACACTTTGGGCACATCATCCTCTGGCCTCAGGGCGGCGTCGGCGAAGTACATGGTCGCGGTGTGCTTGCCTCTTGAGTGGGTTAGATGCTCAAACAGCTCAGCCGCTTCCTGGTCTGCTCCCACAACTGCAATGCTGAGAGGCTTCGTTGCGGTTCCAAGACTGTCCACGAGGTGATCCGTCTGGCTGGAATGTAGCACAAGGGGAGCTCCGGCAAGCGCCTGCGGAAGTTGAGGTGTCGCTCCGGTCGCCAAGGCGACTCTCTTCGCCAATACAGTTGTCTGCGCCTTCGTCTTGGTGTTGTGCATTTCGATGGACCATTGTGCGATGCTGTTGTGCTCGCTGCCCTTCAAAGGACGAACTCGGGTGACCTCCTGGCCATAGCTGACCCAGCCGAGCTGCTGGATCTGAGATGCCGCCCACCGGAAGTAATCTGCCATGGACCTCCTAGACGGCGCGATCTTCGAGTTGTTGGTGAATCGAATCAATTGGTTGGTCTTCTGCAGGTAGTTGATGAAGGTGTATTTCGACCTCGGATTCTGGGTTGTCGTCAAGTCCCTGAGGAAGGAGGCCGCAACTGGATTGTCGGGCAGAATGTGAGCCGGGTGCCATTCGAACTGGCTTTCACGCTCAATGAACAACACGCGAGCATTGTTATTGGAGTCGGCGAGGGTAGCTGCCAGAGGAAGAGCAGTTGTGCCAAATCCGACGCACACAAGGTCGTAGGCCTGCTGCTGGCCTCTCTCGTTCTGCCTCCTCTCGAATGTGCGTTGCTTGCTCGGCGTTTGAGGCTGCTGTTCAATATTGAGAGACATCTTGACTGATAAACTTTGCTGATACAGTACTCAGGTCGTCGACGAAAGGGTGAAATCGGGGATGGATAGCAAGAAGACACTTCAAAGCAAGCTTCGTCTTCACAACCCGCGAGCCCTCGATCGACAAATGCAGTCCACAAAGATGTTCGGACCCTCATCTCACTGAGGCCGACGATCTCCGCATATCGGCTCTGGCATCTGCCCACACGCGCTGCTCTGTGTCTCTGGACATGTAACCTTGCTCTCGCGGTGCTCTCCACTAGTCGCGGGAAGCTCTCAAGTAACGCAGTCCATCATCCCCAACGCGATGCAGCCGCCGAAACACAGCGCAACACACAAGCTGCTAGCCAGCTCTGCGGAAGCAAAAATTATTGATCCTAGCCAGGGCCTTTCTTGCAGTGGTGGACCACCAACGCACAATGACACACGTTCGACCCGCCATGCCACGCCCGTCAGAAGCCACACTGCAGCCCGCCGGCCGATCGTCGTGAATGCCAGCTGCAGCCACAGCAAACGAACCGCTATACGTACACCCACCCTGGTCAGCCGAAGGGACGATCGTGCCCTCTTAGTGTCCGCTATGGACACCTTCCTGAAAGAGAAAGATCAGATTAGATTTTTCACTTCTCGCGAAAATTTTATCAGATGATCAGTCTAGCGTGAAACTCGGCTTCACATGGGTGCGCTAAGGTAGTGTCTCGGCGGACACTTTGGATTAGCAAATTTTTGCGTCTTCTTGTGCAAGTTTTCTGCGCTTTTCTGGAGTGTGCAGAGAATGAGACGATGCCATCTCGCTGAAGTCGGGGATTTCGGCTTGGCAGGATGGGAGCTCGGGGTTTTCTCGCTGTTCACAGAGGACAGCAAACCTGAGGCAGAGACGACGACATCCTCAGGAGCATACGTAGACGACAGCGACAAGAAACTCTGAGCGAGTGAAGGATGTGGGAGTCTCCCTCGGAGTCTTGGCCGACGAGAATTCCTGCGCTCCTTCTTACAGCTAGCAAGCAGCAGATTTTCGGCCAGCAAGGAAGCTATCAGAGCCCAGACTGACCGTCAGCAGGAATGCACCTCCATCTGTGCGTCCACGTCAAACTGGATGAGACTGTGTGATACAGTCAGACCTGACGTTTGCAGCGAGCAACTCCGCTCAATCCTCTAGATCCTGCTTGAACAACAATAATCAGCAGTGCCAGAAGCAAAGGTCGCCAGAAGAAGTCCAGATAAAGACACTCCACAAGATCTCTCAAACAGAAGATGGGGGATCTTCAGAGCTAGTCCTAGCAAACGCCACGAGGACGCCACGAGAAAGGTTGCATTCTGTTGTAGGCGTTTGCCGATCTGTCCAGCTAGCTATTCGGACGCAACCCCAGAGAACAAGAGGGATGCAATTATGAGGCGAAGATCTTATCTGATCCGAAGAAAGGGAAGGAGGAGGAGGAGGAGGAACAGAGGGGCTACGTATGGCAGTGTAGGGTGGATGGAGCACTGCTGCTGACTCCACAGGTTCTATCGATCCTTTCCAACGCCGATGTTGTGATGGAGCAATGATAACGGCGGCTAAGGCGGCTTTCAATCAACTTCAGCTTACATCGATGTCGGCACATTTTTGATGAAATCGCTGAGGCAACATGCTTCTGTGCAAGATGAGGATTTTGCTGGCTGTCAGCAAAGACATGCCTTCATCTCTTTGCCACTACACTTTTCCTTACTGACGGTGAAATGCCGTCTCTATCTCCTTTGTCATGCGACTCTTGTAACTCATACATCGAGATCAATCTCCATATCTGCCCGACGAGATTTCCCTCACACTGCTTCATCTCTATGCAACATCATCGTCAGCCTTCAAGAGTCCATGCATACTTCATTCCCCTTGACCATCATGGTTGTAACCGGCATTGACTTATCGATCGAGTGAGGAGGCCGACTGCTTGACAAAGCGATTACCTCTACGTCCTTTACCAGTGGGTCAGGCTGACACTTACCCTTTCTTATCAACACCTCCTCCGCTGACCCACCCGAGCATACGTACACATTCACACGGCAAGACTGTCCACCAGCTTTAGCACTGGCTCCAGCTGTCTATCTATCTCCTGCGAACACCGACGATCCCTCTTGCACCTTACAGCAAGGAACAGACGATGGACCACGTGTGACTGCAAGACCTTATCTCCCTAGCCTTTCCATTTCCAGTCACCTGGTTAGATGAACTCTGTAGCAGGCAGATCTGTCTGCCGGTAGTCAGTAGCTTGGATAGTGTGGGCGATGCAAGGCATGTTGATCATTCGGTAGGAGTGGTCAGCAGCAAGAGAGGAGACGGACGTCGGACGTAGATAGGAGAAGCTCCTTTTGGATCCTGCAATAAAGCGGCACAGTCGGATAGTCTAATGCCTCTCAGCTTATCGTAACGATCTTTTGAGAGATATTGCAAGAAACAGAGAAAGGTGTCTCCCAAGAGAAGTGCTTGTCTACAGACTTAGAGACGTTATAGTGACAAGGCTAGATTTCATGAAACGAATTTGAATTCTCATCTTCAGTGATGAAACATTTTCACTTTCATGAAAAGATTACTTTTCCCTCCGACTCCTGGCAATGCTATCTACACCAACTCGTGGTGCTACTTCCATTCTACCCCTCTAGTCGCCCAGGACTTGATGCAGCGCATTGGTCCGATACGTCTCACTATCCTTCAATAACTCCTTATGCGTGCCCTTGGCCGTACATCTACCCTCCTCAATCACGAAAATTCGATCCGCCTTCTCAATCGTATGCAGGCGATGTGCGATCGCCACAACAGTGATCCCCTTCCTCACATTTTCCAGCGCATCTTGGACCATCTTCTCATTCTCCGAATCCAAGGCACTCGTAGACTCATCCAGCAAAAGAAGACGTGGCTTACGAAGTAGTGCTCTTGCGATGGAGATACGCTGCCGCTGGCCACCAGAGAACTGGTTCCCGTTTGGTCCGCAGCGAGTCTCGTAGCTATCCGGCAGGGCCATGATTGTGTCGTGGATGTTCGCGAGTTTGCAAGCTTCATGAATTTCCTCGTCAGTGACTTCTTCGTCAGGGCGAGCGCCAAGGGAGAGGTTGAATTTCAGGGTTCCCTCGAACATGACGCTTTCTTGTGGGACGAGAGCGATGGAGTTTCGGAAAGAAGCTGACACGAAGTCGCTGACGTTGCGACCGTCGATTGTGACTCGACCTGCTGAGGGGCGGTAGAAGCGCTCGATGAGGGAGATGATCGTGGATTTACCCGCGCCGGAGGGACCAACCAAAGCGCAGAATTGACCGGGTTTCATGTCGAGGTCTAGGCCGCGGAGGACTTTGGAGTCGGGGCGAGCTGGATAGGAGAACTCGACACCTTCGAAGCGAACATGTGCTCCACCGGCTATTGAGCCAGTGGGCTCTTCTGCGCCGGCTTCGACGTCTTTCTCTCCTCCAAAGTCGGAGTCGTCGTCTGCGTCTCGACCCTTGATGGCCTTGGGTGTTACCGTCAATGCTTTCTTGCCGACATCCAGCAGGTCCAGAATCCGTGCGGCTGAGACGCCCGATTTCGAAAAATCAGGAGCAAGAGCAAAGAGCTGACCACAAGTCTGTGCGCTGAACAGCAGGGCCGGTAAGACAATGAAGAACTGAGTCTGGCTGTATCGTCCTTCGATGATGTTCTGAGTACCCCACCAGTAGGCAAGAGCGTAGACAAGGTTGCTGACACTGTATGATGAAGCCAACCATGCATTGCTCCAAAGCAGCATCTTCAGCGTCTCGGCGTAGGGTGCTTTCAATGCACGATGGTAGACATTGACAGCTTCGTCTTCGAGAGAAAAGATGGAGATCACTCGAATTGAGTTGACCGCTTCGACAGCAAAGCCGGTTGCGCTTGAGAACGCTTTGGCGTGCTTCTCGTGGAACTTGGCGAAGCAACGCAGTCTCATAATTCCTGCACCGAGCAGGACAGGCACGCAAGCCATGAGTACGACTGTAATCCTCCAAGCGATGGCGAGAGACAAGGCCACGCCAGCGATGGAGTTGATGATTATGGAGAATAACGTGCCCAGTATGGTACCAGTAAGTCCAGCTAAGGCGTTTGCATCGGTCGTGATGAATGCCAAAAGCGACGAAGGATCTCGTCCGTCCGACTCATGCCAGTCAGCGTCTTGACCCATAAGAGTTCTGAAGCACAGCACACGAATCTTGTAGAGGGTCTTCTCAGAGACTCGTCCGAATGTCGAACCCATGATAACATTGGCGAAGAACTCGATGATGGCCAGAATGAAGAAGAGCAATCCCCAGAAGTGGCCGGCAGACAGAATTGACCTTGCGCTGTTGCAGCCACTGAAGCTGCTGATGGTGTGTCCAAAGATGACAGCTTCACCAGAGTATGAACCACCAACAACGGCGGCTGCAGTAAATGCAATGAGGAGATAAAAGGCCTGTGATCTGGTGAGAGTTCCAATGCCAGCAATGGTAGAGAGGAGACCACGTTTTGGCTTGGTATCTTTTTCTTTCTTGCCTGCCTTGTCGCTGTCATCTTCTTGCGGTTTCTCGCCATCGCTCGGAGTGACCGCCTTTTCGGTAGTTTGGCTCTTCTCCTTCTGAAGAGTGTCATCACTGGTCCTGTTGTCGGCAGAGGAGATTTCATCTTCAGAGTTTTCGCCAGTCACTTCTTCTTCTTGGCCCTGGCTCACTGTCTGCAATCGCACCATACTTGCATAGACACCATCAGCGGCAATGAGATCTTGATGCGAGCCTTGCTCAACAATCTTGCCACTTCTCATCACAATGATATTGTCTGCGTACTTGACGGTTGACAATCTGTGCGCAATGTTGATGGTAGTGCGTCCTTTGGAGGCCTCGCGCAGCGCTCCTTGAATTAGTCTCTCACTGCGAGAGTCGAGTGCAGAGGTGGCCTCATCAAGAAGCAAGATCTTGGGATCACGCATCATAGCTCGTGCAAGGGCGATTCTCTGTTTCTGACCTCCACTGAATTGATTTCCTGCCGAGCCGACAGTCGTAGCAAGGCCGTGATCGAGGCGGTTGATGAATGTAGTGGCATCTGCGATTGTGGCAGCTTTGATGACTCGCGCGACTACGCTCTGAAGAGAAGCAGACTCGCTCTGAAGAGCTGTGTCGAAATCAGTGCCCTTGCGGACCTTGTCTGCGAAGCTTGAAACTTCGCCTTGTAGAACAGCCGCTATTTCTTCTGCAGGAGCATTGGAGTTGATGAGTCCGTGAGCAATGTTCTCGAGAATGGAGCGATCAAGAAGAGCAGGGTCTTGCTGAACAGCGCCAATACAGCCTCTGAGATGAGCTACATTGAGTTCTCGTAAGTCAACGCCATCCAGCTTGACACTGCCTTCGTTTGGATCGTAGAGTCGTGCCATCAGAGCTGCAACGGTAGATTTGCCGCTGCCAGACTGTCCTACAATCGCCGTGTGCTTGAAGGCGGGGATGGACATCGAAAGCTCCTTGACAACGATGCTGTCGGGTCGGCTGGGGTAGGCGAAAGCAACATTCTCGAATTCGATACCGCCATCGACACGCTCGGGGTGCAGCCCGGAGGCGCGGTCAGTACCATCGATTCGAGACTCTCGAGAGATGGCCTTGTTCAATTTCTCGGAAGCTCCAGCGGCGGTACCAAAGATTTGCATGAAGGGAGCGACTTGGCTGAGGATGAATGAAGCTGTTGCAGTGTCAGCATGGATGCGTGTAATTCAGACTCGACTTATCTCACCATCAATGAGCAAGAAGATGACTGTGTATACAGCGCCAATCTTGGAAGCCGCTCCTCCGTTCTCAACCGAGTCTGCAATACCTCTACTGCCTTGCCAGTACGCGAGAGCATTGGTAGAATAGGCGATGAAGTAGAGCAGACCCAACTGGATGGCTGCTGTGAAGGCCTTCTTCATGCCTGCGGACTGCGCGGCTTTGAGGTAGCCTGCGAACTTCTGCTCCAGACGAGCGTTGGCACCAAATGCATGAACAATAGTGAGCTTGTTGAGACTCTCCGAAGCAATTGAAGTGGCCAAGGCGAGCTGGTCGGACATTCTTCCCGTGTATCGCTTAATGAAGTAAGATCCGATGAAAGCCATGAGGAAGTATGCAGGCACCAGAGAGACCAGAATACCCGCGAGCTCGGCATACTTGATGAATGCCACAACATAGGAAGCCACGAAGTAGGAGATACTCGACAGCACGATTCCCACTTTCTCAGAAGTACCGGTTTGGATGACTTCAAGATCTCCAGACAGGCGCGATGATACGTCTCCGGCAGGCAGATTATCGAAGAAGGCAAGTTCCTGTCGCAACAGGCTCCTCAAGTATCTCTCTCGCAAACGACGGACCAGGCGCTCACCGAACATGCCCCAGCAGGTGGTGTGGATGTAGATGAAGCACCAGTTGGCGATGGTGACATAGATGATGTCGAGGACCTTTGTACGGACAGCATTTTGCAGCTGGGAGGTGTCGCCGCCAGTGTTCTCGGTGCAGTCGGCAGAGTTGATGTTGTCGATAAGCTGACCGAACAGAATACCCAAGAGTGGAAAGGGGATGCCAGCAGCGATTCCGCCTACGATTCCGGCAATGAACAGGACGACATCCAGGATGGCATATCCAGGGCTGAAAAGCAGGCGAAAATAGGTGAAAGCCTGCTTGTTCCAGGGCTCCTTTTCAGTGGTAATTTCTTCGACCTTGGCCTGCTACAACGCTCATTCAGTATGGAACCAGGTGCGTATATTCTGCGGGCATGACCTACCTTCTTCCTGAAGTGGAACCCCATATCTGCGGCAGTCGAGACCAGACACAGACAAAGGACCAGCGACAGAGAGCTCTCGCTCACGCAGCAAAGGCACGGCCGTGCTGCCTGCCTTCACGAGTGCTCTGCAATCATGTGACATGGCGAACGGCCGCAGCGGCATCGGAGGATGATTGGCCAAGAGGACCTGAGTGGGGCGTGCAGAGATCGGCTCACAATTGTTTGCCTTCCTCACGACCAAAGCGCCAGTCGCTCGTTAGTCACTGTTCGCTGGCGGTGGTAAAGGTGGGACGGTGCGTGGGAGAACTAGCGCGCGAGCTTTGTGCAGTAGTCGCGTCGATGCACAAGTCCTGCACTAGCGCCACCAGGGGGAAAGATTGCCGTCTGCACCAGCCACACTCCACTTCACATGTCTTAGCGCTCCCGCTCCCTGCTAGCGTAGCGCTGGCGGATCAGATTTTTACCCGAGGATCTAATCAGATGTGCAGGGATCACGGAGCTGTCTCGTTTACGCGTTGAGGGAAAGGCGTGTCGGCCACGTTGCATCGCACTTGTACCTCCCTCTTCTCGGCCAGCAGTATTGCCGTCGGCAATGAGCTGGTCGCGGCGGCGGCAGCGTGGGCGTGGACGGAGGGTGGCCGGCACCACCGGACCAGATGCCTCTTTCAAGGGAGTGCACTGTCGGACGGCGTCATCAACATCATACCGCTCGCTCGGCATGTGCGGCCCACCACAGCTGCACATCGCTACATTCTCCGCCGACAGCTGGACGTCCGAGAATCACGATGAGACTGTGTAGCTCCACGAGACAGCCCTCGATCACGCCAATGTTCGTGTCGGACTCGAATGTCGCTCGGTGTTCAACGGAGGATTGAGGCCTCCCGACATTGGAGAGCGAGGAGCTCCGTCAACGCTCTCTGTCTTTGCTGTGTGAATCGCAAGCTCGGTTTGTTCACTTCCCATCTCTCTGCTTGTTGACGAGCGTTGGCTGTTGTCTGTGATACGCCATGTCTTCCCTCTCCTTGCCTGCCACTCTGCGCCTGCCGCACCCCTATCTGACCACATACCGCATCCACGAGGTCAACAGCAGCCACGCTCCCACCCGCTACGGCACCAAGCTCCTGCAGATCCGACACGAGCCCAGAATTTCAGAAGAGACTCCCACTCGCAACGACGGCCAAGCTCCTCCCGAGCAGCTGCACAGCAATGTCAGCTTCTCCAACCCGGTGCAAGATCAGAGGCAAGATCAGCTTCCTCCCGAATCCAACAACTTCTTCTGGGGTCGTGTGAGGCGAGCTCCCAAGAGCGACTTTGTCTGGAGTGAGCCGCATGCGCCAACCGTTGCTCAGGCGTGGTTGATCATCTACGCTCTCTTCTCGCTACGGCCAGAGCTGGAATACTTCAGGTTGGGTCTCGTGGGCGTCGGAAGTCAGCAGCTTGCAGAAGACTTGAAGCTTGTCCATCTGGCATGCCAGCACCCAGTCCCCGAAGGCAAGTCCAGCACAGACCCAGAAGCATTCACAGATGAGCTGGTCTTGCTGCGCAGCACCTTCTGGCAAGGCGCTGGATCGCCCTGTGGCCCTCGTCCTGTCTGGGCACCCACCACCAACAAAGTGTCCGGCAAACCTCTTGCCAACTACCCTGTGCATCCCGTAGACTTCACGGCGACCTGCAAATTCCCCCAAGAGCGAGTTCACGCTTTCCATCCGCGAAGGCAACAAAAGCCAGAAGGCGGCTCCATCATCTACAGCAGATACATTCCACACCTCGATCAACATTTCAGCATTTTCGCGCTCGACTACAAGAACGACGAGCACCTGCGCCTCTTCAATCAATGGCAGAACGATCCCTTTGTTGCGGCAGGCTGGAATGAGACGGGCACGCTGGAGCAACATAGAGAATACCTCCGCAAGCTGCACGAAGACCAGCATGTCATTACTGTCCTCGCCAAGTTCGACGACACCTGGTTCTCTTACCACGAGCTATACTGGGGCAAGGTATGTCCTATCCAAATCTCCCTCACTCACACACTTGCTGATCTTATCTTCCAGGAGGACCACTTCGGCGTCTACTGCAACGCAGGCGACTACGACCGCGGCCGACACTCCCTCGTCGGCGACACACGCTTCCGCGGGCCTCACCGCGTATCAGCCTGGTGGTCTTCGATCATCCACTTCCTCTTCCTCGACGAGCCTCGAACCGAGCAGGTCATTGGCGAGCCCAAGTTCACCAACACCGTACCCCTCTCTTACGACCTCATGACCGGCTTCAGCATCAGCAAGCATGTCGACCTGACTCACAAGCGCAGTGCGGCGCAGAAGTTGGGACGCGAACGCTTCTTCCAGCTGTGTCCGTTGCATTTTGATGGGACGACGAATGTGGGCGGGACGAATATTAGGTTGTTGTCGAAGTTGTGAGGAAAGAAGCGGCGAGAACTTCCAATCTTGATTGAGCGCATTTCGGATTGCCGGTCTTTGTCCGTCAGACAGACTGGCGTGGGAGTCGTGGGAATCAAAGACGTAGGATATCTGATCATGAGTTTTCCAAATCAAAAGATACGTCTTACCTGTACCTGTCCCATTTGCATATCATTTCGTACTGTCTAATGTTCTTTCTCGCAACTCGAAAAGGCTGCTTTACAAAAGAAAGCATGTTCTTTGGGGTAAAAAGACTCATCCTTCGTAAGAAGTACGAAGCTCGACTTCTCCAATTTCACGGCCGAGCCCAACGGCGAAACCACGGCTTCTTCAAGGATCCTCGGACGCCCCGATGTTGGTGCATTGACTTCACCTCAACATGTGAAGAGCATCAAACAGTAACAGCAATTCAGAATTCCATTTGAAGCGCTTCACACAATTCCACCTTCTACACAAACAGGACCGCAAAGGCAATATGTTGTTTGCTCGTAATAATGGAGCCACAAACGCGGATACCTGCCCGTGCTGTGCTGTGCTATCCTCGCCAACGCTCTTGGCAAGTGGATTCGTGATTCTGAATCCGGATCAGAAGCCTCGGCCGAAGGCTTTTGCTGCTGAAAATGAGCAAGTTTTACGTCGTATCGTGAGATATGGCAAAGGAAAATTGAGTCGGCCGAGGCTGAGTGAAATGAAGCGAAGGAGTTTTCCTCGAGCGTGAGTAGGATGCGCTTCTGTACGGCTTATCCAACGATATCTATTCCCGGATCAGACGGAAGAAGACATGCAGGCGAGAGGATGTGTATGCTTGGCTAATATCCACGTCTGGGCAGTGGTATTTTCGTGGGAGGAATATGAAGGACATGTTGTTGCGGGAACCAGACAGCTTGAAGGTGCCCTGCATTCCTTCCCTTCCGTCATTTGCCCTGTTTCTGCACCTCTGAACCCTCGTTCCTCCTATGCACCTCAGCCCTGCGAGAAGCTCCGAAGTCAAAAGGTTATCAGATCACACCACTGCTTAGATCCGAAGCCTGTTGATCTGATAAGATAATTTGGGTCGTTCGAGGAAGAAGAAGTTGACCTCACGTCTTATTTCTCATACCACATCAGCGAGGTGAGGCGAGGCAGTCATGGCCGAATCACCTTCCTCGCTATACAATTACCCCTCCAAGCCCCTCAGCTGGAATGAGCGAGACGTCCTCCTCTTCGCCAACTCCATCGGCTGCGAACCAGAAGATGGATTGTACTATCTCTACGTGCGTCTCCATCCCTCCAGAGCTTGACCAATTCTTCTCAGACTGATATTTATTCCAGGAACTCCACCCAAATTTCTCCGTCTTCCCAACGTACCCAATCGTCCTCACCTTCAAACATGACTACACCAGCACGGCATCTTTCAAGCATCATTTTACAAAACATCTCACGCCACCGGCGGGGTTCATACCTGGATTTCCGAAGCTCGATATTGGACGGGTTGTGGATGGGGAGAGGACGTTGGAGATTCTGCAGTGCGTGACTTCCCTTCTGATCATCCGTTTCCTTTTATTTTGAGAAGCTGACTTCTACATCTCCAGTTCCCTCCCAACTTCCAGCGGCAATAGAGACTTTATAATACAAAGCTACGTTATCGGTGTCTGGGACAAGGGACAGGGCAAACCCACAATCGTACAGACAGAACACCACGTACTCGAGAGATCCAAATCTGGCACCGGCATCGCCGGGAGAAGGGAAGATACCCTCTATGCCCGAATGACTGAAACAGCAATCTTCATGGGTCAGGGAGGATGGGGAGGTCCAAATGGTACGTCTCGCCCCATTCACTATTCAATCCCCTCTATCTAACGAATTCCTATCTAGCCTCTCCCCCAGCAGCACCCCCAGCAGCACCCTCAACCTCCCCAACCCATGTGGCCACGCACCCCATCCCTCGAACAGCACACCTCCTCTACCGCCTAAATGGCGACTACAACCCCCTTCACGCAACACACTCCCCCTCGGCCGCCTCCAACATCGAGCCCACACCGATCATGCACGGCCTCTACTCCTGGAACGTAGCAGCTCAACAAATCTTAAAACGATTCGCGAACAATGATCCGTCGGCATTGAAATCGTTCCGGGCGAAGTTTGCGGCGCCTGTACGACCGGGCGATGAAGTGTGCATGGAGTTCTGGGAAGACAGAGGGCAAGGGGAGGGGGAGAAGGAAGTGAGATTTCGAGTTTTGGTGAAGAGGAAGGTGGTGCTGGATAGAGGGATGGCGGTTTTGAGGGTTCAGGGGAAAGGGAGAAGGGAGGGGAAGTTGTGATGACGTGCTTTTTGCGTTCTTGCTTGACATGAATTAAGGTAGACATAGATTAGATCGGAAACGAAATCATGGGTACATGGCACAAGCAAGTTCGATCTGGCAATCCATTGACGTGTTGATTCCTCCCAATAGGTGGCTTGAACGGCACGCGGTGAAGAAGCGATACTATGATCGATGACTGTGCGAGAGCAGCAAAAAGACGAAATGAGAAGTGAAAAGACGACAACAACATCAATGATCACTTGCCTTTCGAGGCACAAGAAGGTTTTCAATTCCACCTTCCTTCCTCGCTGTTTATTCTATCGTACAAGATCATCCCGTTCTTCCTGTCAAGCTCACTCAACCTTCACAGTCCTCGCTCCCTTCTCTTCCATCCTCGCCTTCAGCGCTCCCAGCACATTCCTTCTCCTATCGATCTTTTGATCGTACTCCTGCACTTCCTGCTCCGTCACATCAATCATCTTCTTCCTCGTGCTACCGCTCAGGCTGCCTGTGCTCCTACCCAGAGCAGCGCTCGCATCCGGCGTGAAGCGGACAGAGCGTCGAAGAGAAGCAGAAGGCGGAGTCTGAAAGCGACTGCCGCCGAACATAGCGCTCATGCCTAGCGAGTCGCCGTTCGCGGCCATGCGTGGTCGACGCTGCGGAGTACGAGCAGGACTGTCGCTGAGAAGCTTGTTGCTTGCGAGACGGGAGGCAATGTCGTCCTCGTAGTCGTCTTCCAGACGAAGCGACGCAATGCCATTGGGAAGACGCTTGATCTGTGCCTCCAAGACATCGATATCGCCCGACTTCTGCTCCACCATGGCGGTCATCTTGAGGATCGTGTTGGTGACGGCCTCCACGGTCGGAACAGGGGTGCGGCCGTTGGCAGAGTTGTCATGCTGAGCAAATGATGCCAGATCCGCACGTAGCATCGTCATTCGCTGCTCGACTTCGCTCAGAAGCTTCTGTACCCGTTGGACGGCATGCCGCAAATCAGCCTGCTGTGCTTGTGTCTCGGTAGATAGTGGTGCCAGCTCCTGCATGGCACGTCGTTCAGGATCAGTGTGAGCTGTGACTTGCTTTCGCAGCTCGTCCTTCCTGCCCTTCAGTCGGAGTACCTCCTTCTGCTCTTCCACAAGATCCTCAATCTTCTCCCGCACTCGATCGAGTCTGCCATCTTGAAGTTGCTTTCCCAGTCCATCAAGCACACGACTGAGATCTCCGATATCCCCTAAGCACCATTCGTCATCTTGGTCGAGATCTTCCTTCGTTCTCTGTCCACCCTTGCGGAGCGTCTCTTGCCCCAGCAAGAAGCTGTTTAAGCCCTTAGCATTGAGGCCTACTGTGTCGATCATGGAGTTCACATCTCGGTAAACTTTTTCTATCTGTCCACCAAGACCAGGCTTGTCGGTCGCTCCCGAATAATCAGTGTGTGTGAAGAATTCAGGCAGATCCTTGGTGGGCTCAGGAGGTGCCGCCAAATACTCCTTCAGTCGGTCATCTGCCTGGTCTTCCAACTCGCCTTGCGTCGGCTCTCGAGGCTTCGGTGGCGCGGCGGGTCGCTCAATGGGCTTCGCGGGAGGCACTGCAGAAGTCTTGATCTGGGATGGCAGTCTCTGGGGCATGCGCCCGACCGGACTGGTCACGGCACGCTGTGGACTTGGCGAGCGAGGACTGGCATGGGCCTTGCCGCCAGGAAGGGGGAACACAGGACCCTTGGGCAGACCGGCAGGAGTATAACTGCTGTGTTGAGTCTTCTCCTCACTCTGTGGAGTATGCTCGGTCGACGGAGGCTCTCTCTTGGGCGAAGCTGGGCTCAACTTGGACGTGAACGCAGCAAGATCAGCTCGTCCTTGATCGGTGGTCGGTTCATAGGCTGTGTCGTCCTCATCCTCATCTTCTTCCTCCTCATCGTCATCCTCATCTTCATCGTATTCTTCATCGTCTTCGTCGCCCTCCTCATCCTCGTCGTCCCATTCTTCGGAACCCTCGTCGGATGGACCCGCGGCCTCCGAGCCCTCAGTCGGCGAGAATGTCTGGCTGTTAGTGACATTGAGCGGCGGACTGCCTGCAATCGGGATGTCTTTCTCGGTCTCTTTCTTCGCGTTGGCTTTACCAAAGTTTGGCATGCCTGGCAAATCGTCTGGAAAGGCAGGCGCCTTGTAGGTGGACGGATCTGGAGGTAGAGGCGCGTCATCTGGCACAGGCGACTTGGCTGCAGGGTCGGGAGGCAAAGGTGGCTCTTTGTAAGATTTGGTGGGCGCAACAGGAATGTCCTTCAAAGCTGGGCCTTGCTCATCGCTGGGCTCCTGCTTGATTGGCGGGTCTGGCTTCTTGGGTGCAGTCTCGCCCAATGATTTGCCAAAATCTGCACCAAAAAGTCCAGCGCCGGGATTGGCAGGCTTAGGACCATCGTCCTTAGCAGTGCCATCTCCCTTGAAACCAGAGCCGAGTTTGAAGCCTCCACTTCCAAGCCCGAACAGTCCGCCTGACTTCTCGTCCTGGCTCGCAGTGTCATCGTCTTTCATTGTTGACTCTTGGGACACAGTAGGCTTGCTGGCGAAAGAGCTGCCAGGGAAAGTGGATGCCTGGCCAAAACTGCCGACTCCGCTAGATCCAATTGTTGCAGTCGAGCCGGTTGACGTCTCTTGAGACAGCGCCGGAGTCTTGCTACCAAAGCCTGCAAAAGGAGTAGCTTTACCCTGCTGCATAGCTGTAGCGAACGGGCTGGCTTTGTTGGCATTGTCGCCTGAAGCAAAAGCAGAAAATGGTGAGCTGGCACTCGGATTGCTGGCGAATGGATTGGGCTTGCCACTACTTTCGCCTCCAGGTTGAGAAGTCTGTCCAAATGTAGACGGCTTCCCAAACGCGGCCGGTTGTGATGGCTTTCCAAACAGAGAACCTCCGGCAGGTTGGGATGGCTGCCCGAATGCTGGAGTCTGACCCGGCGTGGATGGCTTGCCAAACGCAGCAAAGCCTCCGCCAGGCGTTGATGGCTTGTCGAATGCTGACGTTTCTCCCATTTGAGAGGGTTGACCAAAAGCACTGCCGCTCCCGGGTGTAGATGGTTTGCCGAATGCTGACGTTTCGGCAGGCTTCGAGGGCTGACCAAAAGCGCTTCCTCCGGAGCCAAAGGCTGACGTCTCAGTGGGCTTCAAGGCCTGACCAAACGCGCTTCCTCCGTCTGCTGACGCTTTAGCAAATGGGGAAGATCCCCCGAGCTGCGACGCCTGCCCAAAAGCACTGCCGCCTGAGAACTTCCCAAAGCCACTCGTACCTGCTGGTGTCGAGGGTTGCCCAAAGGTGCTTGAGCCAGTCCCTCCTGGAGTCGATGCGGATCCAAAAGCAGGCTGGCCAAAAGTGTGGCCCAGTGAAGGTTTGGAATCATTCCCACCAGCGGGCGCTCCCCAAGGACTCGGCTTCGATCCCAGCGCAGATGAGCCTCCAAAGCTAGGCGCATTGCTCTGGCCGAATGCAGGTTGAGGCTTCGGCGTGCTTGATGATCCAAACAACGAGCTTGAGTTCCGAGTCGCGGGTGCAAAAGATGATGGAGCTGATGGCGCCGGAGCTGTCGAGCCATCACCCATAGGCTCGGTTTCATCGCCAGAGCCGCCTTGATCTTGGGAATCCTTGTAAGGGTTGTCGCCTTCAACAGCTGCCAACTCGACCCTGTTGTATTTCTTGTACTTTGCATATCGCCCATTCTTGTGGACCATGCCAGGATAGAGCGTCTTCCCTCTGATAGCATCTTTGTACACAACCCACCACATGTTTAGCACGCCGTCGTTGGTAAGGACGCATACCAATGGCAATGCGATCGGCGAGTGAGGAAATAGGTCAGCCTCATCGGGAATAGGTCTCGGCGGTACCTCCTTTGCACTAAGGTCCATAGACATACCCACAGCAGAGGTGTCCGATTCAGTGGCGGGATTCAATGGCAACAATGCACGTCGTCCTTCCGATTCGATCATCCAAGTGACAAAGTCGTCTGGAATGCTTTTGCTCTGGTCCGGCTTTAGGTGTGCGAATATTCCCAGATCGGTTGAGGCTGAAGAGGCAACGACCAAGAGGTCTTGTATGTTGACCCACTCTGAGGCTCGCAGCATGAAATGATGAGCGGGCGTTCTGCTTGACATCCCAAATGGAGGGCAAGGATCCATGTCGATCTTGTGAAATGTGAAGGGAGTGGTCTTGGTTCGACGGGCGATGAAGTAGACCGAATCGTGGTTTGCCATGTCAGGAGGTTGAGGGTAGCTCGGCGAGAAGACCAGCAGGAACTCGTAAGTTTGCAGCCATGATATCGAGGTGATAGGTAAGGCCTGTGCACCGTCATACTCGGATTGTAGTTCGCTTAGTTGAGGTGGGCGCGGGATCGTATCCTTGACGTTTCCTTGGGGATCGATTTGAGCCGCAGTGCTGTCGGCCAGACCGGCAATGATACGCTTGCCTAGTTTGGACCACGCTGCCGAAGAGACGTTCTCGTGAAAGACTGCATCACCCTTGACACCATTCACCAAGCTCTGGTTCTTCAGGTCGGCCAACAGAAGCTTGCCATCCGAAAGCACAAGTCCGAACAGATGCGACGTTTCGGCAGACGAATTGGGATTCGGCAGCAAGTGTCGCACACTCGTGCCATTTGTGGCCACCGAAAACGCGGGTGGCGCTCCGTTGGAAAGGGTATCCGTATTGTAGACTGCCAATCCACCACCCTGCTCAGACACAATCACCAGGCAGCTCTCGTCCGCGCTGAACGCGACATGCGACAGTCGCGGCGTCTGCAGAGTCACGTCCGGTTCAAGATTCCGTATCTTATCCACATCGTTGCCCTGCTCTCTTCTCGAAAGAAAGGCTACGCGTGCTTTCTCTGTGCCCACTACCACCAACCCGTTCGGTGTCGCAGCGGCCAAAAGTCCGCGTCCGGAAGCGATGCTCAGCAGGGACGCCGTCGTCGGAGGCAGCTGATTCTCTGGCCACTGTTCAGATAGGCGCACTCGATTTCCCGGGTTGTCTGCCACGTCCTGGAAGGTGATATCGTCGCTGGTGACATCGCCTAAGTTTGGCCCTGCTTGCGGTGCATCTCCGTTGGCGGTCCCTCCAGTGGAAAGATTTCCAAACCCCCACGACGACGCCATGTCTATTTCTGCGCGACTTCCATCCACACGCGACTCGGTCTGATTTTGTTTGGTATCGTTCGCCGGTGATGTTTTTGGCGGGGATTCGGAGTTGGAAGATGTTGACTGGCTGAGGGCGGAATTAAACGAGCGGACTTGCACGGGCGGCAAGCTGGAGGCGGAGAGACCGAGGCGATGTATGGTGGTGGGGTGGTGAGTGCGCGAAGCAGCTCACAAGAGAAAGTGTCAGGTTGGAGGAAACAAAAGATTCACTTGAAGCCGAAGACCAGAAGTTAGTTGGAGCTCAGATCCATGCTGCCCGTGATCCTAGCGCGTTTCTTGGGCGGAAAGACCCGCAGGCAGCTCCGACGCATCACCACCTGCCGGCCTGGAGCTTCATTCGCGACTCCATCAACTTCAACTGCACCAAACATTCACCAACACCTCTCCAACACACGATTCACACTATCCTCGCCATTCCGACATACACACCGACCGATAACACACACCAAGCTGCTGAGCCGCCACGATGCCGGGCTTCGACTTCAGCAACCACAACCGAAACATCGCTCTCCACGCCAAAGGCGTCCCCCTGCCCAAGGCAACATCGACGGGAACAACCATCGTTGGCTGCCTGTACGATGGCGGTGTTGTCATCGCGGCCGATACCAGAGCCACCAGCGGGCCCATAGTCGCTGACAAGGTGCGGAAGATCGCGCGATCCAATACTCAAACAACGTCCCACTGACATCTTGTTTCTGTAGAACTGCGAGAAGCTCCACTACATCTCTCCTCAGATCTGGTGCGCCGGAGCAGGAACTGCCGCCGACACCGAGTTCACCACCGCCCTCATCTCCTCCAACCTCGAGCTGCACTCCCTCTCCACCGGCCGCAAGCCGCGCGTGGCCACTGTCATGACCATGCTGAAGCAGCACCTCTTCCGCTACCAAGGCCACATCGGTGCCTACCTCGTCGTGGCAGGCTGCGACCCGACCGGCGCCCATCTCTTCACAGTCCACGCACACGGCTCGACGGATAAGCTACCCTACGTTACGATGGGCTCGGGTTCGCTAGCAGCCATGTCTGTCTTCGAGACCACCTGGAGAGCCAACCTCACCCGTGACGAGGCAGTCGCCTTGTGCTCAGACGCCATCGAAGCGGGTATCTTCAACGATTTGGGTTCGGGTTCGAACGTGGACGTCTGTGTCATCACACCAGAGAAGACGCAGTTGATGAGGAACTACAAGACACCAAACACGAGAGGAAAGAAGGAGCGAGACTACAAGTTCAAGCGTGGCACAACGGCGGTGCTGAACGAGAAGATCATCACCAAGGATCAGATCAGCAAGTACGTGACAGTACAAGATATTGGCGATGGAGAGGCGGGTGTCGGGGAGAAGATGGATGTGGATACCCAGCCGTAGAGAGATGAGGTGAGGAAGGAGTGGGCGCACAGAATCGCGCTGTACGATTATCATGGTCGTTCTGTAGAGGATACCCATCAAGGGCCCAGAACTGTATTAAAGACAATTCACGAGCAGTGCCCTTTGCACACCTAAAGATTTCAATCAGCTAATGCTGTCTGGCCATGTTCGGAGTTCTCAAGACCTCGATCGAGCAGCAGATCTGGATCGAGAGCCATTCACCCAAGCAACCAAGGTAAGCAGCACGAGCTCGCCAAGCATACGCTCTCTCAGCCGCATAAGATCTGACAAGCATACGATCATTCAGGATCACGCTTATTCTTAGCATTCTTCACCGATCGTCTTCTCACCGCTGGCATCATGATCATTACCATCGGAATCAGCTTTCACGTCAGCAGTACAACTCGTCGGCATTCACAACCTCTTCAATGCACTATAGAAGGACTCAAAGAACCATGCCTTCCTCCCCTATTCCCGGCATCCCACCGGCAAAGCAAACAACGATCAAATATCGCTCCAGAGCAATACTCGTATCAAGCCATCCATTCTACCAACAACAGCAACGATGAAGTCCAGCACCAACAACGGCCCTCGTCCGGGTATCTACATTGAGAGCCCGATCCAGAAGAATCTTGAAGTCGCGAAGGGGCCGCGACCGGGTGTCGATTATGATCCCGATCGATGATATGAAGAGGTTAGCAGATGATGAGACGATCTGTGGGGTGGGATGACTGCTTTACACTGTGATGGCGCTAGGTGGCATGGAGAGAAATGCCAGGAAGTGAGACTTGAGAAAGCACATACAGTCTAGGGGAAAGTTCAATCAACGCGGTCTATTAGGATGACCTATGCGCATTGTCTCACCTGCGTCTGACAGAAGGAGCTGGGCCTCGAAAAGCTACAGGCTAAATTGTCTCCTTGTCGCTATATGGTTGCATACACAATACTTGCCACGAAAAGTGCCACGACCAGCGCGCCCAGGATCCCTAGGAACGACCACAAGGAAAGGCGTCTTGCTGGACTGATTCTACTACTCACATCTACTCCCCGTTCAAAGTCGCGCCGCAACAGTGGGAGAGCGCTCAGGAACCCAAAGCCAGCAATCCAGTAGCACAACACAATCATGACCGCCAGCACGACTTGAGTGTCTTTAGTGTAAGCCTCTGACCCAGGATCCGTACCTCTCAGCGCCAATCCGACTATCTCCGGCCCTGAAGAGTAGATCAATACCTGGATAGAGCTCCAGATCGCAAGGCCGAACGTTTTGTGTTTGGGAGGTAGCAGTGAGGCTACCAGACCGTTGATTGCGCCTAGCCATAACTCTGCGGTCAGGTACGCGACGCTCATGGAGCCGTAGAGGATGTTGATGCCTTCATTTTGGTTGCCGTCTGCGATATCTCGGGAGAAGAGCATCAGGAGCACGAAAAGGCTGCTGATCATTCCTCCCACGGCTGTGATCCAGAGAGGCGTTGTTCGAGTGCGACTCCAAAGTGCTGATGTCAGAGAGCCACCAGACAGTACAGCGACAGTTCCGACTACTCCAACTATGATGCCATATCGTGAGAGTAAGTTGGGCTTGTCTGGATATGTGTTGCTGAGATAGCTTGGCATGTAGTATCCGAACACGTTGCCAGCAAGTTGTCTGATAGACGCCGATAGGAGCAGCAGCCAGAAGGAGTGCATGTGAATGAGGTAAGACACCGTCGTCGCCAGTCGAGACGTCGCAAATCTCATGCTCCCAGCTCGATCATCCCGATATATCCCATCACCAACCACAACGCCCGCCTTCCTCTTCGGCTCCTTCAGAACCAATCGAAGCACCACACCAACCACTAACCCCGTGATCCCAATCGCCCGCAAAGCAACCCTCCACCCAGCCTCATTATCAGTAAAAGCAGTCGCAATCTGCCCACTAATAGCCTCTCCAATATACACGCCAACATAAAACACACTCTCCCCAGCAAACACATTCCTCCAACCCCAGCCGCTCAAATCACTGATCAAACTCACACTCAACGGCTCGACACAGCTCTGTCCTAGTCCCATCCCAATCCGCGCAAGTAGGATCTGCCAGAAGTTCTGAGACAGGCTCTGGAATACCACGCAGAGACTCCACCAAAGGGAGGCGATGGTGAGAGTCCATACTCGACGGGAGGTGGTATCGGCTAGCCAGGCGATGGGGAGCGCGGAGAGGGCGTAGACGATCCCTGTTGCGTAGCCGGAGAGGACGCCGTAGGAGGATGCGGAGAGGTTGAGAGAGGCGCTCAGGGGTGTTTGGAAGTAGGAGAGGATGAATTTGTCGTATTGGGCGAGGAAGTAGTTTATGAGGAGCAGGAAGATGCTGAGGATTGTGTAGAGCGTGTCGAAAGTTGTTCGTGATCTTGCCGTATTGTCTAGCTTTCGGCCGTTTCTGACTTGGCTTGTTGTTATAGAAGCAGTATCTTGCTGTACCGGGCCTTCTTGAAGTTGCTTCCATTCTGAAATTCCATCTCGAGGTTGGTGGCGGTCTGGTTGTTGATTGACGTCCTGTGAGATTGCGTGCTCCTGAACATGTCCCTTGCTGGTCATATTTCTATCGGACGTTGGTGTCATCGACCGTCGTCCATCTTGGAAGTTGTCAATAGCATTATTCGATGAACCTCAGATGATTCCAAAGGCAGGTCCTATGGTATCTTGGCGCTTCTCAATGTGGAAGGTACAGTTCGCCCCACTTGCGTCACTGTATTTCCCCCCGACATAACTTCACCCAAACATCGTCGCGAGAGTGGTAACACAAATCGAAAACAGGAAGAGCGTCTTCGTGGGTCAGTCGGTCTTCACACAAAACTACTACATTTGCTTGCTGGAGCCACGCCTCGACGTAATGCTAGACATAGCCACACCATCAGGCTCCGCGGAAAGGGATACATCAAGCTCGAGAAGGACCTCATGAAAGAAATTATTCAGAATCATTAAACATGACCAGCAAACCACCTCCAACCTTGCCCGTCGGCAACGCAGGCACATTCTCAGGCATCACGGACAACTTCTCTTTCCACGCCAGCCCAGAATCATTCCTATCCAACTACGCTTTACGCTATCAACAAGACCATCCCGAAGAGGCCTCAGAAAGACTTCCAATCCGCGCAAAGATCCTGAACCGCAATGTTGTTGTCGTATCGTCATATCGACAGATCAAAGAAATTCTCGAGGCCGAGCAAGATGATCAGGAGCATCCTTTTTACTCGGCCAATGCTTCGTATAAGCTTCTCATGGATCAGTTCTTCCCTCCGCCGAATCTTCTGCTCACAGACGGTTGTCCTCATGCAAAGATGAAGTCCGAGTGGTCTCATCACGTACGAGATCTGGAGACGGATGCTGTTCACGCCAGGGTAAAATCGATAGCGGCGAGCTTCCTGTCCGATTTACCCAAAGATCAACCGTTCGACCTGTACGATAGGTTGAAGGACCTCTCGTGGCAGTTGTTCCTCAGTACATTCCTAGATTTGAGCCGGGACGATCCAGAATATACCGAGATTGTAAAGCTGCAAGAGAATCTCCTACGAGGACAGTTCTCTCTACTGCCCATCAGCATCAATACGGGATTCTGGCATTCACCCCGAAAAGTGGGAATAGATGCCCGGAAGAAGCTGCAGAAGATTCTCGCAAAGAGGGAAAGGCCGAGTTGGCTCGGTGAAGGGCAGATGGACGAGGTTGTCGTGAACCATCTCTTGATGGCGAGTAGCAGTCTTGCCGTAAAAGGCTTCTCAAGTCTATTACTTGCTTTCTTGCTGAATGCGTTCTTGTTTCGAGAAGGGGACCAGTCAACAATGGAGTGGATATTTTCTGACCCTGCTGGGAGTGAGGCCAAAGCACAAGCTGTGTTGAACGAGACTCTTCGACTCAGCCCTCCTATTGTGGGAGTCATGCGAAGGACGACAAAGGACTGTACACTGGCATCAAGAGACGACCAACAGCCCGATACCTTGGTGCCGTCTGGTTGGGATGCATGGACGTACTTCGCAGGCGGCAACCGGGATGCGAACACTTTCGGGGAAGATGCAGATAATTTCAAGCCAAAGCGATACCTGGAAAAGGACGCCAGCCTGCCGTTTGCTTTTGGTGTAGGACCGAAGACCTGCTTGGGCCAAGAGTTCACTCGTAGCACGGCGATTACCGTCCTCAAGGCCTTCTCGGAGGCTGAATTGAGACTCGGTGGGGAAGTGAATGCTGCCGGAGTTCGAGGATGGTTAGGTTGGGAGATTGCCGGTCCTGAGCAGTGGGCGCAAGATATCAAGCAGTTGCCAACGCAGCGTCCGAGTAAACCGGTCATGGTTTCATTAAATGCGAGATAGATTCCAGGGAGTGCAATCTTGCGCTTGTATTCATATCCTTCGTATCTCTGTACATTATGTCTAATTCAGCATTAGCTGTTTCTGTGTTGTCGCGATTTCGTGGACAACCCCATGTTCTCATTCTGCGCTTTTACAAGTTCCACCTAGCGCTCCATTGGTGACGCGACTCATTGTCATTACCACCATACGAGCCAGCATTTCCAGGTCCCTTGTAAGGAGCAATGCTGTTCAGCTTCGATCGAATGTTGGCCTGGTTCCTTCCGACAGGGGCATCGTAATCGACGGTGAAGACACTGATCGCAGACTGGCAGCCCTCGTTCAAGATTTCAGTCTCGCCTGGTAGCATGCAGTCGCCATTGATGCAAGCATTGCCTCCTGGAGGAACAGTGTTGGCGTAGGTGAAAGTCCTGGATGTAGAGTTGTAGACAGCGTTGTCGTAGACGGCTCCACCAGTCAGCCGGGTCTGGACGAATGGAGGGTTGATGCAGCTCTTGTTGGTCAGGGATGTAATGAAGGGAGTATTGACCGTGACACCGTATCCCAGAGGCAGGATTCTCTCTCCGGGCTTGGTGGAGTTGACCATCGCTCGGACGACCTTGACGGCGAGCTGTGCTTGAATGGTAGCTGGGTCTGGAGCTCCAGATGCAGTGGTCTTGTTGATCCACTGGTAAGATCTCTGCTCTGAGTTGCCGCCGGAGAAAGCAATGGCAGGATATCCACGTCCCACAGATGCGTATGTGTAGCCAGCAGTGCCTGAGAGAGTGTAGAGGAATGGACCCAGGTTGGTTCCGAAGTTTGGTCCCGCAACGACCAAGTCGGGCTTGGAGAAGTTGTAGAAGTTTGGCAGGACGTAATCGAGGCCTACGAAGGCTGTTGCCGCAGGTGTACCGTTGTAGTACCAGATGTTCGAGTCTAAGAGACATCAGCTAGTAGTTTACCAACTTTGACATCTGTTTATCCTTACCCATCGGATCACGTCCAATGCTTGGAGCACCGGCTTTCACAAGTCCGTACTCGGAATCCACAGGCAGCGTGGGAAGGTTTGTGAACACGGCTCGGCCGCCCATTCCCGACTGGTTGTCTGCTTCAGAGACGACGACCTTTTCGGTACAGATACTATATTAGCAAATACAGGCTCTCAATCATTTCATGTCTTCAAGAACTTACCACGTTGTGGCCATCTGCCTTCAACAGACGGTAGAATTCTCGCAAATTGGCAGCCCCGAAGCCATCATCATTGCCCATCAGAATGTTCAATGCGGAGGCCTGCGAAGTTAACGCAAGAGCCGCTGTTGCGGCAGCACCAAACGAGAAATGCATATTAGCCGATTTTCCTACAAGAGCAATCGATTACTTGACCAGCTTGGAGAAGTTGGCCTACAGAGTGGGCTTTATACCCAAAATTCGGCCAGCATGCTTTCAAGTTTCTCGTGGCTCGATTCTAGTGCATCATTTAGAACCTCAATGCCCACAGCGTTGACGCAGGAACCGATCTCGGATAACCACTCAGGACACCCATGTGGAAGCACGTTTTCCGGTCCCTGAGGAAAAGCATCCTTGCACGGCTTGTCTTGATGTTGACTGACGTAGGTGCAAATCCTCCAGCGGCACGCAGTGCAGCTGAGCTCCTCGGGTTTCTGTGCCGCGTTTGGTGGGCGTGATAAGAACAAGAAGGCGAAGCAGCTGTCATCTTCGTAATAAAACCACGATGACATGATACTATACCGTCCAATCTTGCAAGTACTTGCTGTCCTGTCAATGCCCTGAATGTCTCGGTTGATAATTGAAGTTGATTAAGAAGCTGCGAACCAGCTCAGGGCAAGCTTTCACCGAAGCTCTTTCGCACCACGCCAGGGAGAAAGCTTATCGGCCATACGCGCGACGCGACAAAGCAGTACTGAACGAGCGACGACATCGCCGCATTGACAAGGTAACGGCGCCATGGCGTCTTCCTCAACAAGTCTTACCATGGAGCCGGCATACCGGCATAAGTCAGTGCCGGAAATGAACGAAGAGGAACGTCTTGCGGCCCTTAAAGAATGGGCCGAAGAGAAGAAGTACGTCCAGCCAGGTGAAGGCGGTACCATGACCATATGGGGAGCTGGTGGCCCGTCATTTGCAATAGCAAGATCGTCTCAACAGCCCTCGAACCCAAACGATAAGTTTGCCGGTCAGTACGACGCACCTGTGGGTCCGCCGGGATATACGGAGCAGCCTGAAGAGATTGTTGTGAAAAGAAATGTATTGAAGAAATGGCTTGACAAGAGGAAGGAGAAAAAGGAAATGAAAAGAAGGGAGAGTGCGCCGGCTTATGCTCCTTGAACGAAGAAGCGCTCGGTCGAGAGATATGGAGAGGCGGTGATTTTGATTTATGACATCGGCGTTCTGGAGCTGATGAGACGTTTGCCATGGCCTCTTAAACGGTCTAGGCTGAACTGTGGTAGCAGAGTGCTTTGCGTCGAGCTTGATTCCTGGACCAGATGAAGTCTGTAAACTGTCAGCATCGCTAAGAGGCCTTACAGGTAGCTTTGACATGATCGTCTCAGCCTGTTCGTGTTACGGGCACACTCAATAGCCGGTCTGCGGAGTCGTTTCGCCTGTTCTTACTCTCACTCTTTCATCATGGAGACAGAGAGCTATCTTCATCCTCGGAGCGGTGCCGCTACTTTGCGATACGGAGAAGTAAGTTCCTTCAAGCGGTGCAGGTACATGCCGTAGTAGCAACTCCACCGCTATTGGCAGCACTTCAACTTGCACCTGCACAGCCAGCCTTTTGTGCTGGAGGTTGGAACGCCTGCATCGTGGCCACAACTGAGTGTCGGGTACCATCGAGCGAGTCCTCTCAGCCATTGTTTTCTTCACGCCAACCGGCTTGATCCTTCAACTTTCCTTTCCTTTCGTCTTTCCACTTCTTGTCCCACACGTCCACTTTGCCGCCCAGTACGGTGGCGCCCTTCGCTGTCAGCAACACCACACCTCGAGCAACCACGACGTCCTTGAGCACCATCTTCGCTCCAATGGCTAGACTGCCAACGCTCACGCCTTCTACGCTTTCCAGCTCGAAGGCAAAGACTCTCGTCCCTTTGGCGTCCTGCAGCAGCAGTTTGTGTGGTCCACCTCCACTCGCAGCAGGCGGATTTGGATCACTGTTGTCCTGATCGTCGTCTGAGACTACCCGAATCACCTCGTGGCCTTTCCTCGTCTCTCCGCGCTCTTCCATTTCAATTGCTTCGACCTGGCTCCAGCGGCTCCGCCCAACATCCTCAATGTCCAGCACTTGAGTAGGGACAGGCCCGGGAATGCGCAGGTCCTTGACGTTGGGGTCAGAGATTCCAGCTGGAAATGTCGAGGGTGGACTCGATTGGAGAGAAGACGTGATGTCCGTGCTAAGGAAACGGAACTCTGCCGTCCGGAGGAGAGCTGGGAGCGGAGTGTTGGGCCGAATGGTCGCTGTGAAGGAGTTGAGCCATTGCTGCGTTGGTCGGAGCGACTTTGAAGCCAGATGGGCCGAGATTTGGGAGGCAACGTTGGTATTGCTGGCCATGATGGCGCGGGTGTGCTGTCACATGTTGCTTCCTAGTATGGGATGTGAATGAAGTTGTTTGATCTCGCAGGACAGCAAGACGCGCTCTCCGATGCGCGTGCGGCCTCGGCTCGGCTGAACATTTCACCGCCCACTTCCACTCGAACACATCAAATGCTCTGTCTACTATCAATTCCATTCACCGAACAACCGAATATGATACGCTAGCCGTGGTAACTTGAATATGTCTACGATCGCCTCTCCTCGCCCATCCATATCCCTCTCCTCTCGCCGAAACTCGAACTCCTCCACGACCACCATCACCTCCAACACAACGAACACCACGAACAAAGCTGCACCTGGAGGCAGCGGAACTGCAGCAGAACGAGGCGCCCTACGCCGTAACCGCGCCGCTCTACGAGACTACTACAACCTCAAGCCCGTTTCCGACTCCTCTCCTGCCGCTTCCACTCCCGATGTCACTACACCCATACTTGATCCAACCCAAGAGAGCGAACTCGACAAGCCAGGCTTCAATACCGAAACCTATGTCTCGAACCTGCTGGCTTCTGAGGGTCTCGAAAAGGTCTTGAGAGTTGAAGCGGGCCTCGTCTCTGACATTCGGACACTAGATGGAGAGAAGAAGGCGCTGGTGTACGATAATTACAGCAAGCTGATTGCGGCCACGGACACGATACGTCACATGAGGGAGAAGATGGATCCATTAACGCCAACTACCAGCACATTGAGTCCAGCCATAGGACATATTGCTGAAACAGCGTCCGCGCTCACGCAGGACCTGAGAAAGTCGAGTGAAGGGCAAAGTGGTGCAAAGAAGGATAGACAAAGAGCGATCGTGAAGTGGGTGCTCGGTGCACCTGAGAGGATGGAGTCGCTAGGCAGGAACGAAGCAGAGCAAGAGTGGAAGAAGGTGGAGGCAGTTCTCGCCAAGTGGAATGGCGTGGAAGGCGTGGAGAACATCAGGGAGCGTTGCCAGAACGCGTTGAAGGGAAAAGAAGGATGAAAGGCTCACCAGATCCATGGGATACCGATCTCTGCTACGATTTGCCTCTTACTTCGAGACATTCATCTTCTCGGAAGACAATCTCCTCATTCTCGGATATGGCGCTACCCAGCCGCGCTGCTCCTGCGTTGTGCTCGCGTCTCCTTGGTCTGCATCAATACAGGCACCAAGTCTATCCCAGCGCAGTCTACCAGAGGCTTCTGCAGACCAGATGACGGAGACCGACAAGTCCTATCCAACCCACGACGATCTCTAAGAGTGCTGAAGGGCTGAGCAGATTATTTGTGGCCATCCTCACTACTTCTGCCAATCCAAGCCGCTTCCGGATTGAGAAAAGCGCCCTTTCGAGACTCCTGGTGGGCGATTGACGAGCTTAGAGCTCTCTGTCATCATTTGCTGTGTTCTGCGGCGCCGTACAACTCGTCATTTCGTCGACGAGATGGTGACAGCCGCTGCAAGCCTGGTCAAGGAGTGTAAGTCCAGACAAGAAATGCCTCCGCTATTATTGCTGGTCCTCGTTGAGGCCATTGTAAAATCCATACTTGCTACATATTGCCGATGACGGCCCGGTCCTAGTTCGCAGCTGGCGCTGCTTGAGTGAATGAAAGTCACATCCCAGAGCTGTCGCGGACAACTCCCCGTCGGTTCCTACTTGGCTGATTTTACTTCAAAGGCAAATTTCACGGCATGATTATGCTTGCTTGGCATTCCGTATAAAATCCAATAAAATGATGGTAGACCCCGCGGAACATCTGCTTCCGTTTCACAGTGCGGGGATATTCGCTGTGGAGAACAACGTCATGTGATTGTCAAAGCAGCACTTTGATCAGTGTCTTTCGAAACAAACACTGGAAGTTCATCTCTATCGCTCGCTATTCCAACTTCGACCAAGATGTCTCGCATCTTCACTCGGTTGCTGGCGTTTGCTGGAACTCAGCACCAAGTGCCCATCGCACCACCTGTAAGTGATAAAGCACTTAATGTCACCGTTCGCTAGCACTCACGAAGCCTGTAGTACGCTGACAATGGAGCTGCTTCCACAATTTCCACTCGTCAAGAGCCTGCATATACTCCTCCATCACAGGCTCCAGTAAGCAGCTCCCAATGGCAACCGGACCGATACGACCCGTACGTCTGTGAATACATGGGTCAAAACGACTGCTGGCGTCCATCTGAAATCCAAGAAGGCCCTCCTTACATGGGGGTCAAATTTCCGAAGAGATCAAAGACTTGTGAAGTGCCTGCAAGTGGAGACCCCAATAGCGATGATGCTCCTGCGATCTTGAAAGCCTTTGAAGACTGCGCCGAAGATGGCCACATTATCTTCTCCAACACGACATATCACATTTCCACGATTATGAACACCACCGGCCTGAAAGATGTCGATGTGGAAATCAAAGGGACTATGCTTTGGGACACCAACATCGACTACTGGCTCAAGAACTCTATGCCAATTGGTTTCCAGAATCAGACTGCTGCTTGGCATCTTGGTGGCGAGAACATGCATTTCTATGGACACGGCTACGGAACTCTTGACGGAAATGGACAGGCCTGGTATGACTTTAACAAGGGTGTCTCGAACCGGCACGGAAGGCCACATGCGATGCTCATCACTGGGACGAAGAATGCTGTCGTAGAGGGACTCAGATTCATTAAGTCGCAAATGTGGACAATGACTGTTGCCCGCTCTGAGAAAATGCTCCTGCAGGACATCTACGTGAACAATACTTCAGAAGAGCGGGACTTTCGGTCTAGTGTCAACACGGACGGAGTCGATACAGTTTACGCAAACAACATTACCTTCCTGCGCTGGACTGTGGACAATGGCGACGACGGCATCTCCATGAAGCAGAACAGCACAAACATCTATATTGCCAACTGCAGCTTCTACAACGGGCAAGCTCTTGCCATGGGCTCGATTGGACAGTATCCAGGGCAGATCGAGGTCATTGAGAACGTCACAGCCGTGGATATCAAATGTGTCAACACCGGCTATGCAGCTCGCGTGAAGACCTGGACTGGAACAGAGAAAGGCTACCCGCCTAATGGAGGTGGTGCTGGCTTGGGTCATGCGAAGAACATCACATTTAAGAACTTTGAGCTAGACAACGTCAACTTGGCTTGGGCATTGGCACAGTGCACCAGCTATAACGGCCAAGGAGGTTCGTGTGATACGAGCAAGTTCCAGGTAAGGCAAACATTTTGTAAAGATCTCTGGAAACATTTTCAAATTGACACACTTCGTACAGATCTCAGACATGCATTGGGGCAACGCAAACGGCACCCTTAAAGGCGACCGGGTTGCGGCGTTGCAATGCTCTGCAGCCGCACCTTGCTACAACATTGAGTTGTCAAACAACAACCTTTGGGCTCTGGACCAGAACATTCCCAGTCACTCGTACTTGTGCGAGGCTGTCGAGAATACAATCGGCTTCAATTGTACTGGACCGTGCAATGGACAGTGCCCCCATGTGCGTTGATCTTCCAAACACAACTTTTATGAGCTTGATCACTAACTGAAGCAGTGGGACTAGCAGGCCAAGTCAGTGGCGCACAGCCAAAATAAACAGAACGTATCATCGACAAAACTTCTTCCCAAAGGAGTCTCACTACTCGTCCAACAGTTTCAATTTCACCCACAGTCCTCCTCTAATCCTCAGAACAAGTCCTAGATCCAACTCTACTTCATTGTTCTTGCCATCATGCCCCGTACCCACAAACTCAACTTCAAACTTTCTCAGAATCTCAGCGACCATGCATCCAATTTCTGCTCTTGCAAACTTTTCTCCAATACAGCTCCTCGGGCCTGCCCCAAAGCCCAAGAAAGCGAATTTGTCTTTCGCTCCGCCATTCGCATCCCCGATCCAACGTTCTGGATGAAAAGCTGATGGATCGTGAGACCATATCTCTGGACTCCGCTGGATTGCTCCTCGACCTAGGATGAGCGTCGTTCCGGTCGGGAGGATTTGGTCGCCGATTTTAGTAGGGGCGGTGGTGATGCGAGGTGTATATGGAATGATGGGATGCAGACGTAGCGTCTCTGTGATGACAGCGTTGAGATAAGGGAGAGTCTCGAGTCTTTCTAAATCATTAGGCGTTAGAATCGAGGGAAGACTAGACCGGATCTCGCTGCGCAGAGCGTTTTGCTTGTCGGAATTCTTGGACAGAAAGTAGAGGACCAAAGACAACGTGGATGCAGCTGTGTCATGGCCAGCGCCGAGAATGGTGAGACTCTGGTCGATGAGCTTGTCGGTGGAGGTGATGAGTCCCTGTTGCAAGAGGAGGCTGATAAGGTCGCTGCTATTTGATATTGCTTCGTGGTGTCTCTTCGCAATGACCTCCTTGATTCTGCCTCGAACGGTGTCCATAGCCTTTCTTGTCTTCTCGTGCCACTTGAGGAAGCCACCGAGTAGCGCGTGGAGGGTTGGAAAAGCTATGTGCAGTAGTCTAGCCCAGAGTGCCTCCGGACTGGCACCAAAAGCAGTCCCATATACTGTCCAAAGCTCGTTTCCTGGTTGAGAGAGACATTGGAAGTCAAGGCCAAAACCTGCGAGTCCGATGACATCAAGCGATGCTCTGTGGAAAATCTGTGTCACTTCGACATGAGGTGTCTTCGCTCTCTCAGTCTGCAGAACCTCCAGTACCTCCTGGGACTTTTCCAAGAAAACGGGATGGATACCACGGATCGCTTGCGTCCTGAATACTGGACTGAGCTGTCGCCGTTGAATCTGCTTCGGATAAGTAAACTCTCTCAATACAGATTTGGACATCGTACCTTGTGCTCACCACCCCAAGCAGAGACCAGACCATTTCCCAATAGCTCTTGCAGGAACTTGATCGTTCCAGGCTGAGGGACCAAGTTCCCCGAATACGAGTCTGCGATTATCTTCGCCCCCGGAATTGAACACACCAAGACCTTCTTCCGGTTCAAAGCCCCGTGAAAGCTGATGAGCCCATCATTCGGAATGGTCAATGCCCATTCGACAAGCTCATCAGGTGTGGGCTCCTTGAATAGACGACTCCAGAAAGGCCCTTGTCTAGGACTTGGAAGATCAGGCTGACGAAGATATGCAACGCATACCTTGAGAATGCAGTAGAAGAGAATGGCGGTGATTGCAACAGTCAATGGAGTCATCATGAAATATGTTGAGCGAAAGAAGGCGGTGTATGCCTGACGGAGGACTAACATTGTACGCTTAAAAAGCATATATTCATCCGCGACAGCAACTCTCCAACCTTCGCATATTCCTTGAAAGCTGACAAGGACCAGCTCTTGGGCTGACTCTGATTTTGCAGCAGATCAGTAAGCAAAGTCGCATTCCATCCGAGCCACGACACTCTTATTCATCGAGGTTGCTCCCATAGCCCAGCGTATCCCCGAATCAATCATCGTTTCGCACTCCATGCTTGCTCGATGCCTACAGCGTCTTTACACGTCGGAAGCTCATTTCGTTTTCGAGTATCCTGGCGAGAACAGGGGCTCTGGATAGCCACACATCATAAGGAGAGCAGCCTGATCCGTCGAGATGACCCTCCGATATGCGAAGACGCTGTACCTTTCGACGAAGCGGATTGGGTGGATGTAACCTTCCCAGCGGAGGCATCCCTGTCCCTTGTGCCGATCATTCCGTCGAATACTCGGGAGGTGACAATCGATGATGTTGTTGAATTTTCAACATTATGATGTTGATAGAAGGCCAAAGGTTTCTCATGAGGAGCTCGGGACAATCACGTGTCGCACCTGCTACACTAGTGCACGGCGCTAACCCAAGCTGGCGGAGCTTGCCGCATCGAACCACTTTCGCTTGCAGTTCTCAAGGTTGCTGAAAGTTTACCAAACAACCATCATCCGCCAAATGTCCTCTAAAAGAAAAGCAGACTTCGAAGCATCCTTCGACGGAGTGTCGAAACGCACGCGGTCGATCAAAGCTACACCGCCTCCAAGAGCCTCCCTCCTCGGCCTGCCTCCAGAGCTCAGGAACCGCATTTATCATTACATCTTCTCTGATAACCTCGTTCACATCACAACTCGGCCATGTAAGCCATATGACAAAGGCGCCTTTCGCTCGAATGTCCGGCAGTCCTCATGGGGTCCGCTTTCCCGCTCTTGGAAGAAATGGACTCACACTATCTGTCAAGTTCCCGGAGATTGGGAGCAAAGTTATCAATCAAGCAAAGACGCCGATGGCAGTGTTCCTCGGGACTACTTCGAGAGACACGACACTTGTTCATGGATTCAGGATGATTTTCAAGATCGCGCGTACAACTTTCCGTGTGAGCACAGCATCCAGATGGGATATCGACATCACGGCTGTCTCGAACAATTGAAACATGCCGAATCCATGCAAGGCCTATATGGCCGTGCTGAAGAGGGGGGGCTCGAAAGACTCCATGCCAGCTCCAAGTTGCATCTGGAAGTTCTGCTGGTCTGTAGGCAGATTTACGAGGAGGCGGCCCTGCTTCCTTACTCAACCAACATCTTCAACTTCGACTACCCCACGACGCTACAAGACTTTTTAGGCCAAGCTTTAGTAGACAAAAGGCAGATAGGTGCGGTGCAAATGCTGCAGACAGGGTCCTGGTTGACAGAAGACATCTGCGCCGCGAAAGAAGCATTGTGTGGCCTCAAGTACTTGCAGTACTCCGGCGAGCAAGGCATTTGGGGAAAATACCATGCAAATAGGCAGCTCCAACAGTGCATTGGAGCGAGGATAGAGAAGGTTGAAGTTATTATGAGCCCAAACGGTGACCTATGGAGGGATGCCAAATTAAGAAGACAATTCGCCGAAGAAGCAGAGCGGTATTTGATGGGCCATAAATGTAAAGAAATCCCCAGTGCTGTAATAACGCTACCAAGAGACCGAGGCTAGCCTTGATGTGGGACACAATTTGGAGGACGCGTCAAGCGGGAATCAGACAAGCCTCACGATCCGAGTCTTGAGGTTCTTCTCGGGATCTGCTGGTGGCGTGGCTCTCCTGTGGCCTCCCCAAGAGCGTTTCTAAACCAGCTTGTCCCGAAGAGGTCAACTGATCGAGGAGCTTATTGGCAGCTTCTCCTTGCGTGCGGAAGGGTATCTCGACAGATCAGACTGCTGTTGTTGATCCGAACGAACAATAATTGCCCTTGCTTTGGCCAGGGCGCTCGGGAACAAAACGAATTCCGACGCATACAATCGCTAGTCGTGATCATTAGTAGATATTTGCGACACACCGCACGATGGTTGAGTTCGTGTGAAGTTCTAGGTTTTGTAGGGCTGGATTCGACGGCAGGGCTAGCTGAATGATTATTCAGCCCCAATGTCGGGTTTAAATGATAGAGGTTCAACGTCGGGAGGAAGTTGTGTCTGGAAAGACTCGTTGTCCGTGGTGGGTCATCGGTCTCACAACTTGGCGACTGCATGCAAAAGCGGAACGACCGCGCTGTAGTGAGCATCATTTTGACTTTCTGCCCTCGCATGTGCGTCGGCGTTGCCGATTTATCCAAGATATCCAATTGGCGAGCTGTCCAAGCGAAGGTCAAAGTTTCCAACGCTGGCGGCCACCGCGTGTTTCGCGAACAAATGCTTGATAATGGGTGTCACTTGACCGCTAAAGAATAGCAACGCGTGCGCGGTAACACGATGCGCTGTCGATCGCGAGAATTGCTCGAGTGCTGTCGTCGGTCGTCCACGCGAGGTCCCTGTTAGCGTGTTCTGCACAGACCAGCAGCTGCTCCTTCCAGCGGATCCACCATTCACCTCAGGGCTTTTCGCTGTTTTGATCCTGCAAACAACAACATCATACACATCATCAGTCGAATCAGACGAACCCACAGCAAAATATGCCATACAATGCAGAAATTCACGCCAGCTACATACCAATGTGGCGCCAGAAGATGCCGACACGGAGCACGATTTTGGGACCGCTCTCCGCCCATCAGGCTCAATCTTACCTCTTCAGCCGCATTTGATGCATGTCTTGGCCGGCTTTTGAGCTGCTCACCTCCGCGAGCCGAATCTGAAGTGGAGGAGCAAGTGGCGGAAGCTTTCATCGCCGGCCCATCAGGAGGAATTACCTCTCTGCCTCAACTAGCGGACGTCAGCGCGCAAATTCCAGCAGCGGCGAGAACAAGCCTGTTCAGGTTACTCAGCAACGTAGCCACGGAGCATCCGTAACGTCGGCGACTACGTATTGCAGTCGGCCCTGTCGTCCCTTTCGCGGCATGTCGAGCGAGCCGCGCTTGGTGTCACTGCCATCTCGCGGATACTTGTCTCCAACTAACTGCAAGCAGTCAAAGCAAGCGCGCAGTAGGAGCACGTCCGAAATAGAAATTGTTATGTACTTGTGCTGGATGCTCTGGCAAAATCCCCCTTGCGGCCTCCACCAGCAGGTCGCGAGTCTATTAAGGCTTGATGGGCATCCTTCCATAGGACCAAAGTCTGACCTACCGACTATATGTCCTCGCGCTCCACAGCTTGTGAGGCTTGAGGTTTCCTGAAGGAGCCCTCGCCTCTGTTAGCATCGCTCATTCCTTCTTGCGCCTGACAGGGGCAAGACGGCCTTTCCCGCTGCTTTCTTTACTGCCGCCAATCATCTCTTCCCCTTCGGATACACCCAACCGCTTCTCATCCTGCATTTGTTGGCTTGTTCCGCCCTGTGCAAGAGCTGAAGAGGAGATACGGCGCCAATATGGACAACATCCAAGCTATGCGTCGATTAGTGACTGGTGACAGCATCGGCACAGAACAACAATTCCAGGTACGTGATCAGTTGCTGCACAGCTGATGTTGTTTCCGTCGATTTCCAACAGTCGCCCCATAGTGATGCCAAATAAGATCAAGCGACGAGCTCCGCCCCCTGCTCTATTTCTCGACACATCTCAGCCTATTCAAGAGCTTTATTTACATCAATGATGAGTTCCAGATTTGACAACACTACAATAGACTCGACATACCCCCATTACTCTCTGAACTTGCCATCACTGACCCTCGTCAAGAACACTTCGAGAAAAAGAAGAGCGGTATCCACTGAAGATTGGGCCATCATGTCTGGCTACTACTACCCGGCAACCTCTACTCAAGGGGAAGACGAGTACACGCTCACTCAGTCATACGCCCCCGGAAACATGCAGTACCAAACCGGATTCCAGGATTGCGAATATGCTTCCACCTATCTTCCACCACACGATCTTTTTGCCAACTCTCAGCAATACCAGCCGCCTCAGCACGTGCCGCAGTATCAGGCTATACAGCCTCAGTATTTTCAGCCAATGATGGATCAGTCCTGGGGGCAACCAATTGGACCTGCAACGTTCGAGTTCCAAGGCCATGGTGCTCAGCCTTTTCCTGGATATCGAGATGCGTTTGCCCCGACAGAAGAGTCGATGGTGGCAGGTTCGTCAACCATGCCTACAAATTATCTGTCTCCTGGTCAAGCTAGCAGACCCAGAGCGTCACGGGCAACCTCTTTCGCTTCCATTGCCAGTTCCATATCAGACATTTCTCGAAGCGTGTCACCAAATGCTGGAGAGATGATGAAGTGGGGATTCAGGAACGAAGACGGAAGTTGGTCTTGCGCTTACCCTGGCTGCTCTTCGAAGTCCAAATTTCACCGCGGCTGTGATCTCAGGAAACATTACAAGCGGCACACCAAAACCCTGTTCTGCCGCCATGAGGGCTGCGCGCAAGCGCATGAAGGCGGATTCTCCAGCAAGAAGGATCGCGCACGCCACGAAGCGAAGCATAACCCCAATATTGTTTGCGAGTGGGACGGCTGCGAGCGACTCTTCAGCCGCCAGGACAACATGGTGCGTCGAGTTTGATCAGTTTTGTCGCGCAAATTGGCTAACAAGGTTCTAGAAAGACCATGTGCGAAGAGTGCACAGGCGCCAGACTGCATGAGCAATGCCACTCACAGCCCTACAGCAACGATAATGATCACTGTGGTGTTTCATCAGATGTCGCTTATGCGCCGGAAATAGTCTGCGACATGTCAGCAATCGATTCTCGTCGCATGCGGTACACAAAAGCAGGCCAAGCTCTCAGTCATCGCTGTGGTCGTCATCGTTCAGCAAGATCCCGTGATGGGCTGGGATGCTCGCTTTTCCAACGTCACTCTAGACCGCCTGTTGCAGCACGGTCGTAGTCGACCTGGCGAACGAGACCTGTCAACGAAGCGTCGCTCTCGCTAACTATTCGACGCCCTTCGACGACGTGTCGGTCAACATCGTGCAGGATTTCCGCTGCATTCCTTGCAAATCCCAGCTCTTCCATTGCCGATATGGACTGGTCGCTTCTATCGAATTCTGCAACGGCCAACGCTTCAACGACCGGCGTTCAGCAGCTATCCCCACGATCTTCTGGCCTGGTAAACGCAAGCCTTGAGCCTTTTTCGATATGCCACACTCGAGCATGCTACAGTCCTGCCAACACTTTCACCAGCTAGATGGCCTTCCTAGGCAAGGCATTGCCGGCTTTGAGAGAACTTGGGGCGATTGGAGAGAAGATGAATGATGGACATCTGGTACAAGACATAGAACATAAAATAGCGTCTCAATATGCAAAGCTGCAGCGCCTACGGCTGTCTGCGTGTCCACGAGTGCAAGAGCTAGGAGACATCCTCAACCCGCCAGGTCAAGGTGATTTGCAGATCTTGACTACCAAAACGCTGCCTCAATCCAAGCGCCTCGATATCGTTCGTCCCGAGCAAAACTTTCAATTTGCTAAGACGTGTTACCGTCTTTTCCCGCAGAACCTTTGACTTTGATGCCATATCTCCCCTAGGCAACCAAGAGTCGTCCCTGAAAGTTCTCTTGACAATTCTCCACACGATCAATGATTTCGAATGACTCACAGAAGAATCATCAAGTCTCTATGAATCGTGGTCGTTTGGGAGTCTGCCCTCATTGCCTAGCATCGGCGCATCCCGAGACCCTGGTCCGTCACATGGAATAATCCCTGTGATAATCTTACGAAGGATGCGGACGACACATCAGGGCTGAGGGCTGAAGCGCTTTGCTGGACGAATGGACAGAATGACGAATCGAATGGTTTTGCCGGTGCGTGGTAGGGCGAGAAGACGTGCTCGTCGTTTCGGGGCCGAATCTGCCCTCAGAAGAGCGTTATATGGAGGAAGCTGGATTTCCGCCGAGACTGCATATGATAAGCTCCACAAGGGAGGCTCCAGCTATCTGGGGTGTATTGAATGCATTATTCTGTTCTAATAGTTTCGCAGAGAGGCAGTTACGGAAGAGGTTTGCTGCTTAATGTGCAATGCATGTGTTAGCACTTCAAATTGACACCTCTTCTCTTCTCGCTCTCCCGGACCTCAAACATCACCTGCGAACCAACGAACAAGGTCGCGCAAGCAGCGAGCAAAAATATCCTGCCTCCCCAAGTATCCACAATTCCCTCGACAAGGCCTTTGAGCCCGTCCAGCCCAACTGCGAATCCGACGAGATTGGCAGCCATCATCATCAGGATATTGCCCACGGCCCCAACACCACATATCCAGCGATACCGATTTGGACTGTCCTTCCACTTCTTTGCTGGGAAGGCCAGTGTAGCGAGAATCTCTGGGAGCACGAACAGCGTAATGAGCCATCCCCACATGAGCAGCCGAAGGTTGATGTCGTGCCATAGCGCTACAAAGGTGAAGACAGCCAAGAAGTTAAGTATTCCATGCATCTTGGACTTTCCGCTTCCGCCAAGCGGGATGTAAATGTATCGAACCACGAAGCGGTTGAAGCTACGATGCCATCCTCTCCAGAAGGCCAAAGCGGAGTAGTTGTCCGACATGCAGCGTACCATGTTCTCAGGCGGGTCGATGCCGTCCATCAGTGACCAGAGCCGGAAGAACCGCCATGGAAGCAGGAGCTTGAGCCAGATGACGTGCAGGTTAAAGTAGCCGAGCATGCTCAGCTGAAAGGGTGTGTAGACGTCCCAATTTGGATTGGACTTGGATATTGCGACTGCGTAGAGGTAGTGTAGGACCAGCTCCATGCAGAGAAGACACAAGACAAATCTGATCGCGTAAGGAATGATGCGCGAACGGGATATCGATGGGAGAGGATATCGCAGTTGAGAGATGTAGTCGTTGAAGTTTATGATTGGGCCAGTCAGGTAGAGCGGAGAGTAGAGAACGTAGGCGAGGTAGTTGCGAAAGGTGAAGTCTGCTGGCTTCGCGCCATTGGCCACTCGATCTCGTTCGGATAGATTGGCAGGATCGAGGTTCTTCTTCTGAACCGCATCAGCAAAAGCTCAGTGAAAATTTCACAGATTCTTGCATGAAACATACCTCAATTGGACTGCTTGCCCTTCGGTCGAGCATCCACAGGTGATCAAAATTGAAAGCAATCAGGCGAAGCACGGTGATGTTGAACAAGATCTCCCATCGCGGAATCAAACCGCCGTAGCTGTCTATCCAAGTTCCCCAGTTATCTCCAGGGATCTTGTCGGCCGCAGTAGTGGTAGTTGGGAGTAGCAGCCTGGCGAAGTCCGCGAACTTGTACCCTTGGCACATTTCATTGGCGAACAAGATTGCAATGTTGAACACCCAAGTCGATACTGCAACGTACTGCTTCGGCAGTGCGGTACCAATCTGAAAGTTGATGTAGAGGATTGCAAGTACCTTCAGCGCAGATATGCCATGCAATGCCACGAGGAAAACAGCTGCAAACCAGAGATCGAACGTGAGACGAGCTTGCATCCTGGCATCCGCTTCCCTTTCAGAAGTCGACTTGGTCTCCCGCTTGAGCTCTCCATTGGCGTGATTGGTATTTGCACTGGTCCTGAAGTACTCCACAACTCGTCTCAAGAGTGGATGCAGAATGAGCAGAATGGCCATGTACGGGATGTTTTCACGGAATCCAGCGTACTGCGCGTCGGAGTTGTCGACTTTCCGGCCTGGTATCCATCCATCTTCTAGTAGACTTTCGTAGTGTTTGTAGCTCGGATGACTTGGCAATGAGACATCATAGACTGATTTGAACATGAAGAAGGGAATCGTCAAAAAGGCCAGATAGTAGATATAATACTCCGGCGTGTTCCATTTTGATGGCTGCGCATTGGGCAATGGCTGACCGTCCTTCGAGGAGAAGCGGGTGTCGAGTGTTTCGACTTTGTAGAGGTCCTTCAGCATTTCTGCTTCTCCTTCACATGTTTTGATGATTGATCCGCCCCGATATTGAAGGAAAGTGAAGTCGTGTTTCCCCTGAGGCGTTGCGATTGTCAGCACAGGAAGCTTTGGGAACGCCGACTTTTGCCCGGTCGGCTTGAGACGATGCGAAACGCGAAGTCGCGACTGCATCTGAAGCCATTCAAGATCAACCCACACCATTGCCAATTGCTTCTTGTCGCAAACCTTCTGCGCGTACTCAGGCACATCAGAAGCGTCGCGCATATCTTCTGCCGCATGCGCTGAATCGATCACCACCTTTGCTCCATCATGGCGTCCACACTCCCACCGACCCAGCCACCCGCAAATCAGGACTACGCCGGCGACGAGATCAATGCCCTCATTCTCGACCCTGGCACATACAGCACGCGCGCTGGCTTCGCAGGAGAAGATACTCCGAAATCAGTGACACCCACAAACTACGGCTTGACGAGCTCCGGCGAGAAGATATTTGGCGAGAACTCAATACACCTTCCGCGACCAGACGTTGAGATCAAGAACCCGTACACTTCGGATGGCATTGTGGAAGACTGGGAGACTGCGAGCAGGCTGTGGGAGTACAGTATCACGTCGCGATTGACTGGACCGAAGCAGACGCCGCCGAGTAGGAACGGACTCAACAACAAGACGGATGAGAACGGAGACGTGGACATGGATGAGCAGGCGGAGCAGATGGACGATCAGGAAAAGGTGCTAGGAGAGTACCCACTGTTGATGGCTGAGCCAGCATGGAATCCACAGAAGTCCAGGGAAAAGACCATGGAGATTGCGATGGAGGAGTGGGGAGTGCCGGCATTCTTTCTGGCCAAGAACGGACAGCTGGCGGCGTATTCACAGGGAAAGGCGACAGCATTGGTGATAGACATCGGACACCAGAACACAGCAGTCACAGCCATGTACGAAGGAATGGTGCTGAGAAAGAGTGAGTTGGCTGTGCAACTTTGCTTTTGATAACATGCTGACCAAAGTAACAGGTGTACAACGCACACCACTAGCAGGCAACTGGCTCAACGATCAAATACGCCTCATGTTCGGCAGTATGCAGCCGCCGGTGCCTCTCGTTCCGCATTACATGGTAAAATCGAAGCAACCAGTGGATGCCGGCGCGCCCAGCAACGCAACCTACATGCAATTTCCCAAGCCTCCAACAGACAGCTTCAGGAAATTGGAAGAGGAGCGCGTTCTTACATCGTTCAAGGAGAGCATCGTCGCGGCATGGCCAGGTCCAGCTCGACTTGACTCTCCAGCTGGAGCCGGAAACTTCACCAATCTTGACCAGGTGAAGCAATGGCCCGCGAAGCCTTTCGAGCTGCCTGACGGCTGGAACCAAGTGTTTGGACCCGAGCGCGTCAAGGTCGCGGAGGGGCTATTTGATCACAATGCAGCCTACACCGACAGCGACCATCCCGCACCGTCAGGAGAACAGACGATCACCAGCACAGCCCATCGCGCACTACAAGCCTGCGATGTTGACGTGCGACCGCATTTGATGAACAACGTGATCTTGACTGGTGCAGGCAGCTTGATCGAGAAACTACCCGAGCGCCTCCAGAGCGACCTCCAGGCCTTGTACCCCAATCCGAAGGTGCGAGTGATTGCGAACTCGAACAGCGTGGAGAGAAAGTATGCTGGATGGATCGGCGGCAGTGTGTTGGGTAGCTTGGGCACATTCCATCAAATGTGGATTTCAAGACAAGAATACGAGGAGTACGGCGCAAAGATTGTGGAGAAGAGATGCAAGTGATGTGCATCCCACTATTCCTGCCTGGATATGAATGAATGGAACGAGCAAAAGCGTGTACGACTAGCGAACAGGGCTCAGAGTAGCCTTGCGCGGGCAGTAGAAAAGAGGCGAGTTGAATGTCTTTGTAATTCATCATAAAGCGGCGGAATGGCCACTGATAGCCTGCTCCATGCTATGCTTCTATCGCAACGCACTATGCAAGATTCGTCAGTCGTTTCGCTGCCTCTCGGCAGCACGCTCCTCGCTCGAAACGGGACCAGATTGGAGGCGCCCTTTAGGACTTTCCGCCCTTCTTGCCGCCCTTCCCGCCTCTGGCGGCCTTCAAAGCCTGCTGCCTCTCGAGTCTCGCCATTTGCTCCTTCTTCTCCTTCTCAATCAAGTCCTTCTCCTGCTTCTCTGCCTCCTTTCTTGCCGCGGCCTCTTCACGCTGCTGACGCACCAGCTTTAGGCGCTCCAGGTCAGCTCGGGCCTCGTCCGTCTTGCCCTCTGCGTGCAGCTTCTGGTATCGCTCCTTGGCTTGTTGTGCCTGCAATGCCTCACGCTCTCGCCTGCTGAGCTGGCTCACATCATCCACCTTCTTCGGCTTAGGCTTCTCACCGGCCACAGCCTTCTCGGCCTGTTTGCGCGCTGCGGTGCTGTGGTTGGGATTCGCGGGCATGTCCTCGTCATCCTCCTCTTCAGAATCGGACGGCGGCAGGTCACCTGGCTGAGCAGGGCCTTGCTTCTTCTTGATAGCCGCCTCTTTCTTCGCTTTCTGGGCTGCACGGCGCTCTTCACGGGTCATCTCGGCCTGGGCTGGTTGTTGCTGCTGGGGTTTGGAGTCTTCGTCCTCGCTGGACTCCTCTTCCGAAGAGTCGTCCGAGTCTTCTTCGGAGGAGTCGTCGTTGTCGACTGGCTCGGCCCACATGGAGCGTTCAGCGCCATCTGCGTCGAGGGGTCGAAGGTTCTTGGAGAAGTTGCGGCCGCCTGTGGGAGGGTTGTGTGTGAGTATGGACCAGGTAGTAGAGTAGATTGCTGACAGTCTTACCTCCTCGCTTGGCCTTCTGAAACTTGCCTCCGCGGCCTCTGCTAGACATGTTGGCGGTGTGAGGGTTCTATTTGGTATCGATTAAGACGTTGGTGGGGTCGTTCTGCGGGACAGTCGTCTTTGTGCGAGTTGTCGAGGCGAAATAAGGAAGGGGATGCGCGAAAGTCTTTATAGGCGCTGTGTGCGGTGAGTGAAGGGTATGTTGTCCTCAGCGCTGAGGACACTGCAAAGAGTCACGAGCGCGAGTGGTGGTGAATTTGAAGCCGGCGAAGAAGGTGCTGCCCAACACCCCGCCCTTCATTGGCCGCGCCTGCCCCACGATGACCATTTCCGGGACGGCCCATGCCGATAGCGCACGTGCCCTCACTTTCTCCATAACTTCATCTCACGAAAATCTTCGCGATCTTCTTTTCTTTCTTCTTCAGAAAACGAACCCTTCCTATTCACTCTGCTTACCGACATCGCTTCCACGGTGAACAAGAGGGGAAATGGAAGGGCAGATTGATGCGTCTGCTTACCTCTGCCTGTTGGAAAATGTATGGACAGGGAGCAAATATTTTCGACGACACAAACCTTCAAACCCGAATCGGTTCCGGCTTCGTGAACACGAATTTTCCAACGCGTATCCACTGTCATTGTGAAATTCAATCTGCTCCATCTTCCTCGATGTCTGGGAGCATCTGCTCGTGCTGGCCTCCAATCTTGGCCTCGCGCCGGCAACAGTGGGTCTGTCCAGGCCAGACACTCCTACGATTTTGGCGCATATCCTTACATTTACAAGAAGACGGCAGGAGTGTGCGACTCGCCCGGATACATACAACGAGCCCAAGTTGATGATCCAGTCGGCGCGGCACATGCGATTTTCTTCTCGCAGGAATTTGCAAGCCCTTGCGGCGATTCAGGTGTGTTCAACGTGTTCTAGTGTGCAGCGACTTCTCTGGAGAACGAAAGATTGTGCGACGGATGTAAGCACCAAGTGGAGCGCATCGATGCGGGCAGAAGAGTGGACACTCTCTGTCTTCCGCTTGCGATACATCACAAGACGCTCGACCCTCAGAGGCCTGGACTGGATATGTCGGAATTCGCACTGTGCGAAGCTCTCGCTTCTCTCGCGGACATCTTCGAGATCGAATGTGGACGCTCGCCATGCTTGATTGGACTTATCTAGAAGTTGCAGAGGTAGGTGACTTCCTTTTGAAGCCATGAATCTCTCTTTCTCGACAACAGCACTTGCTATTGCCGCGTTTGTTAAGTTCCAAGACTGCGCCTCTGAAGGTCTTGCCCTCGCAGAATCGAAAATCAAGCATAGCCACGCATCAATGCGTGTTCTTGCAAACATACTATATCAAACATTTTCGTACTCTTCCCGCTGCATCTGCATCCGTTCCATCGCTCGCTCACTGGATCACGGCGCCGTTTCGCAGTTGCGCCAGACCCTCTATTTCGACAGATCAGTCGCGAAATGGCTTTGCTCCACATTTTGCTCACAGCTATTCTGGCTGCCATCGCCGTGGCTCAAACGACCACTACAGCTCCTCAGGCCACCGGGAGAGCGAATACAGCAGAGCTGTTTGAGAGACTTTCATTTCGCCTTGAGTCCCGCGATGCCATTCCTGGCGACGCTACTTGTCAAACAAGCTGTGGTATTGTCTCCTCCATGGTCATCTAGTCATCATGCAGAGCTCTGACATTTGCAATGAACAGCTACCGCGATCTCCACGGCCCTGTCCCTAGGCCCGACGTACTGCTCCCAGCAGTCCTTCGTCGACGTTCTCAACGCTTGCTTGTTGTGCACTCTCCTCCCGCAAAACGCTCAAATATGGACGGCCTATGGCATCAACGAACTTGGCCAACCATGTGGTCTCATCGCTGCTCCAGGCCAGGTCATTGGGCAGAGCTGGACGACTGTCTCGCAGATGCCTGAGGTGCAGGTTCCCACCGGTCTTCCTGCGCAAAAGGCCGCAGTGTTGAGTGGAAGTGTGATGGGCTCTGGAGATGTGACGAGCACAATGGTTGCTGGGACCACTGAGACTTTGGGCGCGAGCGCTGGAGGGTTTGTTGTCGGTGCTGCTGTGGCTCTGATTCTGCTGTGACCTTGACACGGAATTTTGGAAAACAGTTCGCTATGTCGCAGACCTTTCCTTGGAAAGAATGACTGAAGTTTGGGTAAGCGAGGAAACTTGGAACAGGACCACGAGGATGTTTTAATGTAAACAAGTTTGCATCTCAGATTCTGCCGAAATGCCTGTTCTCGTTGTGCTGTACGTCTAGCTGATGATATGGCCTTTGCGAGGAAATTTAAAGGGCATATCCGTTACATCAATCATCATTTCCACTCAGACGCACTGTTTAAGCTGCGCTATTCTGTTCGTGCTTCAAGAAACAGTGATGCTGCTGGAACCGCTGCTCTGATATCCCTCTGTGGCAACAATCTGATAGTTGAACGTGCCCAACTTAAGGCCAAGTTTGCTCCAGGCATTGAAATGGTTTGCGGTCGTGACAGTCCCTCCAACACGCTTGCTTGTACGGATCGACCAGTACTGCTGAAAGGTCGCTGTTCCGACAATCGACGGCTGATTCGTTCGAGTCCCGACGTAGATGTTGTATGTGCCACCGTCGCTGCTGACTTGACCCTTGTATGTCAGGCCCGATGCTGGATTATAGGTTCCATAGGACTCGACGATGCTGCGGAGAATGTTAGTAAAGAGGGAGCAGGTACGTAAGTTCGAAAGGTGTTTTGCTCACTAGTACTCGACCAGGGGATCGGTGGTCCAGCCGTAAACGCTCAGATACGCATTGCCGCTCGGGTTGAATGATCCAGAGTACTTGATGACCCTTCACATTCATAGTCAGACACACAGTCGCAGCTGTAAGGAAGAATTTGCTATTTACCTTGCAGAGCCTGGGTTCCAGCCTTTTCCAGCGACGAAGTTTCCACTATTGCTCCATTGAACGCTGTAAGAACCTGCCGCGCCGTTGTTGTAGGTCACAGAGCCGCCTCCATCGGTGTAGTAGGAGTAGAAGTATCCATTGTTGTTGCCAGTGCCCGGAGAAGTGGCACGGACGGAGAGAGCTTTGCTTTCGGATTCTGTTGTTGGAGCTGCTGATGCGCAGAGTATGGCTGAAAGAGCCAGCAGACGTGAGAAGAGTAGCATGCTTGACTGCTATGAATGATGATCGTTAAGAACTTGTCTTGCTCGTGGTAATCGTTGGTCTCCGTCAATCCAGCTCGTTGATATATCCTCTGCAGCAGAACGACGGCTAAAGTGTCTCGTGGCTAAATTGATATTTGTGGTTTCGGTCCTGATGACCAGACTCCTCCACAGCAGTGCTTTCAAGTTCAAGTTTGTGCTACGCCTCGCTTACGCGTGGCATGGTGCCTAAATTGAAACTTTTCGGAGGCGTTCCTTGAGTGGGAAGGTAGTTGAGTAGCCGAGCGGTACCTAAGTTGAAGTCGCTCAAATTCAATGCGGAACAGAGACAAAACATCATGCCTGTCGATCAATTAGACGAGGAACTGGTTTCCAGAAGCCAAAGAGGTTCAAGTTCACGTCGCTGAGGTTTCCTTGGCTCCTTTCAGCCTAAATGCACATCATTGTCGATCAACTCATTAAGGTTCGGGCAGAGAAGGCGTTCCGGGCCTTGGATGTGGTACAACTGTAGCATGCAGCGTGTGACTTTGCGTGGCACATCCTCATGGAGGCGTGAGGAAACAGTGGATCAGAAATCATGCTCAGCTAGACGTTGATCAAGCCGCCATTAGACTCACGTGCGCATTCCAACGGCTAAATGTCAACTCCGTGCCTCCATTTGATTCATCATGTTTCCACAGATTGGTCACGTTCGCCGGAGCGTGTATGGACGAAAGGAGGGTGCTGAGACAATACCTGGGGATGCCAGCGTTTCAGGCTGATTGCAGCTCGGACGTCTTTGGTTGGAACTTGGGCCTAGACTCATATAAGGACAAGACAGAGTTTCTCCAAGAAGAATGCAAGAGCATCTCCTGTTTGGCCATCGTTTCGAAGCTCGTCTTCTTTGATCATGCATCTCTCAATCGTCGTGGCCTTTTGTTCGCTCTGCACGACTAGCGTCTTCGGTGGGACTCTCATCGAGAAAAGAGCGTCTTGCCCAAACATACACGTTTTTGGCGCTCGAGAGACCACAGCACCAGCAGGATATGGCTCCTCCAGCGCTTTCGTGAATGCAATTTTGAACGCATACCCGGGATCTACCTCCGAGGCCATTGACTACCCAGCTCAAGGAGATAGCGCCTATGCTTCCTCGGTTCAGGCTGGAACCAAGAACATTGCCAGCCAGATCAACAACTTCAACAAGCAATGCCCCAATTCAAAGTTGGTGGTAGTTGGTTACTCGCAAGGTGTAAGTGCAGCGAGACGATTCATAGCCACTTCTAAGTTTTTCTTTAGGCACAAATCGGAGACAATGCACTGTGTGGCGGAGGCGACCCCAATCAGGGCATCTCGAGTACCACTCCTCTCTTGACAACTGCGGCTGGCAATGCGGTGAAGGCTATCATCTGGGCTGGCAATCCTCGGAACTCGCCAGCTGAGACATTCCATTACGGATCTTGTACAGCCGGAGGAGTAAGCTCTTCTCAACATCGGATGTCTATGATTGTGCTGACAACGTTGCAAGTTCGATCCGCGTCCATCGGGTTTCAGCTGTCCAAAGTATGCTAGCCTAATTCGTTCCTACTGCGATGCTTCGGATCCGTACTGCTGCAATGGTAATAACGCTGCAACGCACCAAGGGTATGGAAGCGAGTATGGCCAGAACGCTCTGGCCTTCGTCAAGAGCAAGCTGGGATAGCTTCGCAAACAGGATCCGGTTCGAGGATCAAGGATAGGTCCAGCTCAGCATTCAAACATCTTCAATGTACTGACATTGACTCTACTCCACTTCTTCCCGGTGATCAAGCAAGAGAGGAATTGTGATGGCCAGTAGATATGATACAGACACCACCAAGGTAATGGATCCTGGAGATCGTATGTGCCGTCTCTCCAGAGCAGAAAATGATTCCAAAAGGCGATCATGTCTTTCACAAAGACCGTTGGAGAGGTCTTTCCTGTGATTATCTTGAGAGACGGCATGATCAAGAGCTCGACAAGGTCGTGTCCAATCCAAAAGTACCGTTTTGGCTGAGTTGGGGTAATCAAAGGCTCATGGCTTGCCGATACGTTGTCGCCCGATAGCAAGCTCATGTATGCGTCGACCAACTGTGGCGTGTCGTTGAACAAGGCAACTGCCGTATGCGCTCTCGGGTTACATTCAATAGGGTACAACACAATTTCGTCCCAATCCACGGGCGACTCGTCTTCGACGAGGAAGTCAAAGGAGAGGTGACCCGTGAACCCTTTTCCAGCTTTCGTAGCGTATTGTTCAGTGAAGCTCAACATCGCCTTGCTAAGAGCTGAGTTGAGCGGGAGGGCTTCGTAGTACATCAAGAGCTCCGATGATGGACAGGCAACGAATGCTTTGACCTTTCCGTTAATCACAAGAGAATGTGTGCAATACTCTTTGCCCTTGATGAACTGCTGCAAGATCCATTGTGACTTTTTCGAAATGTTAAGATGCTCAAGGTGCTTTTTCGTCTCGCTGTCCGACTTTTTCGGAAGTAATGTCATGTCACCTCTGGCAGAGTCGTCCATTCCAATCGGCTTCATGATGTACTGACGACCAGGAGGGGCTTGTTTCAGAGCAGCATACGCATCGGCCTGAGATGATACCGTATGCGTATCTGGTATGTTGAGACTTATCTCCCGAGTATGCTCCATGAAGGTATGTTTTTCATGCAAGACTTGGGTCGTTGCGACATCGAATTGAATAGCTTTGCAATCAGTGCGAGCCTCTAGGATCTCCTTCGCCTCTCCATCTTCAACTGCTGAGGCGACTCCGGAACAGCTAACCCAGAGATCTACCCGTTCCTTCAGAACGATATTGAGGAGGCTCTGAAGGTAGGGCGCAGAACCTTGGCTAGAATTGGGCTTGTGCAGTCGATAGAAAACGTCCAAAGCGTTGGAGAGCCTGCCTGGACTCAAGCTGCCACTTGGCTCGAAATCAGCGCCAACGACTCGATGTCCAGCTTGATGGAACAGTCGCGCGAGTACAAGGCCCTTGGTCATACCAACACCAGTGACAAGCACGGTGCGGCGGATGTGTGATGAATTTGTCCGGGTTCCATTGCGTCCGGGTAGAAGACGTAGAGTATACTTTGCAAGTAGGCTGAAGAATAAAACCGTCGTGTCCAGCGGTAATAACAGCAGGCTGAGTAGTATCAAGAACGCGTTTTGCAAGGCGTGTGCCAGGCGTGAAGAGCTGCCATCTAGCATTTTCCTGATATGATTTGGCAGTCGGCCGTCCAAGACACGGGAAGATGGAAGCGTGCTGCGAACGATGCACGTGGGAAGGGAGGTGACTGCACACTGCCGGGCGAGGTGCGCCGCCGTGTGGCCGTGCTCGGAATATCAAGCGAAACGTGCATCATCAGATCGGATTGGTGTGTGGGTGCTTGCGGCTCTGCAAATCTGGTCGTTACTCCCAGGTTACACATGATTCGCCCAATCCTTGCAACGTCTGACATTCTGGGACTAGCGCCTCCCAGAAAGTCTATGACGCCGTGGTCCCGTCATGAACGTCGAACCTGCAGATGCAAACGCCATTCCGCGCTGCGCATTGAGATGCTCTTCGTTTCTCTACTGTGCGTTCAAGCACACTCTGGAATATGTCGAGTTTCAATGCAACAAATACAAGATGCTTCGACAAACACTGCCGAGAAATATCCGGCGAACATTCACTTCACTACTTCCGCTTTGGGAAGTTCTGGCGAAGTCTAGTCGAACTACTAGCTACTACCAATCCCGATGCACAGGAGCGGTTCAACGTCGCCAAACAAAAACGATCACGGAATGCTTGCCATCACCTGCATAAGCTCTCAACGACGATCGGCTCCTTCTGGGGCAACGAGCAGATGTTTACTTGTTTACGATTCACCGTTCTCGTTGATGTTCTCACTGATTACTTGAATGGGGACTCATTCTAATGCAGGATCCTGGTACATTGTGCCGGAAGGCGGAGAGCTCGCCCTTGTACTCTTGGTACAGATCCACATGGGCTATCATGATGACGCGAACAATGCGTCCAGATGAGGTGCCACAATTCTGTCTTGTATTGCGAGCTCGTGCAAGAAACAGCAGTTTGTTGGCTGGCGTCTTCGATCTTCGAGTTTTCAAATGTCCCAAATGCCAAAAAGTCAACTCAGGCATTAACAACGGCGCTGTGCTATCAATCATGATATGTGACTTTGTGGAAGACATTGCTGAAGGGCGACAAGATGCTCGTCAAGTTTTCGTGTCACGGCGTCATCTCCGCTCATCTAGGAACTTTAGATTGAGTTAGCGTAACTCAATCTATCCGAGCAGATGCACTAAGATCTTGCATTCGGGGGTGCACCTTGCTCAGGGCCCGTCGTTCGCTGCCAATATCACGCAACGTGGGACCGCGCGTGGTCAGGAACTGTCATCGATTCATTGGCCCCGCCAGGTTTCCATTACATGTGCCCCTCATCTACCGGGCTCGTCAATTACATCTTCTGCATGAGATGGCTTCGATGGCGTGCGCTGCTAAGAAGGCACAGAACAAGATCATTCGACAGAGTGGGGAGGGTTCCAGACTTGAGGAAGCCAGGAGTCAAGCTCTTGCCCGAAAGCGCGTGTCGATGATATGTGTCTCTCGACATACTGAGGCATTCTGACCCGTCGATCCGTGGAATACCGTGAGCTTGGCTGCAGGTCTCTGCCACCGAGCTCGGCTGCAGCGACGCGAAAAAGCTCGAGAGTTCGCGTCTCCCAGTCTTCTCGGGAGCGTGTATATAACTCTCGCCTGCACTTTCTGCTGCCGTGATCGCCCGTTACTTTTGTACTTCGACCTGTTGTACCTGTGCACTTTCGTTTGCATAGATCATCAGAATGTCTGACCTCAAGGCAACCGTGGCTGAGACCACGAAGGGATTCCACATTGAAGGCTACGAGAAGATCGAGTATGACTTCACCTTCATTGATGGCATTTTCGACATCAGCAAGAGCGATCTTGCAGACTGCTACAAGAGATGGGGTCGCTGTCTTGCTGTCATGGACATGAACATCTTCAATCTGTATGGAGAGCGCATGCAGAAGTACTTCGAGCATTACAACATTGAGCTCGATGTTCACAAGACGATGATCGGCGAGAAGGCGAAGAGCATTGACACCTTCCTCTCGATTGTCGACAGCATGACCAAGTTCGGAATCTTCAGAAAGGTAAGGCGAGAGTCTCGTTCTCAGCAATGGGACTGAGCTAACAATACCTAGGAGCCAGTTCTTTGCATTGGTGGTGGTCTTGTGACCGACGTTTGTGGGTAAGTCATGTACAGAGCGATGGTGACGAAGCTGCTCGACAGCGTTGCATTCTTACTCTTGGACACCTACTAATGGCTTCTACTAGTTTTGCTTGTGCAGCATATCGTCGCAACACGAACTACATCCGTATTCCCACGACGGTGATCGGACTCATTGACGCCTCTGTCTCCATCAAGGTTGCGGTCAACTACGGGAACTACAAGAACAGATTGGGAGCCTATCACGCACCAATGCACACTTTCCTCGACTTCACATTCCTTCGATCCCTCCCCGAGGCACAGATTCGAAACGGTTTCGCAGAGCTCATTAAGATTAGCTCTTGTGCCCATCTTCCAACCTTCGACCTCCTCGACAAGTACTGCGAGCAGATCATTTCCACCGGTTTTGGACGCTCCGACTCTGCCGACCCAGAGATTACCAAGGCATGTGATGTGATCAACAGGGCAGGCATTCACGAAATGCTGAAGCTCGAGACGCCCAACCTGCACGAGATTGGACTGGACCGTGTTATTGCATACGGTCACACGTGAGTCTGACCCACGAAAAGATTCACTAGCTGTTATCTGACTATGCACTAGATGGTCACCACTCCATGAGCTGGTCCCTGAAGTGCCACTTCGCCATGGCCATGCTATCTCGATTGACATGGCCTATTCCGCTACGCTTGCCAACATGCGAGGAAACTTGCCTGACGGCGACTACAAGCGACTCTTGAACTTGTTCTCGAGAGCTGGCCTCTCGATGGATCACCACCAGTTCGACGAAGAAATTCTCGACAAGGGTACCAAGGCGATCCTCAAGACAAGAGACGGAAAGTTGAGAGCGGCTGTTCCTAGCCCGCTCGGAAAGTGCGTTTTCTTGAACGGTAAGCGCGAGGCATAATTTGACAACATCGAGCAATTCACTGACGCTCAGTGCAGACGTCGACCAGGAAGAGATGAACGCTGCTCTGAGAAAGCACAAAGAGGTAAGAGGCAGGAGATGCGAACACATAAAGCATCATCATTGACACTCTTGGCAGGTCATGAAGTCCTTCCCACGTAACGGAGAGGGCCTCGAGGCCTTCGTCGATTCCTCGGACACCGGCTACACGCTCAACGACAAGCCCGTGGAGACGAACGGTGCAAGCAACGGCTTGAAGAAGCTGAACGTCCTGAACGACGACACTTCGTCGAACGGACACAAGGAGGTTCCAGTTGCCAATGGCAACGTCAATGGTGCTAAGACCGACAGTGTAAAGGCATCAAACTACAACGCTTCTCGACCAGAGGTGAGATCTTATAATTTCCGAGATTGGTATACATAAAGCTCACTGATGTTGCAGGGTGTTGACGGGCTTCAGAACGCACCAAACGGCCACCTTGTCAATGGTCAATCCAACGGAGTCAACGGAACCAACGGTGTGCACTAGATAATAGAAAGTTGGATAACAAACCAAGCGAGCTGGTTTTCTCGATTTAAAAAGTCTTGGATGGACACAAAAGATAGATTCTATGATATCCCAATCAAAGAGTTCTAGAGCAGCAAGCTCGATCTCCACTTCACCACTCTGCACTCTTTCTTTCACCTTCCCTGTTGCGTCCAGTGCTGTCATATTCTATACCACATTGCGGTCGTACGCATCTCCCATACCTCTTGCTCTCCTGCAAATCAATGATGTCACCGAACGTCAGATTTAGTCACTGTATGTGAGTTTCTGGCTCTCAGATGCAGGAACACTCTGGGTTCCGTCGGAGGCGTAGAGACACTTCCGTCGTTGGATCAACCCTTGCAGCTTGAACCAACCTTCCTGCTTGATATCCACACAGCCTCTCTCTGCAGTCTCGAGAGCGCATCTGCATTCGAAATGGGCTCTCCGGAAGAGCCAACCTACTTCACCTGCACACTTGGACAAGCAGCTGCGTACCCGCGAGGCCTAGATCAAAACATCAACGACTTCATCGACCGCCAAGCGCAAACAAATCCCAATCTTCCGGCCGTTGGATTCTACAGCCCGTCCAAAGATCCCAAGGAAAACTGGAAGAGTACTGTGTACACCTTCCAGGAAGTTCATTCAGGATCATGCTCAACAGCAAAAGCGATTGCAAAAGTCTCAAACATCCCGGAGCGAGAGACCGTCGCGCTGTTGTGTCCTAGCTCCGCGGATTTTCTGTTGACCTGGCTGGCTTTGATAAGACTTGGGCATCCAGTCCTGCTTATTGCCCCGCAATGCTCACCAAGTGCGATTGCACATCTTTGCAAGCAATGCGGAACCTCGTGTCTCTTCTACGACGATGTGTATGAAAGTCTAGCAAAAGATGCATCCAAGGAAGCGACGAAACTAGACTCAAAGCTGTCGCCCTTGCTATTGCCATTTGTTGAGGGCAGCAACGCCTTCGAAGTGTTGAAGCAACAGCCTGTCGGGAACATTGAACACGTCGAAATCCCGGATACTGAAGTGGCGTATTTGCACCATACCTCAGGAACCTCAACCGGAATACCAAAGCCTATCCCTCAGTCTCATCGAGCTGGATGTGGTGTCTTGCCTCGATTAGATGGGAAGAATAAGGCTACGTTCACGACCACTCCTCTATATCATGGCGGAGTGGCAGACCTCTTCCGGGCTTGGACAAGCAATGCCATGATATGGCTCTTCCCAGGAAAAGAAGTGCCCATCACGGCTTCAAATGTCGTCAAGTGCTTGGAGAGCTCCAAACTTGCAGATGTTCCATCGATCAGGTACTTCTCCTCAGTACCGTATGTCCTGGAAATGATGGCCTCGGACGAGAAGGGACTTTCAAGTCTTCGAGATATGGACATGGTTGGTGTTGGCGGAGCCGCTTTGCCAACCCAAGTGGGAGATCGACTAGTGGCAGAAGGAGTCAATCTGGTCTCTCGGTTTGGCAGTGCGGAATGTGGATTCCTCATGTCCTCGCATCGTAACTACAGCAAAGACAAAGAGTGGCAGTATCTCCGACCCGGCGATGGCTCAAAATTCTTGCGCTTCGAACAGCGAGACGAAGGGCTATATGAACTCGTTATATTGTCTGGTTGGCCGCACATCGCCAAGACGAACAGAGAGGACGGCTCGTTTGCTACATCGGATTTGCTAGCAGCCCATCCCACGATACCCGATGCTTGGAGGTATGCAGCTCGTGCGGACTCTCAACTGACATTAGTGACCGGAAAGAAGTTTGATCCATCGCCACTGGAATCTGCGATATCTGCTTCGTCGGCGCTGATACAAGACGTGCTTGTCTTTGGCAATGGGATGCCATACCCAGGTGCGTTGCTGTTTCGCTCCGAGGCCGGCAAGAGTCTTTCCGACCAGGAAGTTGTGAAGGAGTTGTCCGCCCCAGTTGAGGATCTGAATCGAGACAGCCAGAGTCATGCTCGAATTCCAAGAAACATGCTCGTTCCCATGTCATATATCGAAAGTCCGCTTGACAAGAGCAGCAAAGGCACGATTCTCCGTGGCAAGGCGGAAGAACGCTACGCCGCACAGATTGAGAATGCCTACGACAATGTGTTCACAACAAGCGAGGATATCCCAGACGTCGAAGTCGAGGGGACAATCTTGAACACCGTGTCTTCCATCATGGAGCCTTCGAGCCATGGGCATGAGAAGCTACAACCGGAAACAGATCTTTTTGCGTACGGTGTTGACTCGGTGGCTTCCGTTCAGATCCGGCATGCAGCAGCTCGCCTTTTGCCAAAGGGCAAAGAGGATCTGCCAATGACTGTGGTACAAGATGCTGGCACAGTGCGGAAGCTGAGCCACCTGATTGTGGATATCCGTCATGGAAACCAACAGGCAGATCGATCAGCCCACACTGATCCAGCTCACATGATGGAAGAGCTTGCGGCTCAGTATAGCTCCATGTCAGCGCAGTCGGCCCACCAGAGCCTTTCAAGGTCGTCGAAGGTTTCGACAGATGACGGCAAAGTCATACTCTTGACAGGACCTACTGGCGCAATCGGAAGCCATCTACTCCGCCAGCTGCTAGACGTATCATCCGTGAAGCACATACACTTATTACTACGAGGTGCTACGCAGGAAGCCGCTCGAGAGCGCGTTATCAAGGCTCTGGAGACCCGCAAGCTTGCCGTGCCTACTGAATTCGGATCAAAGGTCAGCATCCATACATGCAAACTCGCAGATACTCGCCTGGGCCTCTCAGACGAGACCTACAACCGCCTGGCAGAAGAGGTAGACATCATCTACCATCTGGCCTGGTCGGTCGATTTTCTACTTCCACTTCATGGCTTCAGGCAACATTTTGCAGGCTTGCAATCCCTGCTCCAGCTGTACATGGAACGCTCGGGGCGTAGCCCTTGCAAGTTCATCTTCTGCTCCAGCACTGCTTCTGTCGCCTCATTCAGCAGTATTTATTCTGGCCAGGCAATCCCGGAACAGCTCATCACTGACCCCAAAGTCAGTGGCGGTATCGGATACTCTCAGTCCAAGTGGGTTGCGGAAAACATCTGCTTGCGTGCAGCAGGACCTCAGTCAGACGTGACGATTGTCCGCGTCGGCCAAGTCAGCGGCGACACCGTCAATGGGGTCTGGAATCAGAGCGAAGCGTATCCGTTGATGCTCGCATCTGCCACAGTCACGGGTAGTCTTCCAGGTCTGCCGAATGAGAAAGTCGATTGGATCCCAGTGGATAGAGCTGCGTGTGCCTTTGTGGAGCTTTTGGGGCAAGAAGAACCGGGAGTACGGGCGCTTCATGTCTTGAACGAGGATCGCAGTACTAGTTGGAGGAAGTTTTTGAACTGGATTCGCGAAGACGACGACTTCAAGGTTGTGGAGGTCGATGAGTGGTTAAGAAGATTGGAGAAGCTGAGAGCGTCGGAGGATAGACAGGAGCGAGAGCATCCGGCGTTGAAGCTGCTGGACTTTTGGAAGAAAGCGTACGGCGGAGAGAAAGATGCAAAGGCGGCGCCAAAGACAACAAGCCAACCTGGGTATGAGATGTCAGCGTCACGGAAGGCCATGCCGGTCCTGTCGAGTATTGGGCCGATGGAGAAGCAGTATGCAATCAAGCTGTGGAGATGGTCCAAGCAGAATGTAGGAGGCGCGAAAGACAAAGCTGCGAGGTAAATCAACGATACGATTGGCGTAGTAGTAAGTCTTATCAGCGTCAGATTCCATTGATTGAATTGCTTGTCAACGTTGATGTTGTCTGTGAGGACGAGAAGGAGGCAGAGGACGGGAAGAACGAGGAAGCCCAGATTATGGCACGTGACCTGAACCCGCACCTCGCGTCGTACCGCGTAGAACAACCAACATTGAAGCAAGTCCTTGTCCTTTTCAGTTCAACATCAACATGGACTCCGACTGGACGGCCACGGCGCTCTTCTCGCCCTCCAAGGCGCGTGTGCAACAGGCGCAGGCAAAGGACTGGGCTGCGGTGGACTCATGGCTGGCGAAGAAATACGGCGCGCGATTTCCCACGTTCGAGCGCAACGAAGAGACCTTGCAGGCATTGCTGGTCCTCGCCAACGTGAACGAGACCGCAGACGAGCAGCGAGCTCAAATGGAGCGCATCGAGAAGGCAGCACTTCAGAGCTTGTCGAAGAAACCGAGCGGCATCCACGAGCAAGTCCTTCCTCCAATGCTTGCCGAACTGGCCTCCGAAACGCACGTCGACACTCTTGCCGAGATCCTCGTTGCTCTGGATGCTCCCAATCTAGATGCCGTGCGAGCTGGCCTCAGAATCGTCGACCTCACCTCCACCGAATTTGAGCGAGCCGAGCAGCTTAAGCGAACGGGGGCTCAATTGACGGCGTTGCGATCTGAGCAGAAGCACATTAAGAGCTTGCTGGATGAGCTAAGAAGCGACGAGTTTGCGGCTCCCGCGGACGCTGCAGAAAGTACAGCGGAATGGATAAGATCTACGAAACAATTGAAAGCCAAGATCGCAGAATACGAGGAGCGATTAAGCTCCAGCCGGCCGACTACAGCAGCTGCGGCAATTGAAGCTGTGCAAAACAAAGCAGATGAGGCTTCGAAGCAGCAGGACTATCTGGAAAGTCTTCAAGCCGAGTCGAGTGCGTTTCAGGATCTGCCAGCAGATGGCCGCTCTGCAAGGAAAATACTGGAGGGAGCTAGGGATCGTTTAAGAGCATTGACAACGAAGCGAGACAAGGCGTTCGAACAGATGATGGAAACCTGAAGAGATGCGAGAGAACGAGACTTGCAGCGTTCATTCTACAGGAGCCCTTCAAGGCGCTGTCGATCCCCGCCGCCGCTATCTTCCAGGCCTTACTGAGCATTGATCGCTTTCTGCGCCAGATGCAGAATACCCTTGGCGACTTCCTCAGGAGACTCAATGCAATGCCAGTGGCCGACTCCCTTCAGAATTTGGAGCTCCTTGATCTCACTGCCGAGATTTTCATGAATTGCCTTGCAACCCTCCATAGGCGCAGACTGGTCCTCCTCACCAGCGAGAATGAGCACCGGCGTTTTGATCTTCGAGAACCCTGGGTCCTTCATGTTGACTATGACCTCACAATGCGAGGCATAGCCCTTTGGTTCTTGTTGGATAATGAGCTCTCGGATCATGGCTTCCTGCAAGGGTGTGCTCTTTTTCCCTGTAGCAGCACCTGGAACGGCATTTGCTAATGGCTCCATTCCATCTACACCTCAGATTAGCAATTGTCTTCGCCAATCGCAGCAGTGGTGCTATAAATCGAGACTCACTCTTGTTCACGGTCTCTATGCGGGAGGTGAACATCTCCGGCTTCACGCTCGATGGATTCACTGGACCTATTGCAACCACGCCGGCGACCTTGTCTGGATGAGCTGCAGCAAGTTGCAGCACCAAGGGCCCTCCCATCGAATGGCCCACGGCAATGGCTTTTGGAATTTTCAGGGTATCAAGCAGGCCAGCCACGTCCTCTGCTAAGCCTTCCAGCGAGAGCTTCTCGCCTTGCGATTGCGATAATGCAGCACCATAGGTAGTCAGTGCCACGCAGCGGTGGCCTTCCAGCAATGGGATGACTGGCAAATAGTAGTTCTCGGACGATCCGAGGCCATGCACCATTATAATTGGAAGCTTGCCATTGTCGATCTGGGAGCCCACTTCTTGGGTATCGTAGTAGTGGATCCGGTGTCCGTTGACGTTCGCGTATGGCATCTTGGCACGGAGCTGACAGGAGTTTGGTAAGGAGCTTGTCTCTGTTCGCTGTTCCTGCTTCCTTGACTACGCTGAGGGAAAACAGTCACCGCGTCGTGAAGAATAAGACTCCAGTTTGTCGGATCGGAAGGAGGCCGGGTTCTCGGACCGGCCCCAAGGTCGCGACTGACGTAACGCGATACATTGAAGCCGAGCCGAGCACATCGACTGCACGAGGTATGAACATTGATGTATATCAGCTCGCGAATCTTGCCAGCGTTCCTTGTTGACTCAAGGACACTTCGCAGAGGTTCGAGAGATCAGCCTGGCGGCTTGCACAGAGCGATTTGACGGCGACACCTGTCGCACATGGCTCACGAGCGAAGACCTAGATCTATCCGGGCTGTCAGTTCATCAAAAGAAACGTCAAATCTGACACGTGCGCCAGACGCTTTTCGCTTCACCTGGTCGGCCTTTGACGGTTCAGCGTGGCTGCCGACTTCAAGGAAATGTAGAGGCAAGCTCTCTTCATGAGCGTGAATCAAGTTCTGCTGTGCGGAGAACGATTCCCCGCATCTCAGAAAGATTCCCCACGGGCAAGTGAAGTGGGCTCCCTCACTTGAAATGGAGTATCGTGCTGCAGATCACTCCCCCAAGGCTCTACAAATGGCTGTGATCGACGTTCTTTCACAAGGCAAAGCGGTAAGATGCTGTGTCTCTCTCGAAGACACCTTTGCACACTACTATTTCCTTTGCTGTACTCTTCCTGTCTCCTTTCCTGCTGCTGGTCGGAACGCCATTATTGGAGCAGCAGCTATGGACGCCGAAAAGCTTGATGCTATACATGCTGAGCATGCCACTGAACTTGACCAAGTGAGCTGCCTTCTTGGTCGGCATCTGAAGACAGCCTGCTGACAAACTTCGAGAGCGATGGCCAGAAGCAATCCGACTTCATCGAAGATCCGGAGCGCTCGCGAAAGCTCGTACGGAAGATAGACTTACGGCTTCTCCCTTTGTGCGCCTGGATCTATCTTCTGAACTACCTAGACCGGTACGAGTCCAACTTGGACTTTTCATCTCTCTAACACACTTGCTGACGGCTATTTCTTGCCTTGCCGATTAGATCAAACATTGGCAATGCAAAGGTTCTCAATCAAGAGACTGGCGATGATTTACTTCAAAACACCGGCATGACGAGCAGCAACTATGCTGTCGCCGTATCGCTGTAAGAGCTCCATTGTCTGTTCTGTCGACACAGTGGCTAATCACCGAATCACCTTCAGATTCGCTCTCGCCTACGCGCTCTTCGAAGTGCCTTCGAATTTCATCATGAAACGCTATGTCCGTCCTTCTCTTTGGCTCTCCACGCTACTCGCAAGCTGGGGCCTCTTTACCATCGGCTTCTCTGGCGTGCAAACATATGCCCAAGTCGTCGTTCTCAGATTCTTCGTCGGGGTGTTCGAGGCCGGCTTCTTCCCAGGAATCGTTTATATCATCTGTTTCTGGTATCCAGTTGAGCAGCGTTCCGTACGGATAGCGTTTGTCCTCGCATCTGCGACCGCGGCTGGTGCTTTTGGAGGATGCATTGCGTATGGAGTAGGGTATCTAAACGGCGCAGCTGGATTGGAAGGCTTTCGATGGCTGTTCATCATCGAAGGACTTGTCACTGTTGTTTGTGTGTTGTTGACTGTCTTGTTCCTGCCGGACTACCCTGCTCGAGCAAAGTTCTTGAGCGAGGACGACAAGAAGTACATTGAAAACCGAGTCGCTGTGAAAGGAGGCGGCTACACGAAACGCAAAGGAACGAGAAACGAGATATTGGCCACAGCTCTCTCACCAAGGATGTTGACTCACTACTTTGCATACGTAAGTGACATTGACAGTCTTACCACGAAGCAATCCACTGACCTTTAGTTTATGCGCAGCTGATCAACTGTATTCCACTCGGCAGCCTTACCTTCTTCACGCCTACCATTGTTGACGGCCTCGGCTACGAATCCATCAGGGCACAGATCATGACTGTTCCGCCATGGGTCGTGGGATACTTCTTCTGTCTCTTTCTGGGCTGGAGCGCAGACCGCAATAACGCGCGAGGTTGGCACATTGCTGCGTCCAACCTCATCGGCGGTGTCGGCTGGCTGACAGCTGGTCTGCTCCCTGCGGACGCCTTTGCAGCGAGATACGGATGCCTCTTCCTCTGTGCGTGCGGAGCTTTCCCCTCTGCTGGACCTCTGAGTGCATGGGTGACATGTAACGTGCCGGCGATCGCTTGTCTCGGCATCGCAACGGCAATGAACAACAGCTTCTCAGGAGTTAGCCAGATCATCTCACAGTGGATTTGGCTGCCTTCGGAGGCTGACCAGGGTTATCCGACGGGCAACTTTGTGTGCGCTGCGTGCAGTTTCGTCACGGTGGCGATGGCAGTCGGAATGCGCTTGAACTATGGCAGGATGAATCGGCAAGAGACGCTGGATGTTAGTGGAAATCACAGGATATGGCTGCTCTGAGAATGTGATTGATCAAACGCGAGTAGAGCCATCATCAATACACAAATCTCATGCCGCTGAGGAGCCGCTCGCCTCCGCAGCCTCCCTAAGCCCTGCCTCCGCGTGCCCGCACCGAGAGATGCCAGGATGCTGCATGCAGCTGCCTTGGGCAGCCGCGCTGGCAAGGCAATTGGATTGAAAGAGGCTGAATCACGTCAAACTTGGCCCGACTGTCGCGATGGACGGAGTCTGTGAGAGGAGGAGCTGGGCGTCTTGCTGGCATGGATACTAATCATGATCGTCGGGCATATGGCACTGGAGAACGGGTCATCAGCCCAAGGGCAAACGGTATAAAGATGTGCTGTGCCCTTCTCCCCCCCGCTTCGTTCATGTTTTCAACTTTGTATGAACAAGAATACTCGTCCCAATCGCATATGACAGGTCAGTGTGTTCCAAGGAACGGGAAAGACAAAAGGTGCCTTCTTCGCTTGCTTTCTCTGCACCTTCCTCTCTTTGCCTCTTGGCGCATTCCCTCTGAATCCCGATCTTCACCCAGCGTGATAATTCGGAAGCCAACATGTGAGGTTGTTGATCAGACAGCTCGATCATTGACTGCCCATCGGTCCATCGTTTCGACAGGCCGGCGGAGTAAACAAATCCTTGCTGCCGATCGCCCTCACTTGGCCAAGGAAGGAACAACCACCACAGTCGCAGCTTCCCATGCTTGCCCATGTTGCCCGCTGCACCCGCCAATCAGGACAGAGGCGCCATGGATACGACATGAGCCCAGGGATTTCGCCATCACCTGCGGAGTGATCGGTATATAATCACAGCGAAGTGGAAGAGCGATGTCGCAAAACTTGTCTGCAGCCTTCTTCCTCTGGCAGCACAAAGCACACAGGAAACGTCCAGAATAGCACGGACATTTGTCGACGAAATGGCACCAGCACTGACAGAGACCGCTCCTTCAGCAGCTCTTCCAGTGGCTCCTCAGCAGAAACCTGTGAGCAAGGCCATCTTCCCGGACGGCTTGAGAACTTCCGGGCAGCATGCGCCATATTATGACTTGATCCGCCAATACTCGGACTTCCCCAAGGAGATCACTGGACCTACAGTTTGGAAAGCGGAAGACTACCGTAACAACCCCGAGCGTTGGACGCACGTTTTCAGCGATGAGGAGATTGCGGAACTGGGAGCCGCAGCAAATGCTTTCATAGCATCCAGCACTCCTCTGACGGGCATGGCCAAGGATTTGTTTCCTTTGCCGAAGCTGGAGAAGTTCTTTGGTGCCGTGCGCAACGAGGTTGTCAACGGCAAGGGCTTCATCTTGTTCAAGGGCATTCCAGTGCAGGAGTGGGGACTGTTGAAATCTGCTGTAGGCTGACCCGCCTAGCTCTACTCATTAAGGAAGTTTGCTGACAGAGGTTTCAAAGACAGCGTATATGGGTCTAGGTGCATACTTCGGCTACTTCGTCAGTCAGAATGGCCGCGGGCATGTGCTGGGCCACGTCAAAGATTTGGGAGAAGACCCAACGCAGAAAGACAAGGTTCGGATTTACCGAACAAATGCAAAGTGAGTGCGAGAAAAATTGGCGCAGGGGGTCACACAGATGCGATATCAGCCAGACAGCTGACTGACACAATGCCAGGCAATACTTCCACACGGACGGTGCGGACCTAGTTGGACTCCTTTGCATTGCCAAGGCTCTAGAGGGCGGCGAGTCAGACATCATCTCGACCCATCACGTCTTCAATGAGCTGCAACGAGAACATCCAGATGTCGTGGAGACTCTGGTGACGCCTAACTGGTACTTTGATCGCAAAGGCGAAGTGAGCGAAGGTCAGGACCAGTGGTACAAATCCGCCATCATGTTTCTGGAGAATGATCGATCCGACTCTGCTCGAGTATGGGCCAAGTTCGTGAGTACAACCATCAACGTCTATTGTGTCTAGGAGTCGCTAGCATCTGTTGCACGGAGAGGCTAGACTCATGGGTGTGGCATGTGACAAAGCTGACAGCCCGCAACAGGACCCCAACAATGTCACGTCCCTCGCGCGTTTCAACTCTGGCCCGAATGCGAAAATTCCGCCTCTCTCTGAAAAGCAGCAGTACGCCTTGAAGGTGTTTGAGGAGACGTGCTCACGACTCGCTCTCCACATGATTCTGGACCCTGGCGACATCCAACTGCTCAGCAACACTCACGTGTTCCATGCGCGAACTGCGTACAAGGACTATCCGCCTGGATCGGTGGATGAGCAAGGTCGGCCGAGGGTGCGGAGACATCTGATGCGGTTATGGCTCTCTGTGCCTGAGAGCGAAGGCGGTTGGAAGCTACCGTTCCACGACAGCCACGAGAAGAAGCGTGGGGGCATCCAGGTGAACGATAACGCACCGGTATGCCCGATTGATGTGAGTGATGGAGAGACAAGCATTGCAATCTCTTCACTGACCAACATGCGTAGGCCGAGTAGTGATCTCCCACCTTATACGTTCAACGGACCAGACTCCGATGATGGTAAAGGCTATCTGACAATATGCGGAGAGTGATTGGAAGATAATCATCAAAGTTGCTATACGGCAGCGTACACAGTGTTGAGTATCCCTCGGTTTGGCTCGGATAGGACGCTGCACTTGTGCTTGCTGCAGACGAGGAGCGCTGGTGAGAGGACCAAGTCGCGCGTGGCTGCCGACTCCTAATCAGATGGCAGCGGGAACATGGCACGGGCCTCGCCGCGGCTAGCTCCGAACCTTCCTCGTCAGCGTTGTCGCAAACCTCTCACGCCCAAACTTCTTGAGAAGCAACTTCCCCCTTCCTTCCCCATTCTTCATACCTCTCAAGCGAAATCGAAAACTCCATCTTGCGCCCATGCAACAGCCAGTCTCACCCGCACGTTGCTCTCCCTGTCCTCGTCTGACGCGGCGGTTTCGCTGCGCTGCGATTATCGCGTTTCCACATTGAGCGGGACCCTGCGTTGCGCTTTCGGCTCGTCGGACTTGAGATTCAACAGCAGCGCGATCAGTGTGAGGTGCCTAAGACCGGACCTCTCCATTTCGCCTCATCTCGCCCAGTCTCCAGTCAGGTCAGGTCTGCGTCGATTGTGCCATATCTCGTCAGCCGCTATTGCTGTCCGATCCATGGCCGACTCGCCGCGCTCCGACCGGAAGGTCAGGCGTAGTCGACTTGGCTGTGAAACCTGCCGAGCCCGAAAGGTGCCTTTTCCTCTTCTCCCTAACGCCCACGTGCTGAGCGAAATCAGTGCTGACATATTGCTGTAGGTGCGATGCGACGAGCGTCCTGGACGATGTTACAATTGTGAGCGGCTCGGCCTCGTGTGTGCACCTTCCGGACGAAATGGTTCAGGAGACGCTGTCCCGCTACTCCCACAGCAGGACGACGCCAATGGATCGCAAACGGGTGCTGGCCTGAAGCGGAAACGGACCTACAGATCGTGCGCGGAATGTCGGGGCTCCAAGACGAGATGCTCTGGCCACAAGCCCACTTGCGCCCGATGTCACGACAAACTGCTGCCCTGTACCTATGAGGACGAGTCAGAGCCGGCGTGGAAGCAACGAGTAACTATCAAATCGACCTCCGAGCAGCCTTCACCCACTGCTGAATCTCGTCGCCCTGAGTTGGCTGTATCAAGACGCTCCAGTGAGGCCCGCAAGGTTGACAATTCGCCTAGTGCGATTGTTGAGCACGCTTCGCCTGGCCTCTCAACGCATACCCCAAGCAACGGCCTCTCTGAGGACCTCGCTTGGTTGATACAACCGTATCTCCCAGATCATTCCAAGATCAGAACCCTCGTTGAGCGGTACTTCTCAAACGTGCATCACTTGAGATGCTTTGCATTTCTGCACAAGCCCTCGTTCCTCCAAAAGCTCGACAGCGATGCCAACAAGAACCACGACAGCAATCCAATCTTGCATATTGTGTGCGCGCTTGGTGCTCTATTTTACGCTGTGGAATACGAGCTTTCTGCAAATCGCCCACTCCCAATCAACCCTTTGGATGCGGGTCGACACTGGGCCAGCCGTGCCCAGACTTTGATCCTTGCACGACTAGACAAGATCTCTGTGGAGCATCTCATGGCCGCAGTCCTCCTACATGACTACGAGATCCGTCTCGGAAGCTACTCAAACGCGTTCATGCTGAGCGCTATCACTGCGAGAATGGCCCAGGCTTTGCAAATCAACCTTGAGCACTCAACGGATGTCCTTTGCCGAGAAGCCGGCAGTGCTCCTTCAGCAAGCGTCAAAGAGTCTCGACGCCGTCTGATGTGGTGTTGCTATATTACCGACTCTCTGGTCGGCAGTGGGATTGATCAGCTGACGATGATTGATGAGGCAGACATCAAGATTCAGTTGCCCTGCAACGAACGAAACTTTGTCCTGGAGGAGCCATGCATCACTGAGACCATCGAAGTTGGTCAAATGCTCAACTTTCTCCCGCCTGAACTTTTACCGACATACCCGCAAGACTGCATGGGTATGACAGCGTTCTACATTCGACACATTGCAACGAGGCGAAAAGTGCTGAAGTATGCCACCATTACGCAATCCCAACTTTGTACCGCTGACATACTCCCAGATATATCAAGCACCTGGATACTGCGAAACCGCCGTGGCATCCAGACTCGGAATTTGCACACCTTGATGCTGAGCTGCGGTATTGGTATGACAATCTTCCGGCCAACCTCCAATTCACGCCGACGACACTGTACATTCGCCAAGAGACGTCTCAAGTCGGTGCTCTTTGCGCACTCCACTACGCATATCACCAAACCATGTGCGACTTGTATCGAATAGGTAAGTGCTCCTGATGCAAGAACGGGCTGCAGACCGACTGATGGTAATTGCAGGAGCGCCTGGGCTGTACAAACTTCGCTCTGCCGTGGCCTTTCCGCCCGAACAAGCAGAGTTTCTTCGCCAACTACAATCGACACTTTTCGGTCACGCAAGGAGCCTTGCAACGATAATGGCCGAAGCACTTCGTCATGGACCTCACGCCATCGCGGACAGCTGGTTGCCGACCATCCTCTACGACTCGTGCAAAATCATGCTCTTTTACCTCACTCAACTCATCGACCCATCAGCAGAATCCAGCAAAGCACTTCTTGCCGAAACCATCCCGCATGTGCGCAACAATGTCAAAGCCCTCAAGATCATGCGCTCGATGTACGCCGCCGCGATACCTTTGTCGAAAGCCGCCGATTCCATGCTGGAGAAGGTTGGCATCGAATCCGAAGAAGGCCGCTGCGGAGGCCAGAACCTCATTCCCGAAGACCCATACTCGAATAACGAAGCAGACGAGACCGCATCGCAATCTGCGCCAGGAACTCCCGCACAGAGTGCGCCGGACTACATTTTGAATCCTCTATCGATCTACAATCTCGCTCGAAAATCAATACCCGAAAAGCATGCTCCGCAAAAGCAGCCAAACATCTCGCAGACTACGCCGACCTTCACTCCAACACCGCAATCGCGTCCGACCCCGACGGGTGCCTATCCGCACAGCAATGGTCATCAAATAGGTCCGGGACGTGGAAACGATGGCCACAGTGGCGACGAGTCGCTGCTAGCACCCGAATTGCGAGTCGGCTCGACAGCTCCGATCGAACAGATCAATTTTGAGGAACTGCAGAGCCTGTTCACCAGTGACCCGACCGGGTGGACGTGGCAGCCTGCAGAGACGGCAGTGGGATCAAGGAACGAGGCTGTGGGCTTGCCACCGTGGGAGAGCAGCGGGCTAGATGGACAGCTAGACGCCTGGATCCCGACTTTTGCGCTGGATTCCTAGTGACCGAAAATGAAGATGGGAAGAATGAACAGATAATGATACCATTGATGTGGCTGACGTAGCCCAAATCATCGATACTCAGCTCGGGCGGCGTAGGTCGTCTTAATAGAGGATAGATCGGTAGAAGGATATTTGGCATGGCTACTACGTGCTGATGGATGGAATAGATGCTGTGTTGCATTTTGCTCGTTCCATTCGAATTTTTCAGTCTCGCTCACGTTTTGTACACGCAGTCGCGTCCGGCCTCACAACGAAGAAAGATGATAATGGTGTTCACGACAATCCCCAAATGACGCGTAATATTGCGCTTTCCCGACCTCAAACCCTCCGACCCGATGCATGTCTCGTTCCCGCCCATCCCATCATGATTACATCCAATCGTCTATCGGCTTTTGGGACCCCGTCGTGCGTCAAGCAGACTGAGTCGGGTATTTACATCACGTACAACAAGTTCGTATCTATCACACAGTACACGTTAGCCTCTCACGCCGCAACCCAATGGAGACTGAGTGACGACTGCTGTGACTTACCAAGAGGATGGCTGCAGCTCAGCTGCGGCTTCTGCGAGTATCTCGCTTCTAGCTCATCGCGAATGCTGTTGAGGAGCTGGACGTAGCTTTGTTGCGGGTTCTTCTTAAGAGCCGTGATGAAAGCCCACGACATGGCACCTGTAGCTTGACCAGCGATGGAGGCGTCGGCCCTAGAAAACGCAAGCAAGTCAGTCTCGACCTCTACTATAAGCTTGTGCAAGATAGCATATCTGTGTTTGTGCCCAGTGAGAGCTCCCGCGTCGGTGGCGTGATGCGATGGTGTCAACCCAACTCGTCGTCCCTCCTCCTCGAGTGCCACGCAGGGCTTCTCGAGGCGAAGGGACGTACAAAAAAGTATACGTTACATGTCACACCACACGGCATTGGACTCCTCTGAGAGCTCCCCAAACGCCACCAAACGCCACGCTGCACGCGCACCAGTTGAAGCTCCCACATGAGTACGTCACACAGCAATGTGTTTTTGCAGCACGTTCCCAGAAAGCACATTTTTCTGCCAGCATGGGAAAGCCATGACAGGCTCAGGGGGCAACAAATCAGGCTCATCAGAAAAAAGGGGTTCCACATACGATGTTTGGCTGTCCTTGCTGCCACTCCACATGATGACATCCGCCGGGCTGGTCTTTGTGCGCAAGTTGCGCTCGTACGCGTCGCCGCCGCTGGTGGCCTTCTTGAAGAAGCCCATGGCAGTAGAGGCAATACCTCCGATGTCTCCTCGTGCGTATGAAGATACAATACTGAGCAGTCCCTGGCCAGCCTCCTTTGCGAGGTTCGGCTCCTTGAGGACACCCTGGGTGGAATAGATGTAAGGGAGGTCGAGCGCTGAGCCAGAGTGGCACGAGTCGAAGATGGCTGTCAATCGCACACCAGGCTGGAGCGGTTGCACCCTGATGCTGTCAGTGGGGAAGTTTATAGTCGTTCGTGGTACTCACATGATACGGTGCATCTCGTCGTCGACAATATGACCGGCTTGCCTGAAGTCAACGGGGTAGATAACCTCGTCGTATCCGTCCTCTTCGTCTCCATCCAGGTCTTTGGTCTGACCACCATGTCCGGAGTAGTGGAAGAACAGCGAGTCGTTTGGCCTGGCATCCTTCACCAACCAGTGCATCGCTCGCAGGATGTTGGCCTTGGTAGGCTGACTCATTGGGTTCTGCTGATCATCTGTCAAGATGACCATATCCTCTCTCTTGTACCCAAAATGCCCGTTCAGATATGATGACATGTTCTTCACGTCGTTGATGCATCCTCGCAGCTGGCCTCGTTGTCCAAAGTAGTTGATACCTATCAGCAGCGCTTTCCTGCGGCCGGTGCAGTTCGAGTACTGGAATGTGTAGCCCTGGGGCGCGCCGTGGCCGAAGCCCTGTGATGTGGTCGGGGGAGGAGGTGGCCTTCCGTAGCCGCCTTGCTGAGGTGGTGGCTGCTGGTATTGCTGTGGAGGAGGATAACCGGCGTTCATGGGAGGTTGAGGAGAGTGGCCGTAGTTTGCGGGAGGCTGGCCATAGCCAGGAGCAGGAGGCGGCGCGTAACCTCCATTCCACTGGGGTTGCGGCGAAGGACCGCCGTACTGTCTGCGAACGCTCAGTCTGGTGACATGTACGAGGGGGATATGGGACAAAGAGGAAGCTTACGGTGGTGCGGGAGCGCCGTACCCATTCGGCGGCGGGTACTGTTGGGGAGGAGGGTACTGATTGTGGTAGCCTTGCCCGGGATAGTAGGACATGGCGGATGTGTATACAGGTGGTGGTCGTTGTAGGCGCGCCGATGTCTGACAGAAGGTCGGCGGGGTGAGGTAGGAGTAGGTCTGATGTGAAGTGTCGTGTCTCGGCTTAGTCGGCACCAGGCCGCTACTGACGCTGGGCGCGAGTGTGGAGAAGCTGCTCGTAAGGCGGCGAGTCGAGTTCGAGGTAGCGGTCGCGGGTGGATATATAGCAGGCGGGATGCGCGGTGTGGAGGTCGAGGTCGAGGTCGAGGTCGAGGTCGAGGTCGAGGTCGATTGCAAGGCCAAAGCACGCAGGTGTTTGCAGTGACCTTCTTACGACGGATTGGGAGGCTGAGTTGGCGTAGGCGAAGTCTTGTGGATGCGGCTCGCACGGGGTGCGCTGCGGACCGCTCGGCGACAACGCAATAGAACGCGCGCGGTGAGTCGGGTGTCGTATATCGAGAAAGTCGCAGGAGGAGGCGTCGTGGTTCTCAGGTACGCATTGCCGGCCAACGAATGCGCGCGCGTAGAAAAAGCACAGAGACGGTTGGAGTAGCTGTACTTCCACCGCGCGCTTCTGGAAGTGGAAGTGAAGGCTTGTCACCTCCTCGACCCCAGAGAGATCCGTGCACGCGGGCGGTTCGCTTCGCCAACTCTCCGGCGCTCCGGGATCGGGATCGCTCGCTCGGTTGTTTCCAGATCTGCTCCAGCATCTTTCCTCCTCTACTCTTACTCGTACATGTTGCTATCGTTGTCAACACGACATTCACAATAAATTCCGCTGCATCTTTGACGTCCTCCGAGTGCATTGTCGTGGCTGCGTCGTGTCAGCCACCTCGAGCCAGGCGTCTGCGAATCTCGCTTCCTCACAACCACTCCTCTTGCGGCCTCCCCGAAGCCACTCCATGCGCCATCCATGTTGACCGCCGGCACGCTTGATCGCGCTCATGCAGCCCTGTGCGACACTGCTGGCCCCTCCTTCAGCCTGTCATTCGGCTCCTCCTCCTCCCACTGGCCCAGCATGCCGTCCTTGGCAATCGCCCTTCCTGCGCTGCCACGTGCCTGACCCTCCTCGTGGTCGGCATGCATCGAACTAACTGCTTCCGTCGTACAGCTCTGCGAATCCTGCAACACCATGCCGTCGTGGTGGCCTATTTTGGCTTGACAAGCCCCAAGGAGCTCCCTTTAGCGCTCTCCGTGGCTGCCCCGACTTTTCTCTATCCGTTCCCCGATCCAACGCATAGAAAGGATGGCGGTGTGTCTCGCATGGTGGCTTGTTGCAACAGCAGTGTGTCTTGAATGCGTATCAATGCCGCCGCACAAGCTAGCACGCAAAACGCCGTCTATTCATGAAGCAGGCCCATGCTTATGCGCCGTCTCTAGGTAGGATACGCATACCCGACGGAGCTCAGTCCTTTGCGACACCTGGGGACTTTCAGCTCGACTACCAGCACGCGGCTTGATTCCTGCAGGACATGTTGGCTCTGAGGTGGCTGATTCCCCAGAAGAATATCGATGATGATGATACGAACAACCAGACTCGCATGAACCTCGTCCAATCAAACCTTCAAAACACTGTTCCTGTGAATCAGCTGCCAGCACCGAATTGCCAAGTACAACCTTAATTCTCCTCTTGAAAGTGAGCGAAATGAGCTGTTGTTTGCAAAGGATACAAAAGCGACCAATGGTACGTGTGCTGTAGCTGTTGCGGGAGGAGCCAGGTAAGTCGTAGCCATAGGTTACCCCACTATCGATCGCACTGACACGGCTCCTTCTGATGCCACAAAACCTTCGACAGCTATGGTCGTCAAAAGTTACTGGCATGGCCCTCAGCGCTCTCAGCCCTGCAAGCCACAACAATCGGAGCTCTGCTATAACGGAGCGCTGCATCTTGCACCGCCCCCACCTTGCGCGAAACCTTCAAACCTGTCAGAATACGACTGTGTCATACTTCCTGCACCAGGAGCTCGAATGGCATGATGAGATGACGTTCTTATTTCACTAGAATTACTCCAGCTCATCGTCTTTCATCGAGCTTTCCACCTGACTTTTCCAACCCAGCCTGCCCATTTTTGCACGTCCTCCCTTTCCAACAACAGCTCCACGCTAAACCACTCCCGCGCCAGTTCCTCGTTCGATGCGATCTTGTGCACGAAAGAATGACACGCTCGACATAACCAAGCGACCTTTTGTAGCTCCCACTCTCCATGCCAGCCTCTCTTCACCACTTTCGCATGCACCTGTCTGGGAATCAGGTGGTGATATGTTAGAGGGAGATGCTCGCGTTCGCAAATTTCGCAGCCGTCTGGGCGAGAGGCTGTCAGTGAGGGGGTATATTCCGGTGGCGCGGCGGTGACTGATGTGATGTAGGAGGTAATAACAGGCTCGATGAACTTTTCGAGGTCTGATGGATCCGAGAGGAGCTCGTAGGAACAGAGGGAGTCCGGGATCGAAAGTGGGAGAGGTTTGGTGAGATCTTCGAGAAGGGTGGTCTCTATGGGCACCGCATACTTGTCCTTCAACGCGACATCTTCCTGCACTTGAGCGTAGGAAAGAGTCCGCAGATCGGCTGGAAGGGAGGTAAACAGTTGCTCGGCCAGGTACTGCGTGCATCCTTAGCAGAGAGACTTGGAATTGAAACGACTGGCGATGGATCCGACCTCAATGAAATCTGCTAGCTCGGCTGCATCCTTTGGGTCGTCTTCTCCGTTGGGCTGCCTCTCGGCGGCAACGGGCTTGATCTCATTCTTTCTTCCTTTGACTTTTCGTGGTTTGGATTTCTTGCCACTGGATGGCACGAATCTCTGGATCACGCTGGTAGACAGACAATCTTTGAGAATTTCGAATTGGGACTCCTCACTTGGAGGAATCATGGATTGTGTTATGATAGAACAAAATATCGGGGTAGACCTGCAGATGCAGAACAGATAGATTGGTGCTTGCTGCGATGATGAAGTCTTGACAAGCTCAAGATCGGCATGGGTTGGAGACCCACATTAGTCATCTTATCAGTCCTCTTCCCCGTCGTTTCGAACAAACCCATCCTTCCACTGCGACTTCATGTGTTCACCGTCTCCATCGTGCTAGCACATGGACAGATGAGTCATGGCGAGGCAAAGGCGACGACAATTCTGCTTCTCGTGCTGTTTTCGCTGACCTGAAGTGTGACATACAAAGGATGATCGCAGCGACTGATGAGGCAGAAGCAGCTCTGTTCTGTCAACTGCACCTTTTGCCGCCTCCAAAGCTTTCTGTCCCCTTCTTCTTTTCTTCTCCATCTCGAGTCCTTCAACGCTAGCGCTTCGCACATGCCAAAGCATAGACCACCCGGCAACTGAACATGTTTTAGCCAGTCTCTTCTCTTTCTTTTGTTATACCATACTGAGCCGCCGCCACTGCCACCAGATCACCACTACCGAGTTCTTCACGCATGGCGCGGTTCTGATAGCCATCGTCGGCATCGAAGCTACAGCATTTCGACATATCTGACTCTCATCGCCGGCAAGGACGATATAGATCTGAAACCCGGCCCTCATTTGGGCTCACTAATCCAAACAAGCGACAACATAGACAAACACACAGAGACTCTCTCTTCAGTCAACATGGCCGCCAGAGACAGCCAGTCTTCCACCCAGGACAATGGGACAATTGAGCATCGCCCTGTACCATCGCCAGTCAAGCGATCGGCCATCATTGTCGGCACATTGAGAGATGACGCAACTGCTGAGGCCGAAGCTGATCAAATAAGATCTGGTAAGCACATCGTTTGGCTGTACCCCGTCAAGAAGGGCGCAGATTACATCGCTCGGAATGTCATCTACTACAAAAGCAAGCGAAAGGTCGTAGAGAGGCAAGTCTCTCACGCTTCTGTTCACTACGACGCCATTTCCTCTTACATTGCGTATTTGACCTATGAGAAATTGAAAATAGATGCCCTTCGAAACGCAGCTCACGTGTCGGTGGTGCTCGCTTCTTGGTCTCGGGTCGCTGACGAAGCTCTTGGACATGAAGAAGAGTCCGAGGAAGAGACCGAGCCGCCTCCGCAGAAGCTCGATTGGGCGAATCGGAGCCGCATCGAAGGACAAAGAGACGAGGAAGGAGAAGGACCGGAAGAGAATAAGACAACAGACCAGTGGCCAGCCAGAAAAACGATACAGACCTAGAGACCCGTCGCCAGAATTGATTCACAAATTGGCTTCGATTTCGGAACGGCAAGTACAGACTCGAAGGGCTCACTGATGAGAAATTGGAGAAAATCGCCGCCAGCTATTATGTCGTCTATAACAGAGACATGCTACAGCCTTGGACGAGGTCCTTTTGAGAGCATACCGTCAGCTTTTTGAGACGAAATCTTACCAAACCATCGAGGCTTGTCCAATCTGGCAAGACTTCATTCGTCCACCCACGCCCGATCCACATCAACGTCTTGGAGTCTCAAGTTTTTTCGATCTTGATCGTTCGGAACCTACTGTCAAGCCCTAGCGGGCCCAGTCAATCGTCCTCGAAAAACCGCTGTTGATCGCCCTGCTGTCAAGCCCCAGCCGACTTCAATCGACCGCCCTCAAGAGGCCGCTGACGATCGTTCTGAATAAAACCCCTGCAAGCGCTCTCGTCCCCTCCGCCAAGCAATCGAAGAGCAGATTCAGACGGCTGTCAAAATCTCCAGGGGCTATCGTCTCGGCACAGTGGAGGAGCGCAAGTACTTGGAAGATCAGATTGAATACGCTCGCGAGATCCTGCAAGCCGGCAGGGGTCTTGCGCCAGCGTCAGAGTGGATGAAGAAGCTTAGCAAGGAGATGTGCGATTACAAGGTTTGAGCAATGAAGTCGAACAAGCGTTGAGGGAGTTTAGTAGGACAGAGATCGATTTTGAGATTCAGTTGCGGGATGTCACGATATGATTATGGTTGAGGCTCGAAGCGCGTATCTACAGCGAAGTCTTATTTCGATAAGGGTCAAACCTTTTGGATTGAACTCCGAGTCGAGGTAGGACGAAGACTTCTATCGAGCAAGGTCAAACGAGAAACAGAGTTACTCTAGCATACGATATTACGATGTATCCTAAAACAGTATAACTTATTAAACATTCTATACTTATCTACGTCTTTCTCTCTCTCTAACTAAGATAAGATCCTTTCTAACCTAATACGTAGGTATAGACAAAGCTATATAAGCTTATCTATAAGTAACGAAATCTTAAAAGAAGACGACTTTTAAGGCTAGCTTCCTAGTATCTTAAGTATCCTATTTTCAAGGCTTACTACTAGTATACAAGACTTATAAGACATTCTATATAGTTCTTAGAAGTCTTAACTACTATATAGAATTAACACCGAATTACGTAGACTAAGATATAAGCTATAGTATACTAGAAGGAACATCTCTACTTCTATCTTCTATCTTAGCTTCTAGAATGCTTATAAGGATTCGGTTTTTACAATTTTCGACGCTTAGGGATCTAAATAGTATATAGACCCAATCCTAACTTACCTCGATTAAAGTCTAACTTGTAGTAGAGAACTTAAAAGTCTCTAGTAGAGAAAGATAGCCTTTTAGCTTTGATTTTAGATCTAAGTGCCTTTACTTTAGACTAGTAACGTATTAATTAGTCGAATAGGTCTATAAGAGAGCTATAGAAGCTAAGTCCGAGGTAAGAAATAGTAAAGAAAGACATTACTTTAAGGCCTATGTTTCTACTCTTAAGATAACCTTACTTCTCTCTACTACTATAAGGCTAATAAGCATGATCTAGATTCGCAACCTTCTACTCTAGACTCTAGGGACTATTTACCACTCGACTAGGCCTATTCCGACTTACTCTGACATAATTCCGAGTTGTAGTAGAAGACTTTAAAGAATACTTTAAGTACTTTCTTAAGAATACCTTACTTCTACCTATTACTATAGGCCTAATAAGTACTATTTAGATTTGCGATCTCTTATTCTAGATTCTAAGAGGTATAAAATTATTTGTAAAGTTAGGTCCGACTTACTCCGACCGAAGTCCGAGTTGTAATAGAAGGTTTAAAAGTCTCTACTAGAAGAAAAAGAGAAGAAGAGCCTTAAAGCTTCGATTTTAGATCTAAGACGTTCTACTTAGGACTATAGTCGTATATACTATTCTACTAGGTCTATAGAGGAGCTATTTAAGCTAGGTTTAAATTAAGAAATAGTAATCCTAGTAATAGGCTAGCTTTTCTACTTTTAAAGATAGCCTTATTTCTTTCTATTCCTATAAGCCCTATATATATAATCTAGATTCGCGATCTTTTACGCTAGATCCTAGAGACTAAGTACTATTATGTATAGCTAATTGCGAACAGGTCCGAGTAAAGTCCGAGTTATAATAGAAGATTAAAGAGTCTCTAGTAAAAGTAACTTAAGCTTCTTAGACTAATCTTAGACGTCTTAGCTTAGATCGAGGATATATTAAACAATCTACTAGGTGTATTAGAATGCTATAAAAGTTTGGTTTTAAGTAGATTATACTATAGAAAGACTATAATACTAGATAAAGCTACGTTTTGTAGTCTTAAGACTATCTTACTTCTACCTACTATTCTAGGCCCTATAAGTACTATCTAGATTCGCAATGTTTAGTCCTAGATTCTACTAGCTTAGAACTACTATAGTCCTGAATTCCGACTTACTCCGACAAAAGTCTAAGTAATAGTAGAGGATTAAAAATTCTCTAGTAGAAGGAAGTTAAAGTTTTGGAATCAATCTTAGACCTTTATTATAGGCTAACTAGATTCGCGACCTTCTTTGCTAGATTCTATGTACTAGATACTACTATGCTACACTAGCTCCGACTTACTCCGATTAAAGTCCGACTTATAGTAGAAGATCTAAAGATCTCTTCTTTATTAGGGAAGAAGTCTTAAGATCTAGTAGTATAGGTCTTATAGAACATAGCTAGATTCGCAAACGTTCTATAGGTCTTTTTAGATGCTTAATAAGCTATGTAAGCTAAATTGCGATCTTAGTCCTACCTAACCTAGCTTTGTCTAGTCTCTTTACTAGGAAAGAAAGGAACGAAATAGTCTTAGATATTAAAGGTCGTAGAGCTATACCTAGTTTCTAATCTTTCTATAGAACGCTTCTACGAGCTATCTAGGACCTTAGAGGCTTAGGACCGAACTTAGCTATATCTAAAATTAACGTATTTAGAGGTCTCTACTAGATAAGAAAAGAGCAACTTCGAGCTAGTTATTTAAGAGAGATAGTAGATAGAACTATTCGGACTTCTTATAATAAGATTCTACGCTCTAAAAAGTGTATTTAAGCCTATCTACTTATCTAGCTATTATTAGTTTTAGAGTCTATAATATAAATCTTCTCTCTAGTAGAAAAACGTACTACTTAGTATTAAGCTACTTACTAGCTTTCGCTATTCGCTCTCTTATCGATCTAGATATATAGCTAGTAGGAAATAATATATAGTAGGTCCGAGACAAGTAGAGCTTAAATAAAGTTATAATAGAAGAAGGAAGTATTAATTTAAGAGAAAGAGAAATAGGACATTATAAGCTATAGGCTATATATAACTTCTCTGTCTCTTTTATGTCTTTATTTAGAGCTTATAAAGAGTAGAATATCTTAAGGCTAAGATAATAAGAGCTAAGACAGAGGTTTAATAGAGTAGAGAAGAATTTAACTAGAAAGAAAGATACATAGTTCGTTCTAGTATTATAAGCTATATATAAGCTAGAACTTCTCTGCCTTGTTTTCTCTTAGATCTATAGCTAATAAGATAGAGTATACTATAAGAACGAGACAATTTAAGCCTAGATAACGTTATAATAGAAGGAGGAAGTATTCTTATAAACGAGAGAGGTACCTAGTATTATAAGCTATAGACTATATATAGCTTCTCTATCTCTTTCTTATCTTAATTAAGAGCTTATAGAGAGTGTTATGTCTTAATAGCAAGATAAACGAGGCTTAGATAACGTCCTATAAGCCTAGAGAAGATTTTCTACTAGAGAGAAGGATACGTAGAGAGACCTAGTATTATAAGCTATATATAAGCTAGAACTTCTCTGTCTTAGTTCCTCGTAGATCTATAGATAATAGAGAGTAGTATACTATAAGCCCGATACAAACTAAGCCTAGATAGTATTCTTATAGAAAAGAGAAGTACTCTTATAAGAGAAAGAGATACCTTATATTATAAGCTATAGACTATATATAACTTCTCTATCTGTTTTCTATCGTGAAGTAAAGCTTATAAAGTACTTTAGATCTTAAAGAACGAGATAAGTTAGGCTTAGGTAACGTCTTACTATGCTAAAGAAGAATTCTTAGTAGAGAAGAAAGGTACGTAGCTTTCTAGTAGTATTTAGAGCTTTAGTTATAACTTCTCTGTCTCTTCTTTTTCTTATTCTATAGGTTAAATAGTATAACTAATAGGAAGGCCGAGAGTATTAGAGCTTAAAATATCTTAAAGTAGTATAAGAGAAGAATACTAACTATTAGAGATCTACCTAGTATTATAAGCTATAGACAAGATATAACTTCTCTGTCTTGTTTTTACTTAGATCTCTAGCCTAAGTAGAGTGAAAAGTAGAAAGAATAAGAGTAATAGAGCTTATAGGATAGTAGAAAAGCTAGGAAAAGTGTTCTCTCTTAAAAGGAAGGTACGTAGATATATAGGCTGTTTCATTTCATTTAAGCTCTCTGCCTCTATTCGATCTTAATATAGAGCTAAAGAATAGTATATAATAGAGAGATTAAGAGTAGTAAAGCTAAGGTAGTACTAGAATAGCTAAGAGAAGAAACTTACTTAGAGAGAAGGTACCTAGTACTCTAGTCTATAGACTTGATTTAACTTCTCTGTCTCTATTCTATCTAAATCTCTAGCTTAAATAGTATAGAATATAACCTATAGAGAGAGTATTATAGCTTAGGTAGTAATAGAATAGCTAAAAGAAAGGTTTCTACTAGAAAGGAAGTTATGTCTAGTTATAAGCTATATACTTAACTTAGCTTCTCTGTCGCTACTCTATCTAGATCTATAGTATATAGAGACCATTATATGGTAAGATCGAGAGTAGTAGAGATAGGATAGTAATATAATAGCCTAGAGAAGAATTCCTACTAGAGAGAAAGATACGTAGACCTATAAGCTCTAGATAAGCTATAACTTCTCTTTCTCTATTTTATCTACTTTAAGAGCTTATAATAAGCTTAAATATAGTAAGAGAGAGAGTAGTAGAGCTTAAATAGGAGTATAATAGATATAAGAAGAATTCTCTCTTAAAGGAAGGTACGTAGACCTTTAAGCTCTAAACAAGCTATAGCTTCTCTTTCTCTATTTTACCTAGATTAAGAACTTATAATAGGCTAGATTATAGTAAGACAGAGAGTAGTAGAGCTTAAAGTGTCTTATTAACGCCTAAGAGAAGAGTTCTTACTTTAGAAGGAAGGTACGTTAATCTAGCTAGTAGTATAAGCTCTAAACTTAACTTAACTTCTCTGTCTCTATTCTATCTAAATCTATAGCTTATAAAGAGTATAACATAGTAAGATCGAGAGTAGTAGAGCTAAGATAACGTTATAATAGGTTAGAGAAGATTTATACTTAAGAAGAGAGATACGTTTACCTAACTAGTACTATAAGCTATAGGTAAGCTATAACTTCTCTTTCTCTAGTTTATCTAGGTCTAGAGCTTATAAAAGAGTAGAATGTAGTAGGACAGAGAGTAGTAGAGCTTAGATTATAGTAGAAAAGTATAGAGTAGAGATTTTACTAAAGAAGGAAGGTACGTTAGTATACCTAGTTTCTTAAGCTATATACTAGACTTAACTTCTCTGTCTTTATACTAGCTTAATCTCTAGCTAAAATAGTAGGATAGAGAGAGAGTACGAGAGTAGTAAACCTTAGAGTATCTTAGAATAGTCTAAAGAAGAGTTTCTACTTAAGTAGAAAGGTATGTTAATCTAACTAGTATAATAAGCTATAGGTAAACTCTAACTTATCTTTCTCGATTTTATCTAGATTTAGAGCTTCTAATAGAGTAGACTATAGTAAGACAGAGAGTATTAGAGCTTAGGTAGTAGTAGAAAAGTATAAGGTAGGAGTTCTACTAGAGAAGAAAGGTACGTTAGTATACGTAGTATTATAAGCTAAAGACTAGACCTAACTTCTCTGTCTCTATTCTATCTTATTCTTTTACCTTAATAGTAGTATAGATAGGGAGTACGAGAGTAGTAGAGCTTAGACTATCTTATAATAGGTTAGAGAAGAGTTCTTACCTAAGAAGGAAGAGACGTCGACCTATCTAGTATTTTAAGCTTTAGGCTAGTTATAACTTCTCTGTCTCCTTTCTATCGTAATCTATAGGTCAAATACTATACGATATAAGAGAGCTCGAGAGTAGCAAGGCTTTAGCTATCTTATTATAGATTAGAGAAGAAGTCTACCTAGAAAGAAAGGTACGTCGATCTACCTAGTATTATAAGCTAGAGATAAGCTATAACTTCTCTGTCTTTACTCTATCTAGATCTATAGCCTAGATAGTATACTAGATAGGGAGAGTAAGACTAGTAGAGCTTATACTATCTTATAGTAGCTTAAGAGAGAGTCTCTTTCTAAGAAGGAAGGAATCGTCGATCTACCTAGTATTATAAGCTATAGGCTAACTATAACTTCTCTGTCCCTTCTCTATCTCGATCTATAGACTAAATAGCATAAACAATAGAGAGTACGAGAGTAGTAGAGCTTAGACTATCTTATAATATCCTAGGAAAGAGTCTCTACTACTAAGGAAGGAAGGTATCGATCTTTATAGTATTATAAGCTATATAAAAGCTTTGTCTTCTCTGCTCTTACTTCATCTAGATCTATAGCCTAGATAGTGCTATAGAAAGAGAGTGCGAGAGTAGTAGAGTTTAGGCTATCCTATAATAGCCTAAGAAAGAGTCTCTACTACTAGAGAAGGAAGGAACGTATCTTAACCTACTTCTCCTTCTAGATACGTATTAGTAAGTATCTCTCTAAGCTATTTTAGACTCTAGTAGCTATTTAGATCTAGACGCACTTAACTCCGAACTATGTCCGAGTCATAGGACCTTTAAAACTAGCCTTAAGTAGATTAGCTATCCTAGTTAGAGAAACTCGAAGATATTTATATTACTTCTAGAGCGAATTCGAGACTCGCGCTCTTTAGCTCTCTATCTCTAGGGGTTAAAAGAGCTTCCCTAAGCTTACCCCGAGACAAGTACGATATATAATAGCTATCTAACTTCGAAAAGGAAGGTACGAAGCTCTAACTAGTATCTAGCTGTAGGGTCCTCTAAATTCATCGGACTTGTTTTTAAGAGCTTCTTTAGCTTGCTTTAACATAGAAATACTTTAACTTTGCCTTAGTACACTTCTTGCTTCCTTTCAAATCGCGACTTTCACCAAAAATCCCTGCAAAGTCTACTTAAAGCAGGGAAGCGCGTTCTAGAAGGAGTGCAGATCCTGCCACACGTGTGAACCAGACATACTTGCATTCTCTGTTTCTCAACTTAAGGACGATGCAATTTGAATGTCTTTTGCCTGAGTTAATACCTCGCGAGCTGCTCCAGAGAAACTGACATTTCGGCCAACAATTGCATGCAGATTGCGCACAGAATAGGATGTATCATTGTGTCTAACAAGTGAGCTAAAACACAGCCCTACTAGGCCCCACTTAGATAGCTGCCTCCTCGCTAAGACTGGCTTCAATAGCGTCTTCGTGTTCGCTAGTACGATTTCGATGCTCGGACAAATGACGTGTCTTTGTGCTCGATGCGCGTCTCTACATCATATCATTAATCACAAGTCAGACATTGGCCAACCCTGAAACGGAAATGGTTTTAAGCAGAGCCCACGTAATATATAGCATTGACACTCTCAAAAAAACAAGCTCCCACGGACCACGTTACGCTGGCAATCCATCCTGATAGCACGGCTGCCCAACCGTATTCTGCACGAGACCTGCCTCATTGACACACCTCGGCACCAGAAGTACATCAGCACACGCCTCAGGCGTTGCGCACGCAGCATCCCGATAGAACACCCTAGGGCCATAGATATCGCTGTCGACCCAGCATGTGTAGAATGTTCCGAAGGAAGCGCTGTCATCATCCTGATTTTCGTACACAACATGCAAGATCTCCTGGTCCGGGGTGGACTGAATGCTGAAGCCTGGAGTTTTGGGCTGGTTACCACAGTCGGAGGATGTCCAGCCTAGTTGACGGCGGCCTTGGTCGTCGGCATCGGAGTCGTCCGCGATGAGGATTGACGAGAGGCCAGAAACGTACCCGGCGATAGTCTGGCCGTTTTCGCCGGCGGAGGGATAGGTGTTGTTGATGTTCCAGCGTTGAGCGCCGCACTGGTCTTGCCAGCTGTAGCAGTGCGTGGGCACGTAGTTTGTGAAGATCATGCGATTGAAGCAGTCAGTGGAGTAGCCGGCGTCTTTGCCTGGAGGGAGAGTAAGTCGGTCTTTCGGTGCTCTGTTGGATTATGCGAATGTGACTTACCACTCGTGGGCCGCAGGGCATATTGCTTGTTGACGTCGGCGTTGGAGTATGGTCCCGTCAAGGAGCCTGAGGTGATGTACGGGTATAGTGCGAAGGTATCAGAGTTCGAGATCGGAGCGTCCTGGGCGACGGCTGAGGTTGCCATTGACACGACAGTCAAAACTCTTGCAAGCTTCGAAGATATCATGTTTTTTTCCAATCTTCAGTATTTGCTGGTGTGAAGGAATTTTAATGCCAGAAAAAGCTCAATACTTATACCTCTTCGCCCAACACCTAAGCTCCATCAACTTTAGCCAAGCTCGTATCAACGGTAGCACAAGGGATGCAGAAGGGTTCAGTGCCTGCACTGAACGGCCTCGAGCTGAAGTGCTTGCCGCTCATGTATCCACATAGTGGATCATGGGAGACTGAAATAGTATTGCAATACGCTCTAGCGGGATCCAGTTCTCTTCGCTTAAGACGTCCACTCTCTTGATTCAATGATCAGGCACCGTGCTCGAGACTTATTCAGTCAGCAGCCCAGCGTAACACTCCGATCCCCCCGAGACCCTTTGATGTCGTGGTGGAGACGCCTAGAATTCCCAATAGTAGAGTAACTGCTGCCGTGATATTGATATGCGTCCTTACTGTGAGCTACAAAGCAACCCGTAAGAAGCTTGATATCGCATGCCACTGTTCACGGCGGCTGTTCGAGTAATGTCTCCCAGAATCGTCCAAGGCAAAGCATCCGCATGAGGGGGATACTGCCCAATCGATCTCCAAGGGCGATTCAGCATACCACCAGCGGGGCCAGCATTGTTGAGAGAGGCGACAAGTAAGTTGAAATACGGCTTTGTGTCAATAGTCGTGATACTTATGCCATATCCTATCATTGCGTGTCTGCGGCGAGCTCTTTGCCATTAGGTGACGTGAAAGAAGTTTCTCATCTAAGCTGAAAAGACTAAAGAGCTGCGATGAACAAAACGTGCACCCCCCAAGCGTATCGTGCTCATGTGATAGAGAATGGGCGAAAAGAGGACGCGTCCTTGGGGCCGAGGTTCGGCTTGCGAAAGGGAGAAAATAAGGATGTTTGGAAAAGAAAGATAGAGACAGATATCCCTCAGAAAAGACAGAAGAGCAGTAGAGTGGAGTACCTCCAGAGGTTGAAAGAACGTTCAGGGATTCCTTGCGATTTCAGGATGAAGAATGTATCTACACCTCTCTCTTCTCATCCCCCTTCCCGATCACTCCATCCTCTTCATAGCCATTCCCCGTCGAGCTTACTAGCTTGGTCGCGTTATACCTCTACTCCTCTTCCTCACTTCACCACGTTCACATCTTTCAATCATCAGCATGATCAGCCTCCCCAAGTCTCATTCATCATTCCAGACTACGCCAATCCCAATGCTCAAAACACCAGATCGAATAACCCAATCCATTCTCACACGCTGTATCCGTTGAAATTGTGTATCCGCAGTTGAAGCAGACATCAGAAAGAAAATCAAGACATCTACCGTTCCTGTGGTGATGAAGTTTATAGAGCCCCATACTCCTCCGGCGGCTTCAATGCATACTCCTCTTTCTGCATGCCATCCATGGCGTCTTTCCCTTCCTGACTCAGAATCGCTCGTCCATCCTTCTCTGTGACGGTTGCGAAGAACCGCGGATGCCACGTCTTGCCCGCTTGCTCGCGCTCCTGGGCTCGTTGGCGTTGCTTCTCCTCCAGTTGCTGCTTCTTCGTCGTCGCCTGTGCGAATTGCTTGCTTTGGATGTATTCCGTGACCTGAGACCAGAATTTGCGGCTCTCGTTGGGCAGCTGCTGCTCGTCCGGAGGACACTTCTTCTGCACTGGCAGCAAAGGTGTGACGTCCATGAGGAGAACGCGCTCGCTTTCGGGGACCTTCTTGAACTCTGTTGCGCCGTAAGTGAAGTAGATCTTCTCCGTCCAGACACCTTCTATCCGGCCAAGGATCTGGTCTTTGGGAACATCCTTGAGTTTCGAGGTGGTGTCAGCGGCGAAGTCGGCAGGCTTGTAGACGATGCCCTCGACCTTATTTTGGGTCTTTCCAAAGTAGCCTTCTTCGAGATAATGGAGGATGGTCTTGATGCCGGTCTTCTCACATGAGACGTAGCAGGTGTCGGCCACGGAGATATAGAGGTTTCCACGCAGGAAGCCACCCAGGAATGCAGCCGGGTGGGTGAGCTGGTATTCTTCATTATCCCAGTTCTTCAGTCGAATGAAGATGCCGCGGTTGAATTGGCCAGGCGTGACCTTGACGCTGGTGCCGGTGAACTTGGCGGAGAGCTGGTCGTAGCCTACCGCCTCGACGCCCTTGTCAGGACAATCGTAGACGAAGGCAGACACAGGCGGGTGGTGTGAAGTCTGCTCGGTGATGTAGTTGACCTTGATTGGCTTTCCCTCCTTATTCTTCTCGCTGTCCACCTCCCACGTGCAGCGGAAGAACTCTCCCAAGCTGCTGTTGTATGGCTTGCACGGCTTGCCCTTGACGTACTTCAAGTCTTTGGTGAACCAGAAACGCAGGCAGCCCAGCATGCGCTCGAGGGGTTCGGAGGCGTCGCCGATGCTGGCAAATGTCTCAGGGCGGTCGAGGTAGTGCCAGTACTCGAGGTTGGGGATGGGCTCCATGAGCTGGGCGGGCAGCGAGAAGCGTACGGCGGCGATATCGGTGACGCCGATGAAGCGCTTGAGGATCATGAGGAAGGTCTTGAGCTTGCTGGTGTCTGAAGGCGTCTGGCCGTCCATCGCGGCGGCTTGGGCGAGCTCTTCCTTGGCCTTGAGCGGGGCGCCATTGTTACTGGCGTCGGCGGTGGGGGTCGAGGAGGCGGTGGAGGCGGCGGTAGAGGGTCGCTCGGTGGAGGAAGCGCCGTTCGTCTCGGTGTCTGCGGCGGTATTGGAGGACGCGGTGGTGGTCACGGGAGCCTCGTCGGTGGCCGTGTTCTTCCTGCTCAGTCCAAACACCATCTTGGGCGGCTGTCTCGATGTGGTGTTGTAGCGAGAGTGCGATATGAGAATGCAGCCGAATCGCTGCGGATTGGAGTGGAGTTCGCCTCTGCGGGAGAGGAGTTCGAGTCGAAGTGTTCGATATCGAGGATCGTAGGCGGTAAAGGAGGATAACTCGTAGGCGGATTGACTTTGTTTTTGGGGTGAAGAGAAGTCGAGGGGATGCGCTCAAAGAGAAACCGTCCTTCTCCTCGCAGTAGTCACGAGCTTCTCAGGGTCTGAAACGACGGGAACCTTGGCGAGTTCGTAGGTGAATGACTGTTTCTCGAAGGCGATGAGGTGGAAGATGTGTAAAGACGGTGAGGTGGAGTTCTCTTTCACACTCCAACTGCACCCAAATGCAAATGCCGCCGGTGATGTCACTCGCCCAAACTGTTCCCCAATTCTGCCCCTCTTCTCTCACAGGACTACTATAGGTACGATATCACTTTATTACCGTCAACAGATAGACGTACAGCTCTTCACAAATACATACCCTCTTCACCAACACCTATATCATCGGACGATGGCCGTCGGATAACAACATCTGCACCTGCACAGAATCACGCGCCGACATTCACACGCGCGCCTGTTGCGGAGGCCTGCCAGCCAGTCGATCACGCACGCAACCACTTCCGCCAGATCCCTCCTATCCCGCCGTTTCACCTGCGTCCGCCCCTGATACACAGAGCATCATCCTCGTCTTCGTCTCACCTCCAATACACGTGATTGCATCATTCCAACCATAACTTCATACTTCGTGCTACCTCATCCAACACAACGCATGCAAGCCGCCAACGCCTCGCTAAAGACAGAACACACCGACCATCTCCCTATCCATTTGTTTTCAGTCCTCCCATGCCCGCCAGACACCCACTTCGACGGCGCCTGGCTGGTCAACAAACAACTCCACCGCAAACCGCTCCTCCTGCGCCTCCGTCGACACATACATCCGATCCAGCACGATCCAGCACTCTCGATATCCATACCGGAATATCATATCCTGGCTGATGTCCAACGGCTCTGTGCGCACTGCACTGGCACTATCCGAGTACTCGCCGCCGTTCGAGGCCATCAGAATCGGGCGCTGCGGTCCTCTGCCCAACTCCATGCTAAGGCGGATATGCGAGTGATTTGTCCGCCGCGATGTGACTCCATTCGCATCTTGCGTATTGAGGTGTCTGGCGATGCCGTAGAGATTGACCAGCCGCTTCAGCACCATGGGAGCCGCGATCTTGCTTTCGCCATGTTTGAAGGCCGCTGTGCCGAGTTCATATCTGATTCTGCCTGCTCCTTCTCGAGGCAGCTGCTCGACACCGACACGCTTAGAAGACTCAATCCGCAGCATGAAGTGACCCAGCTGCTGCGGCTCAAACGTGCTGCAGATGACCGTGTACTTGCCCGGATCAAGCTCTTCCACCTCTGCCAAGCAGCAGTTCGGTCGATACTCCTTGCTGTCCACGATGATGTCCTTACTGCTTACGCGGAACATTCGCTTGCCGCCACTGTGGAGCAGCTTGACGTGAATGTTGAGCTGTGCATCGCACGTCTCCACCAATAGGCTCACATTGCTCTTGTATGGTACCGTGACTGTAAATTGAGGATTATCGCAGTAAGTCGGCTGCTGCGCATTGCCGCCTGCCGTGTCTTTCGTCCATGAGCTCACAATCTCGGTGGCGTGCGAGTGACGAGCTGAGGCTTCCGCAAGCGTCATCTGCGAATTGCTGAACGCAGACAAGGTGAAATGATGCTCAGTGTCAGGCAGTCCCTGTTCTAGCGGTACCACTGTGTATACTTCGCCAGGCTCGCAATCTTCCAGCTTCAAGAGCGTCTGCGGACTGTCCACAAACCATCCTTTCTGCAGATGTCGCTCTGAAAGGAGTACTCTCCTTCCTTGGGACGAGAAAACAATCAGCGTGATGTGGCCGTTAAGATCAATGTACTGACGCCCGCTCTCGATATCCTCAGGTGTTGCATCTTCTGGCACCGAGTTCTTGAAGTGTCTCCAGAGAAGTAGCCACACCGACTCTTTCTTCGCCGTAGTCACCGTGAATTGAGGATTGTGTCGGAAACTGGCATGCGTGCCGCGATTCCTCTCGATGCCGTCGGCGGGTATAGACAGATCCCAGCCGAAGTGAATGTCTTGCCGATAGGAGAAGAGTCCCGGATTCCAGTTCAGGTAGATAGACTCAAAGTGTTGCAGCACATTGTCCAGATCCATCCAGAAGGTTCCCGGCGTCAACTGGTCATCCACATTCAGGAGATCTCGAGGCGAGTTCACAGGCTCTTCATCTTCCAATTGAATGAGCAGATCACCACTCTCCTTCTCATTTGAAGTGTTGGTCTTGGGCGCTGATTTGAACCTCCCGCGCCAACTCGTCCCTTCCACCCAAGGGTTCTTAATCAGGAGTAGCCTCTGCCCTTCAACTTCTCTTACATCAAGCACGGCATAGTCATGCTCACCTGCAAGTCCAATGGCTCGCTCAGTCTTGCTCGACATCTTGCCTGTGCCCATCGTGATCATCACATCGCCGTATGAGAAGCCGTTCATTATCCGCTTCCAAAACCGATCTGGCTCCAGCTCGTCCGCTTGCAAGAAGACTTGCTCTGGTATCCAGCCCGATAAGATCCACAAATCAGTAGCGCTATTACTGCCTGGGAAATCGTAGCCACCTCGCACCTTCAAGTACGCCTTCTCCAAGAGTGTAGGCCATAGCAAGCCTGGATTGTTCCTGTCCACCACATGGATGACGCGGCTGGTCGAGCTGATAGGTATCCTGTCATCGATGACGACCTTGCGAAAGCATCCGTTGAAGTTGAGGCGCACCACGTACTTCCCATTTCGGGACATCTGAGGCCGATGGTTCTCGAAATCGTAAGGATATAGGATGGAGGGCATGAGACTTGTATGCCCGCGCTTCTGTCTGGCTACTCCCGCACACAGAGATGCAACAACGGAACAATCGGTCGCGGCGTCCTGAACCAGGTCGATGTCCCGATGAGTCTGCATGACCGGTCCGAGATGTGTACGGTCGCCAGGAAACCAGAGTGGAGGTGGTAGCGCGTCACGAGGCCGCTTCCAGTCGTCCAGGACATCATTCTGGAAGTCGGACAGAGGCAGTTCGGAAGATTCGTCGCTTTTCGTCGCTGGAGATTAGCAACAAACGAAACTCATCGAAAGGAAACACAAGGAGACGTACACGAATAGTTCCTCACCGTCTTTGAGCGCAAACTCACCCACCTCTGGCGGTCCTGTCCATTCGGGGAACTTCACGCCGTTGAGGAAGCCCGACTTGAGCTTGATGATTTTCTCGCGCGTGGGCAGCTCTCGCGTGCTGACCGGCTCTTTGAGGACTCTCACTGGACCAGCTGAACGAGGCGACGTTGACTTTGGGATTTCAGGACGCCGTTGAACGACTTCCCTCCAGTTTGCGCTGTTCTTGATCTGCTCGGCCTCAAGCATCAATGCCCGTGCTCTGGCAGTGTAATGCGCCTTCTCCGTCGGATCGGACACCAGCTTCAGAGCTTTCATCGACGTCTCGGCGGCTTTGATCGCAATCTCCAGCGCTTCATCTTTGCTGCTGGACTGTGGCAACTGGCTGGCGAGTCGTTCTGCATCCTGACGGAGCTCTTCCAGGTCCTGGCTGGGGAGGCTCATCGTGTTGCTGTCCCACTTCCACTCTCCCTCTCTCCCTCCGCAGAGCCTCCCGCAACATCAGCAGATGTACTGGCCGGATGCGGACCGTGAACGAGATATATCCGAGTCGAGCGCGCAGGGAATAGGCCGGGGAAGGCGGAAATGGGAGGTGGAGTGGGTGAGGTCGGCTGCATTTCACGTGCTTAGCCCATCGTCGCGGGTTGCTCCGAGGATGAGGGTCTGTGCGTCGGACCGGGTAGTCGGGCTTTATTCGCTTTTGGAAGACCTCGGCCCATGTGTGAGAGCAGCATCATGTCCTTCGGCAAAGATAGTCGCTATGGTAGTAGCATGATAGTTGGGTGCATCGCAGGAATCCGGGTGCTTCTTCCTCGACTTCACTTTCTCTCTTCCCTGTCACCTCTCCTACCTACCACTGCCCTCTCCTATGAAGACGCACATTCTTCTCTAATCCTCCCGTCGACCATTGTCGCCGACCGCCAAACCTCGGCCTACGCCAGTCCTTCGTCCGAGATACCGCCTTGCGAGGTGATACGATTCGATATCCTTCAAGAGCAGTAGTCAGGCCAGCAAGAAGAAGTCGTAAATCACAGAAATGGCGCCGGCACCCTCGAAGCAGGAGCTCCCACCATGGGGCGTGGCCCTCGCTGGCTCCGCGGGAGCTCTCGTCGCCAACGCAATCGTCTACCCGCTTGACATTGTCAAGACGAAGCTGCAAGTCCAAGTCAAGCGCAACGAAAAGGACACCTACGTCGACAGCCATGGCGAGGTCCACTACGACGGCACCCTGCACGCCATTCAGCACATCATGCAAGAGGAGGGTCTGCAGGGTCTTTTCCAGGGCATCACGGGCAACCTGATTGGTGTCGTAAGCACGAACTTTGCCTACTTTTACTGGTATGGCTTCATCAGGTCCCAATACCACAAGAGGATAGCGAAGAGTGATGCACCCGCTTCGACGGCGGTGGAGCTTTCGCTGGGTGCTTTGGCCGGTGCGCTTGCACAGATCTTCACGATTCCGATCTCGGTCGTCACAACAAGACAGCAGACCCAAAGTAAAAACGAGAGGAAGAATATCTTTGCGACCGGTAAGGAGATTGTTGACGGACCAGACGGTGTCTCGGGGCTGTGGAGGGGTATCAAGGCCAGTATGGTGCTGGTCGTGAACCCCTCAATCACATATGGTGCTTACGAGCGACTACGATCTCTCTTGTTTCCGGGCAAGGTCGCTCTCGCAGCGCACGAATCTTTCCGTGAGCTCCTTTCCCCCAATTCCCCCTCTCAAATTAAGCAACTAACGTGAAATTAAAGTCCTCGGGGCCCTCTCCAAAATGCTAGCCACCATCGCAACCCAGCCCTTGATCGTCGCCAAAGTCGGCCTGCAAGGCAAACCCCCACCGCAACGCAACGGCAAGCCCTTCAAATCCTTCATCGAAGTCATGCAATTCGTCATCGAGCGCGACGGCTTCCTGGGCTTGTACAAGGGAATCGGCCCACAGCTGCTCAAGGGCTTCCTCGTGCAGGGAATCCTGATGATGACCAAGGAGCGCGTGGAGTTGCTCTTTGTGCTACTGTTCCGCGCCGTCCGCAAGATGCGACAGGAGCAGCTCGATAAGCTGGCCAAGATTGCCGCGGAGAGGATAGACAAGGCGAAGCAGACTGTGTCGAATTAGAGATCTTGCTTTCTTCTGGCGTTCTCCGTTGATGAGAGAGGCTGTTTCAGTGCGAGCACGTGTCCGGCGTTCTTGGTGCATAGAGTATGGGTTGGATACACTTCTTGCATAGCTTCGAATATGCTGTTGTTGATTTAGCAGGGCGCATGTGTGTATGACGAACAACGTGCGTAGCCGGACTTGGACGAGCGCGAATGAATCGGCAGATAGCAGCGCGACTTTTCGAGGGGGTATATAGTATCATGGTAGCAGGTGTACAGGAAGAAACCTCTGACCGTAGCAGTATCAGTATCAGTATCAGTAGGAGTAGGAGAGCCGCCTTTCCCTTCCATTCATCTTTCCATCCTGCTGTATGCAATGCAATGCAAAGCACGTTTTCTCAGGCATCTAAACGTTCCTCAAACCTTCATCTCCTTCACCTTTGTGACTTCGTTCATCTCTTGGTCTTCACCTCCTCCTCCAGTCCCTTCACATATCCCTCCAACCTCTGCACAGCCGACTGAAGCGCCTATTCCCAATCACGATACGTCAGCACCTCCGACCCCAGTCTCTTGTCTCCGCTGGTTGGATACGTACGTAGATATCCTCCACCAAAAGCTCATTCGCAACTTTGTACTGGTCTACGACGTAGTAGTACAGACTGCCGCCTGCCAGCACCGTGCCGAGGAGGAAGCCGAATAACCTGTATGTTCCAACGTATCAGTATCTTCCCTGCCTCCTCGATGTTCTGTGCGAGCTCAGGTGTATGCGGATGACACGTACGAGCCTCTAAACGCGCCGATTGGTTTCTTGGGCGAGGTGACGGCGTCTGCGAGCTGGGGTCGGGTTGTTTGGAAACTTCGGCGGGCGAGGAAGGGGGTGGTGGTCATGGGTTGTGAGAGGTGCCGCAGGGCGAACGGGCGGAGACGGGAGGCCATGTTCGAGGAAGTCGTTGTTATCGGGGGTTGTGGCGTGGGATGTGGTGCGTTTGGTGAGGGAGGATATGAGTTGTGAGGTGGTTGTTGGTTGCTGCAGTCGGTTGCTGCTTGCCGAGGAGGGTCCAAGCTCCCGCTCGGCAACTGCGATGGAGTGACAGGGAGTGACTCGACTTTCTTTCTTCGACACTTCACCTACTGGAGACCTCAACTTTCAATTGATATGGACACATGTTGAATATTGCTCTTCGTACTCTACCATCAAAGAGCGACAAGGTCTATCATAGTCAACGAAGATTCCCCGGCAGAACAATGACTTCTACACGCCGACGAGTTCCAGCAGATTGGAAAACATGTGTTCTTCCGAGATGTCTCTCACGAGACTGTGATCACGATCTAATATCAGTGCACGATCCATGTGTTCCCAATATCAACCTGATGTTGTACCTGGACATACGTCTCTTTGACCAGGCCTCTGCGCCACCAGGGTCGAAGAGTCTATCCTGCATCTTCCGACACGCAACGGAGCACTGACCTTCTGCGCATTATTGCAGCAAAAGGCACCTATCATCATTCACATGCACCATATTCCTTCACGACCACAATCCAATGCTATCACAAATAACAAGCTCACGGCCCGCACTAGCAGACGCACGGTAAAGCGTCACCGATCGACTGCAGTGCCGATCCAGCACCTCACCACCACACGTGCCCGTCTGCTTGGAGTCCTGCGAGCTTCCACCCCTCCGAACCGTCTTCCAAATAGGCAAGTACTGCTGCTGATGGCGCTGCGCAACGCTGCCTGCTTTCCTTTGACTTTGTGACGTGAGAGCGGGGGGTGGAAACGGTTCTTGTTTTGCCAATGGCCGGCCACTTAGCCGAGGGGAGCTATATCAAGGTAGGCTGCCTCTCTCGTGTTTACTTTCTTGATCCTGTGGTGCTATCTCATATATTCTTTTGGAAGATCACAACATGTCTCAAAGCGACGCAGGCGCAGCAGCTAGAGAAAAGGCCGAGCAGGCCAAGGCCGCAGCAGAAGATGGCAAGGACACCATGCTCAAGAAGCTCGAAGAAGATGGCGTGTACGTCCCTTGAACAACTCTACCAAAGCGTCCTCAAGACTCACATCTTTCTTTCCACAGCGTCAACCCCAAAGGCCTCTCCATGTTCGCCTTCGGTGGCCTCTTCCTTGCCTTCGTCCCCGTAACCTCCTGGCTCGCAACCCCGAACGGCCTACTCGAGAAAGCCGTCAACGGCGTCGTCAGCAGCATCGGCTACATCTCTACCGCCGGCTCGACCTCCACCGTCCCACAAACAGGCAAGATCGCCGCCCTGGGAGCGCTGTACGTGACCGTGACCTACGCCTTTTCTGGCGCTGGCAGCGCTGCGGGTGCCGAAGCAGGCACCAAGGGCGGAAGAGACAACAACCACCCGCGTGCTCAGTTGAGCAGTCTGAGGGGCTTGCCGTTGCGGCTGTACAGTGCGCATCAGAACTTGATGGAAATGTTCCCCGGTTGGGCGGTGAGTGCTGCGTTGGCGCAGGCGATTGCTCCTGGAGATCAGAGCGTGATCAACTTGTTGGGATTGCATGTGATTGCGAAGACGATGGTGTAAGTCATGAAAAAGCTTCGGATCTGTGAAGGTGAAGAATGATGCTGATGTGTTGATTAGTTACTACCCAAGCTACGTCGGCAATCTGGGCTTGCCACGAACGCTTTCCCACGTGGTCGCAACGGCCAGTGTGATCAACGTCTTGCTGAGGCTCTCCAAGAAGCCCTTGATTTAGAATACTTACGAGAGAAGAGAAGGACAACAGATTGAGATACCCGACAAAATGTACAGCGAGACTGCGATGTAAGAATGCACAGATTGGAAGCTGGAATACGAAGACATTTTTGATGTTTCAAAATCAACGATCTCTTCTATCATCTATTCTCTAGTTCCCCGTCCACCAAGTGTAATCATTCGTCTCCTCCAGCGAATCAAACACCAACTCCGAACTACTATTCGCCGGCCGCTCCGGCCACACATTCTTCGTCCCAACCCAAGCCTCCACACTCTTAAATACCACCTCGTCCCCTCCCTCTTCCACGTACACCCCGTATCCCGTACTACACTCATTGCCCGGGTACACGCGCGCCGACAACGCAAACCGCTCGTTGACGTAGATTTCCACCACGGAGCCGTCGATGAAGACGTGCATGGTGATATCTTCGAGCGCGCCGGCGATGGTGTAGGGATAGAAGTAGCCGGTGATGGTGGCGTTGTTGAAGCCTTCGACGACACTGGAGTGCGAGCGGTCGACGAGGAGGGTGTGGTTGGAAGGTTGGTAGGTGATTGTGGAATATTCTGTGCCGTCGGGGGAGGCGAGGATGCGGAGACCGGCGGCGGTGGTGTTGGAGGGGGAGAAGGTTGCTTTGAGTTCTGTGTGCGCGGAGGCGGAGTCGGCGAGGATGGCTGAGGAGGAGTAGGTCTTCTCTTCATGAGAGGTGTACGTTGTGCCGTTACGGAGACCCTCTACAACGTCGGAAAGAGGCCGAATACCCATGGTGTAAGCAGTGCAGTTCTCAATGCTAGCGAACTTGGATTCCAGAAGTTCGGCGGTGACTTCGACATCCTCGACTTCGTGCACGAAGAGCTCGCGAGGGAGAGAAAGAGCGCCTTGAAAACCTTGCTGCGGCACGCTGAAGAGACCTCCATCTCCAACATAGTCTTCCTTCACCCATGCATACTGCACGCGACGGTTGTTCTTGGTATCGTTGAAGCTGGTCAAGGCGTATCCGCTTCCCCAATCAGCGCCACCGCCGTGCGTAGGAGTAAATTCGACGCTGCCGTTGTCGCGGCGAGTGACATCGCCACCATTCCACAGCGCCCATTGAAGAGACGTATGAAACGAAGTGTTGCCGCCTTCGGTTCCCATGTTGACAAACCAGTGCGGATTGCCCTTGCTGTCCGGTAGAGGGAAGAAGCCCGAGACTTCGAAGTTCCAGCCATAGTTACCTGTCGACAAGAATGGACCAACGGAAGTGTTGCCTTGTGGCTCCCAGAGCGAGCCCAGGAAAGTCCAGTTCGTCAAGTCGCTGGCGGGGGCAGACCAGAGGGGCATCCGAGGGCCAACATCTTTGATTCCAGATCCGAAAACGGAATAGTAGTGAGGCTCCGACACACCAAGCAGAGAATCGAGAAGAGTTGAAGGTTCGAAGAAAGGATCACGAAAGCCGGTGATGTTCCAGTTCATTGGTGCAGTTTCGGTAGTGGCGTCGATGATCGGGTTGCCCTCATACTCCTGCCAGGTCTCACCACCATCCTTGCTAATCGCAAGGCTCTGCGTCTCGGTATATGGCTGATAAGGAATAGACCAGCTAGTTGGCAGCTTGCTCACCGAGGTGTAGAAGATGAGCAGCGTGCCGTCTTGTTCGCCTTGGAGGTTGACTGGCTGAGCAGTTCCCGAAAAGATGCCCAGGCCGTTGTAGCTTCCATTGCCAGTCGGTCCCAAGATCAAAGCGTCGGTCCCTTCCCAGCTCCCGTAGTCTGTCCACGTAATCAAGTCTTTGCTTGTCGCCGTTCCCCAGCTGATATTGCCCCAGTTGTAGTGGTTTGGGTGCCACTGGTACGATAAATGGTATTCGTCTCGAACGGGATCGTACATCGCTCCGCATGGGTCATTCATCCATCCAGCAGGAGCAATAAAGTGGCTTTGCGGCCTCCATCGAGTGAACAGCGAGTTGTTTCCCATCGCACTAATCGACTCTGCAGTCAAGACCGAGCAGCTTGCCTCGCTTCCATAGTTCGGCGCACCACGACCTCCAACTCCAGGTCGATGAGGTCGTTTCCCGCTCGTCTCCCAGCTCCTCGCACTGGCCAACGATCCAGCGGCCAACACAGCAAAAATGGACTTCATGTTCTTGATAAGAAACGAAAACGTCTCAAGCAAAGCCCACGCACAATGAAGATGAAGAGGCAGCGGTGTCAAGAGAAACGAAGCGAAGAAGCCCAGGCCAGTCGCTGCCATTTGTACTACTTCTAGCACTCCATGCCAATACGACGGAGGAGATCTCTGCCACGAGTCACCCCTGCTAGGGCGAGCGCCATTGCTGGGGACCATTGGATGTGTGTGGAGTGCATGGCAGTAGACGGTCTGGGCGTGAGTCTTGTCCGTGTGCCGTGCCGGCGGCGATTGGTAAGAATCTGCCAAATTGGTACAGACGACCTTGATAAATCGTAGGAGAAGCAACGAGGTGAGGTAAAGGAAGTGCCCAGCTCCCCACCTGGAGCAAGGCTGGGGTCAAAAATGCGGAGCAACGTATTCGGTCCGACTTAAGACCATACGAAGACACAGTCAAGACTCTTGTGCAGCGCATTTTGGCTGGAAATGGAAGCTTTTCCACATCACATTGCGTTGTCTTTTTCAAGTCCGTGCCTTAGAAGCGGCCTGTCTTCGGCGTCGTCGGCGGTATTGGTTAATGGCCTCGTGACCATGAGACCGCGGACGTCAAGTCTGATTCGGCGAGCGAACGGTAGTTCATTGATGTCTTACATCGGCCTTACCAGCCGGTCGGTCAGGAAGTCGCCAGCGTTCTGGAATCCTTCTTTAGCCGAAGAATGAAGGACAAGGATGGTCAGTAGCGTTTTGAGAAGTTATCGAGACGATGTGTCTGATCTTTGATGTCATTACACCTCCGTCATCTACCACGACTAGCGACACTGTCAGCAAAGGAGCAACTGCTTCATGCATGGAAAGACTTCGCTGCCAAGCAGCATCGCCGAGCCATATGCACTCCGCTCCTCCATGGGTATCCGCATCAGCAAGAGAAATGCCAGACCAAGAAACTGTATCATCTGCTTGTCCGTATCGACTTTCGGCCGTGATTTCATACCTCTCGCATCATTTTGCTCATGACGCAGCCTGGCCTTGCTGTTTGCTCTGCCACAGGCCCGCGATGGTCTGCTGCTGTCTTCGCTGCTGCTCATCGATTTGCTCTTGCGTCTGTCCTTTGCCATTGCTTCTTGGGTCCATGGAGTCGATTGGCTGAACAGCAGCAGGGCCGGAAGCATCGCGCATGTCGACATCCTCGTCCTTTGGCTTGACGCGGTCTGGGTTGACAGACACAGCACCGTCCATCATGCCCATACCGCCAGCTCGCAGCTGGTTGATTGCTCGCACTGTGTCGATCGCTTTATGCAAGGTTCGTCGAGCATTGAAATTCTTCTTGACTGTTGGCAGAAGATCCTCTTCACCACGCCCGCTTTCCGGACCGGCAATCCATTCGTGCATAAGCGCTTCATGCGCAGTCATTCGTTTTGTAGGATCGATTGTAAGGCATCGCTTGATGAACTGGCGAGCAGTAAGGCTGACGCCGCGCCAGTATTCCAGAGGCGTGAAACTGTAATCGGCAACCAAGATGGCCTGCATCTCTTCCAAGTTGCTGTCTCTGTCGAATGGTGTGTATCCGCACAGCAAAAAGTATGTGATAACCCCAATCGCCCATACATCCACTGGCTTGCCGTGCCCGCTCTTCTTGAAGATTTCAGGCGCCATGTAGCCTGGCGTACCGCATGTCGTTGTCAAAACGTGGAACTGCTCTTCATCCATAATTCGTGACAGACCAAAATCGGCGATAAGGAGATCTGCGTTGTCTTCGGGCGTTCGGAAGAGGAGATTCTCAGGCTTCAAGTCTCGGTGGACAATGCCATGGTCGTGAAGGTACGCAACTGCTGATAGCGTTGCTCGTATTAAGTCTGCGGCGTCAGATTCGTAGTAAGACCCTTTTCGACAAATGCGATCGAAAAGCTCTCCGCCGAGAGCAAGATCGGTAACGAGATAGACTTTCACATGTTAGCCAGCGACATCACTTCTCCTCTGGGGCACTCACGGTTGTTCATGGTCTCGAAGTAGTCGACTAGCGTCAAGATGTTCTGGTGGCCCATGGACACCCTCTTCAACACCGCAATCTCATTTCGCACCATATGCTCTCGGCCAGCCATAAGCCGCTTGTTGATAACCTTTGCGGCATAGTATCGGCCAGTGTCAATGTGAACACACTCTTTCACGACACTGTAGGAGCCCGCTCCCAGTGTCTTGCCCGTCTTGTATCGGCATGGCTGAACTTGCGCCTGCTGCTGTGCCATATCGGTCGGCTCCTTGGGTTTCGGAGCGGTCGTCGATGCTGCTTGCTGGGCTGGATTCGGCTTCCACATTGGCGTTAATTATAGCGAGCGATGAGTTGACGTCAGGTCACGATGAGTTCTCCAGGATCATGGGTAAGGCTGAATGATTGTGTTGTCCAGGTCTGGCGGGAGCTGAAGATTTGGGGCCGACCGAGGTTTTGAAGGATGTCGTTATTAAGCGAAGGCGGCTTCTTGCGCTCGTGTTCGCTTGTTTCACATACAGTGATCACTCGTACGCCAGAGGTACTAAGGAGAAAGTGTTAAGCAAGTGAGAGAAACGTTAGTTCTGGTGATAGACTGGCACATGTTCTGGAGCAGGCGCGATGTGAGTGTAGTGGGGGCGTCACGTGCTTTCCATTTTCGTGTGGAGAAGATGGATCCTATCCGCCACAATACATTTTACAGGTCGACAACATGCATGATTCAAATGATTATGCCCTCTAGAGGCTCATTGACGTTGGTCAGACGTCTATTCAAAATTGCAAGTACGTTGTGGCAGCCCCTAAGCTGCTACAAAGTGCATGTACGCGGCCTTCCATTGAGTGTAGCATTCTGCAGCACCAGCTCCTCCGACCATCGTGAAACGCATCTCCTTCAGTGCTCTGGCCGCTCTGTGCCTAATCAACTGGCCAGAGAGAGCAGCGTTCGGCTCTTCTGACTACTGCTATGAACTCTTCTAAGCAGCCGTCCAGGAGGCCTAATGATCAGCAAAGGGCCAGAAGAAGCATGAGAGTAGCAAAAGAAGGGACGCTGAATCAGCTCTGGGTTTGCAAAGCTGCGTCGCGGCTTCGTGAACGACTTTTCGGCTTCACGCTTCCTCCTCAACGCTTGAGGCCCCTTCCACGATATCGCGCCAAAACAAAGACCAAAAGGACTGTCACGGAGCAAAAGAGAAGGCGTGAAGCTCCCTGCCTGGTTCGAACAAGCGACCTTAGGATGAATTGCAAGAGCTGCAATCCCACGCTCTACCACTGAGCTAAAGGAGCGTTGTCTGTCTTTGTTGACAGTGACTGTGAGACGTGCCAATATATTGGTGCAAACGGCTGCGGGAGGGCCCTGGCTTGTCCTCCTCTGATTTTGCATTTTTATTGGACTCAAGCACGACCTGGAATTGCTTGTACGTAATTTCATTCGATTGGGCTGGCATGCTGACGGAGCGTTGGGACCCAAATTCGCCCCTGGCCGTGCCTGGCATGTGACGGATTTACTTGCCTAATTAGGAAGGAGATCTTGGCAGTGACCAATCGCCGCACCTACACATAGCAGACGTGTCCAACTCCATCAACATATCTTTCTGTAATTGAGACATACGATTGGAATTGAAACGCTGCAGCCGATGATCTCGCGAATGGCCATGTCTCTAGCACGCTCATCCAACCAAATGAGCAGCGCGCGACTACATCCTCAAGCCGCACCTCTCTCTGACCGTGATCTGTCGTTGGGTCATGCTTCTTTATCTGTGAACTTTACAGCAAACGACATGAGCACACTCTCGTTGAGTCTACGGACGAAATGTTAGGTGAGCCCAAATCAGTCTCACAATTTCAAGTGCAGCCGGGCTTGAGGCGACGTACCATTCTCGGTATCAGCGCTCTACTTCTCCTTGGGACCTCCGCTTGCTGATTCCTCGCCACCTTCACTGGCCTCCTGACTACTCTCACCCTCCACCTTGCTCGAGCTGGGATAGGAAGGATCTGCTGCATATTTGGGTCAGCAAATGTCAAATCCGTATCAGGCCAGCATCTTACCTTCGTTCACCGTTTGAAGCGATTTGCGGATTGCTTCTCCAAGTCGCTCGACGCGCTCGCTAGAGACTCCAGCCACGACGCGCAGCAGGTCCTCGAGTCTGCGCATGTACGCCTCCGCTTCCTCGAGGCTCTCCCGCATGCCTGCGTAATCTCCTTCCCGAGCTGTGCAAGCCACGAAGTGCAGGAGTTGAGCGCGCTGCAGCAGAGGGACCTTGTCGCCATGATCTAGCAGCTCCAGGCAGACTTCCTGCAGGTCTTTCTCGTCTTGCTCATTCTCCATCTCGTGGAACGCGACGACAATATCCTCCTCGAGCTCCTCGAGCTCGTCTAGACTGTCACTCGGCTCCCACATCTCAGCGCGCTCGAGAAGAGTCAAGTCCCCGTCGTCTCCTTCGACATCGTTGTCATCGAAGTTGTCGCCATCGCAGTTCTCCGTATTGCTGTCGATTTGTTCAGCCATGTTGTACCGTAGTCAGGAGCATGAAGGTGGGGAAAGCAAGAACTTGTATGGCAGAGAGTTTAAGCAAGGTGCGTTTGCGGAGTAAAGTTGCTGGAGTGTGGATTCGCCGATTCGCTTCAGCGTTTGCTGGTGCCTCAAAGAAGAAGTCCGACCTACGCAGCGAATGAACGTGCTTCGATTATCTGATTCATTCCCAATCTGGCAACAACACTCAGGCGTCTTCGACCTCAACTTTTTAGCATGAGATCAGTTCCCAAGGGACTACTACCACACACCAGATCCTACGCAAAGTCATCTTGGAATCTTTCAAAGTACTTGTAGCGACTTCCTTGTCAGCATACTTTGCGGGTCAATATTGCGACTCTTGCATGGTACCGGTGTATCGCAGTGAGAATACCTCCCTTGAGCCGTGAAACTCCAAACTCCGCCATATGTACAAATGGGAATTTTGGTATTCTGTTCGCGTCTATTTCGATACATTCGAGGGAGTAACGGCGTACGTCGGCCGCACGAACCTGAGCAGAGTTAGCACATCCCATCCTGCACGTTTGGCTAAACGAGGGTTCTCCATACTTGTCGTTGTTGTACACCGGCACATTCTTGCCCATAAGCTCCTTCTCCATCTTCTCCTGCGCAAATTGTCGCCTCACGAGATCTCGGTCCTCCTCGGCTTGCAACATTGGGATGAGGTAGATTCGCGACCACATCTTCTCGCGCGCGAGTTCGCTGTGCCACAGTTAGCACTCGTATACTCCCATTCCTTCAACATTATGCCTCACTTGTGCTCTCTCACTCCTTGTCCAAATCTCCAGAAGCCGTATGTCATGATGCCGGCGGCGGCTGCGAGGTACCAGGCAGGTCGGAAGCCGCGCACGGGGAGGTTTCGGCGGTATTGGACGGGCTCGTAGCCGCCGACGGGCGGCATGTCCTGAGGCATGATTGCGGTGTTGACGACGGCGCCGGCGGTGGTGGTAGCGGAGAGGGAAGAGGGAAGAGGTCGACGGCGAGGTGTTGTCGCGGAGGGCCAATGGCAGACGAGGTGTTGGAGAGACGGGTCTTGGCGGCGGAGCTCGGACGGGTCTTCCCGTGGTGCTGTCCGAGCTTCCGTCTTCGAAAAATAATTTGCTTCCGATTGAGCTTCATCTTCAGAGCTTCAGCATTGCAGAGGAGGATGCGCACGGAGGAATAGCTGGAAAACATCACACTTCATACACGACACGACACGCATACGATACCACTCGATCGCTGATATTAATTCAGCCAACGACCGCCCACCATGTCGGGCGTCGACTACCTCCTCCACGAATCTTCGGTGGGATACGCCGTGTTCAAGGTCAAGCTGCAAGCGGACACCATCGGCTCCCGCCTGAAGGAAGTCCAAGATGCGCACGAAGATCTCGCTCGTTTCGGCAAGATGGTCGAGCTCGTCTCGTTTGCGCCGTGGGCTGGAGCCGCCCAGGCACTCGAGAACGCCAACGAAATCTCCGAAGGACTGATGAGTGACTACCTGCGCACAACTCTCGAGGCAAACCTGCCAAAGGCTGGCAAGAAGAACAAGGTGACATTGGGTGTGGGCGACAAGGGCCTGGCCAACAGCATCAAGGGTGGCTTCCCCGGGTTGGAGTGCGAGACACCAGAGACCAGCGAGCTCACTGCAGACTTGCTGCGTGGAATCCGACTCCACGCTGAGAAGCTGCTCAAGGACTTGCAGGCTGGCGATGTCTCTCGTGCACAGCTGGGTCTTGGTCACGCCTACTCCCGTGGCAAGGTCAAGTTCAGCGTTCAGAAGAACGACAACCACATCATCCAGGCCATTGCTACCATCGACCAACTCGACAAGGCCGTGAACACCTTCTCGATGAGAGTGCGCGAATGGTACGGCTGGCACTTCCCCGAGCTCATTCGTATCGTCAGCGAGAACCACAAGTACGCGCAATGTGCGTTGTTCATTGGCGACAAGAAGACGCTTTCCGACGACAGCCTGCACGACTTGGCCAAGATTGTGGACGATGACGAGAGTGTTGCGCGTGCGATCATTGAGGCCGCGCGAGTATCTATGGGACAGGACATCTCGGATACCGATATGGAAAATGTCATGATGTTCGCCAAGCGCACTGCGGAGCTCACTGCCTACCGCAAGCAGTTGGGCAACTACCTCGTGGCTAAGATGGGCACTGTCGCTCCCAACCTGGCTGCACTTATCGGCGAGACTGTTGGTGCTCGTCTCATCTCACATGCGGGATCGCTCGCCAACTTGGCCAAGTACCCAGCCTCGACTGTCCAGATTCTTGGTGCTGAGAAGGCTCTGTTCCGTGCTCTCAAGACCAAGGGTAACACACCGAAGTATGGTCTGATCTACCACTCCTCGTTCATTGGACGTGCCGGCCAGAAGAACAAGGGTAGAATATCAAGATTTCTCGCCAACAAGACTTCGATCGCATCTCGAATCGACAACTTCAGCCAAGCACCGACCCGCAAATTTGGAGAGGCCCTACGTGCACAAGTGGATGAGAGATTACAATTCTACGCTGAGGGCATCAACCCTACCAAGAATGCGGATGCCATGGTATGTATCGTGACTAACGTTTCTTGAGCGTTGCTAATACATTCACAGAAAGCCGCAATGGACGCCACTCTGGACTCAATTAACGTCGCTGACCCAACTGCGATCCGTGCCGAAGAGGAGGTTGCCGCTCCTGGCGTGACTTCGGGCGCCGCCGAGCAGAAGAAGCGCAAGGAGAAGAAGGACAAGAAGAAGTCCAAGTCAGAAGACGTTGAGATGGTCGACGCTGACGACAAGGCAGCCAAGAAGGCCGCGAAGAAGCAGAAAAAGCTTGAAGCTGAAGCTGAGATGGACGTAGACGAGGATGAGGTCAAGGCCAAGCTGAAGAAGGAGAAGAAGGAAAAGCGAAAGTCGGAAGTGCTCGCCAGCGGAGAAGTGCCCGATGAGCAGATCAAGAAGAAAAAGAAGAAGAGCAAGTCCGAGTAGGATGTTACCTCTGATTGCTACTTTGGATGTATAGTGTGGTGTTCATGGAGTCTGAGCGGGACGGCGTTGACGGGATTGGCTGGTCGCCACGAATGCCCATGGCACATTGCTGTATTCCTTACCATGCGCGCGATATGTATCGAATGAACAACTTCAACTTCAGCCCTCCATTATGGAGACATCTTTGTTCAGGGGCGAGCCTCTGAACGTACCAGCCACACCGGTGACAACGAAACCATCAACTCAATTCGGACTCAGTTTGCTGGTCTCACGGATGCACTTCGCGTTGACAGCTTTATGCAGACTCGGCACGGCGACGAAGAAGCACAGCAGGCATCTGCGACACACCTTCACAGGACAAATAATGTTGACCTCAAGCGGATGCGAGACAGGCAAATTGGGTTGGCCTTGGGGAACACTCATAAGAGCCCTAGAGGGAACTCTTCTCTGGCCGCACCGCGAGTGTTCATCCCTTTGCGACCTCAGCTCGACGACAATGGAGTTCCAGCAAAACATTGGACCAGCTATCAACGCACTCCCGGCCGACGCACCTACTATGGCCAACGCCCACACCACTCAGCCACCAACGGACAACAGTGACGGAGAGGGTATCGCAGCCGATGCTCAGGATGATGGACAACCCGCACAACCGATTGCCTTCGAACAAGTCAAAGAATCAGAAGCAGAAGAGCAGCGCCACCACAACCACAAGCACGCTGTCTACACCTGGCCATGCAGAGACGATCCTACTACCCGAAACTGCCACGTCCCTCACAAACACATTGGCCATCCTCAACAAATCAAGAGATCGAGAGCCCTCACGCGTATCGCTGTCCTCTTCAAGAAGTTCAAGGGCTCGCCCTCGTGGTTCCCGCCCCATCATCGACCTGCGAATCTGCCGAAATCACCCCAGGACTGGTGCACACCTTTCTTGCAGGCATTCCAGATGCTTGCGGAGAAGAGCGACGGCGACCTGGCCATGACTCTGGACTGTCTGCGGGAGACTGCGTGGGATCGGTGGCACAAAGTGGACGCTCCACTTTGTTCGAAGGACGTCTTGACGGCAGTTGAGAAGTGCATTATCAAGCAGCATGAGAGAGCTCATGAAGCACAACGGCAGTGGGATAGAGCTAGAGCAAGGGAACAGCGGGAGTGGGAAGCTGAAGGCGATGACGAGCAGAGACGGAGAAAGACACCGGGTGCGGCAGGACAGCAGTCAAGATTCCAGCACGATCCTCCTGGTGTCATGGAAGTCCACGGACGGCCTGATGCTGCTCCCGCTATGCCTCAGAGGGAGATCAAGCAGCCTGTCTCTCGTCTTCGTCAGCCTCCTGGACCGCAGGCTCCTCCGCAACCATCGCAGCAACAGCTCTACCAAGCTCAATGCGCTGGCTTCCAGACCGCCGCCGAGAACCTCTTCCTCCCCTTCAGCGGTAGTTTTCGTCCCGCGGGAGTCCATTCCATCAACTACGTCCAGCGCTTTCACGACAACGGCAATCTGGCTAGCGCTGAGGCGCAGGTCGTCTTCCAGCCGACTATGGGAGATCAGATGATGCAGGATGCTCCTGCCCAAGGATTTGGCAACGCTTTCCAGCAGCAGAATGGTGGCGAAGGTGCTTCTGCTGCTGGTGTTTCTTTCTCTGGAGCGCGTGTTGTTGTGGTTGAGGATGGTGATGAGGAGGGTATGGCGATTGATGGCTGAGAACGTATCAAGCGAACAGGCGTTAGCGATAGGATGCATACATGTTTTTGGTGATCAGGTGAGAAAGAAATCAATAACCTGGTTGGAAATTGTGGTCTTTCATGTTGTCCCTTCTTGCATTGGCACCTCTCGTCTTCATATCTCGGGTGCAAGCTCTGGTTGACGATACCCTCTGCAGATATTTCTCCTGCCTCGGTTTCTGGTTATCATCCTGCAACTACGATTGGTTCTGATCGAAACGTCCCGATCACGAAGGTCCATTGTTTCCCTTCCTATGACCGCGAACCTTCTCCTGGATGTCTGCTACTATCTGGAACTTACGCTCCGGTGATTCGACAAAAAGGAGACAGAGTTACTGCTTTCGCTCCATCAGCTATGGAAGCATCCCGAAAAGTTCGAGAATGCTATGGCGCAGGAGCCTGGAACAAGAGCAAGCTGCAAAGGGAGCTTTCTTGGAATACAAGAGAGCGGTCGTAGCCTCTCCGACTTCTGCTTCTCCAAACCCTTGCCATCGGAGCATCTGCAGCGCAAACCCTCACCATGTCTGATGCACACGACTCGAGCATGCATGAGCTCACTAAGCGCATGGAGAGAAGTTCATTCGAGGGAAAGAGTCAAGATCGTCCGTACTTCGGGAAAGGTACATTTTACCATCTTGGAAATCAAGTTACATCCACTGATGTTTCAGCAGAATATAAGCAGGCTCGAAACGAGAACCCGATCGACAGCGACGACAGTGACGACGACAGCGGCCATGACGAAGACAATCCTTCACCTCCGAATCGACCGGACGAAGGCTTCTCCGAAAACGAAGACAATCCTAACCCGGATGAGGATCCTCATACCGGGGACGAAGGATCCACTCACGGTGAAACTCCCAACACAGAACATCAACAGGAGCATCGCTCTGATTCAGAAGGGACAAAATCTTCGAAGTCTTCCAACTCTCCGCCTGACGAATCCGAAGGCACCTCTGACCACCGCGCTCGATACATCGATTTGAACATTTGCCAGACGCTGGCTGTTGGCAAGATTCGTGGGGTTCACAAAAGTTGGGTTCACAAACGGTATCTGGATCTTGGAAAAGACACTAAACGAAAAAGAAAACTGTTCATCAGAGCGATTCGAAGCCTGAGCAGAGGTCACGATCCGTCTGACTGTATACCAGTCAATATCACTAATCTGCCCGGCGAAGCGGAGAATTACAGCACTGTCCTCCTGTATACTATCATGATGGGCTTGGTCTTCACGCAACATGCGTCAGGCGACAAGTACTGGTCAGCAACCAGTGCTTCAAAGTCCGCCACTCTCCTCGCTTTTCCTGAGGACGACGAAGACAACGCCTCCGATGAAGCTGAGCAAGATATTGAATCCAGCGATGAAGACAGTTCGGATGATGATCAGAGTCAGGAGGAAGAAGAGCACACGGACACGGATGCGGACACAGAAGGACTCCCCGAGTTCGATTATGACTTAGATGAGGAGGATGGTGACTATACGGGCGGTAGCTCCAGCGGCGGAGAAGAAGATGATCAAGACGAGCGCCAGCACAGTACTGACGGAGAGAACGACGATCTTGGAAGCCAGCACAATTCAGGCGATGACAGCAGAAGTGAGAGTGGCGACGACAGCAGCTCCGGCTCAGGTGGTCAAGACGAAGAAGGCCTGCAGACTCACATTGAGAATGCGAGCATGAAATCACGGCCTCGACAATCCCGCGAGACCACCTGGCTGAGACAAAGAGGACCACCAACTCGTGCATCTGCTCCAAAACCCACCACTGTTTCTCTTCCCGATTCAGGGCGTAAGAGATCACTCAATCAGACAGGCTCTTTCAAACAAGGACGCCGGGGTTCTGGGAAGCGACTGAGGATGAGTGTTGATTATGATTCGGCTGAAGAGGAAGATGACGCCCTCGTTGGTCTCGAGCGCAGCACAGGCGAGCAAGATCCACATTCGCCGCATGAGCCATCTGAACAGAACAGGAAGTCAGCGATGAAGAAAGGTTCGCAGCCCGAAGAGGAGAAGTCTCACAAGGATCGGAGACGGAAGCAAGTGCTCTACATGATGTTGCCGTGAAGTACTTAAACGCTAACTTTGGTACAGGAACTTCGGTCGCGATGAGTACGTATGATTTGGAAGCGGAGATGCATAGGTTTTGGACCATTGCGAAGAAATCGAGTGGGTTCGGGATGAGGAAATATGGAGCTACCATCGAGGGAGTTTGATGCGTTTGGAAATTTCAAGTAAGAGTCCCCCACCTGACATGAGTGCGAGGTGCGTCTGGAGGATAGTTGACCGCAATCGATAGACTTGACAACACTGGGTCGTGATTGAAACCGATACATGAGCTTGAACGAGACCGCGCTTCATATTGCTTGACTTTAATCGATGGGAGTCTGCAACGCATCGACGCAGAACATGTCAGTACGCAAGTCCCATCCACACCTCAAGAGTCCAGAACACAGTCGCTGTCTGCGTGTCTTAGATGGCGCATTGGTTATTTCCACTGTCTCCCGATGTCTTACACAGCAAACATCTGCCCGTGATAGTGGATAAAGGAGCTTGGATTCGCCTTTAATTTCGACAAACGACTATCACAGCATACCAGAAGCAGCAAGCCCTAAGGCTCCGACAGACAATCCAAGCACCACTACAAACAAGCCCCTTTCCGGCAGCACTATGGGTGCGAACCTCTCGGCCAGACCGCAGGCAGCGAAGACGTCCAGCCACGGGAACGACTCCAACAGCTCTCCAAACATCGGCACCGGCGATCAAGACCGTACACCACAAGAGCTTCTTGCTCCAAATGGCGAGCGAAAGCATGCCGAAGAAGTCCCTCAGCGCCCCGACATCGTAGAGGCTGTTCTGCTTACAACTGCTGAATGCAAATTCACCGCGACCACTGATGTGTGGGACGCAAATGCACCGCGCGACTCGATGGATTCTGACAGCCCCCAGAAGCGTTGGAAGAACAAGCCTTTTGCCAATCTGAATTCTAGAGCCCAACAAATTAGGCAGAGCTATGTCGACTTGATTCAGTCATTGACAGGCTCCTCAGTCCCGTACTGGGCATGCGTGCCGGTAAAGAGACGTCAGAAGCAAATGCCAATCGACCCACTGAATTGCAGCTCGTCTTTGCTGCATACCATTGTCAAGTGTCTGACGGCCATGGACTACAAAGAGGAGAACAAGGACAAGATGAGGCAGTCTTTGCATACTCAAGGTTCAACGTCTGCCGTTCCAAGCAGAGACACGGCTGACCCTCAATCGACTGCGACAGCACGCCACCAAGCCGAGAAAACCACAATATCAGAGAAAGACAATGATCACCACGAAGACTCTCGCCCAGCCACGCAACTCACTACTCCTCTGCAACCTGAACTCAATGAGCGCAGTCACAAGCGTCGCCGAATGGACAATGCAAAGAAGGAGCTTGAAATTTCCCAAGCCAAATTGGAGATCGCCAGATTGCAGTACGAGATGGATGATGATTGACCGAAGATTTCTCGGCTGGATATCCCACGACCGCTGGTTGGTGCATGGAGTCAATGAATACTTACAAGTCGCATAATGAAACGGATGCAGGCATGGGATGTGTTTTTGAAATTGGAAGACTGCAATTTGGCGTTCAGGTCCTGCGTTAGAGCCGCAACATGGCTGTGGCTAACTTTCTGATTCACCAATATGATAGTGCTCATACCCATCGTTAAAGTATTTCCTTTGCGTAGCTGTAGAGTAGAATCAGTAGCTCTCAAGAATGGACCGGAACTCTCAACCCTTGCCAATGGATTGTTCGAGAGCGACGCCCATGCTTTAGCCAAAAAGGAAGCGTTGCTTCGAGGGCCCAGCCGTAGACCAAGATCTTGTATACAGGTCTCGGAGCGATAAAGCGTGAGTACATGCAAGACGCATTGGGCCGTCACGGAGTTTTGCACAAAGCGAACAAGTGGGGGCAAGATCAGTGCCGTTTATTGTTGTGACGATACATGCAGCATGCAGCAACGGGAGCGGTCTGCAGGTTGCAGTTGTTTTCCCATGGAAACAAAGTCATGGGTGAGAGAAGGTAGCAAACATTATCGAATGGACAGTGATTAAAGGCTCTTAAGGTCCTCTTGAACCCTCTCCGTACTGCGTACTACTTAGCCGCCATGGACACGGGTTTCTTTGCACGGTTCCGGAGACGATCCACACCAAGCTATGAGAGCGACAGAGATACCATCGCCGTCCGACCTCGTAAGCCAGTGGCGGACCTCGACTGGACTTCCCCTTCCGACGAAGCTTCCCAGCTGACGATTGCCACACACGAGCAACATGAGAAGCATGTCAGCAATGACAAGACAACAGCCTTGATTCGGTGCTCAAAAAGCAAGAGAACACAGTATACCGCCGGTGCCAGTCTGTGGCGTCGAAGCATCCCGGAAAAACATAGAAGCAAGCAAAGTTGGAGGCATAGTTCCTGGAAGTCGATAAATGGTCAGAGTCAAATCCAAAGACGCAAATTAGTGGACTCCATCACCAGCATCACTGGCGAAGCACACCCATATTGGGCTTGTATACCGTCGAGCTCGAGGAAGAAATTCATGCCCGCAAGCGCTCTTGATTGCAGCACGCCGATGCTGCAGACGATTGTGGGATGCTTGCAGGTCATGGAAGCCACAGCGAAGATGGCTGAGAGCAAACCTGGTCCGAGCGATTCGCCGCTCCAAGGGACTGCAACAGCTAGCGATAGAGATGCAGTAGAGGCTGAAATAACTGCAAATATCCCACGGGAGGGCTTTCAAAGTGCACAAGACGAAATTGCGGACGCCTTCGGATCGACGCCAACACTTCCAGCAGCTCACACGATCAACTGGCAAGCCGCCAATAACAACACTCCTGAGATTTCGAGTCCGCATCAAACTCAGACCGAGCACGATCGAGAGTCGCGACGCCGTCAATTGTCCATGGCCCAAGCTGAACTGGCCTTACTGGAAGCCAGACAGAAAGTACGAGAGCTGGAATACAGTCTGTATTGACCGGAAGAGTACCAATGTCGAAGACTGTATGATGTATGCTGACAGTCATGTCTTTGGATCTCGCACTGGCCGGACAAAAGTATAACCATGAGCGTATTGGTGTTCTTGTCGTTTGTAGGGAAGGAAAGAGGGATGCTCAGGGGTAGATGGATTAGGCAACAAGGCAGCAACTCTAAATGTACACTTGCGTTACACGAACACTTGGCATCTCTTCTTCAGCCTCACTCCTCAAACATGTCAACTTCAGATCATCTACCCCAATCTTTTTGAACCTACACGAACAAATTTGTGTAAGCCTTGCGTAATCACCAAGGCTCTCGCACAGTCCTGACGGAGTTGTTTCGGGAAGAGCAGCCCCGAAACAAGTCCCGCCACCAGCAAACAGCAATATGCAGCCACGAGCATGTTGACAGGCCCGATGAGCCTTCTGGCTCATTTGAAAAGCACGGATGCCAGAGGATATATATGTGGCGCACACATGCATTGAGCCTGTGAGTTGCAAGAGCTGCTGGAGGCGAATAGTCTCAGTCATCCAGAGTGGCAGCAATAACACGAATGACCGAATTGCTGGAGCTGTACGTCACGGTAAGGGCAGAGAACATCGTATCATGCACTCGGATGATCGTCTTTAAGCGCGAGCATTATGGGCAGCAATTTTTTGAAGCCGTCAGTTTTGGTCGAAGTATCGACACGCGTGAGAGACGGTTGTAAGACAATGCATCATCCTGCAACGGCTAGATGCAGATTGTTGGCCGACCTAATGGCTGCAGCAAGTTGCAAGAATGACTGCTCAGGCTAGTCTCATCGATCGCAGACAGGGCTAGCGGGACAAACGCTGCCATAGACTCTCTGATAAATATGGTGGTGCTCGCACCGGAGTTCCTTGGTTGCTTACAGGCAGCCGCTTCTGCGACGCTGTGCTTTTGCTACTTGAGCTATCTCGTGTCGACTACTATCATCACCCGAGACGAAATGAGCTCCTCTCCCCATCACAGAGCTCCACGCTTGCACGACTACAGCCGGAACCCCAATGAGAGACGATCAGGATCCACTTACAGCCGTTCAAGCTATCGTGGCAGAGACCGGCAACTCCACAGCAGAAAAACCCCCTACGATCAGAGGCGTCCTCAATCTCAGGCCATGAACGTCGGCCACCATCGTGGATGGCCAAACTACGACGACAGAAGTCCAAACCATCACCACGAACGTCACGGCCCCGGCAACAGCAATCAAATTTACCCTGACTCGTGGCACTCACACTCTTACAGAGACCCGGACTATCACCCCGGAGGAGATGAGTCAGCCAGTGGGCGTTTGAATTATGATGACGAGCGCCAGTCTCCGCTAGGGCCTGGCTCACCAAGAGCAGTGCGTGATACGCAAGTCCCAAATTCTAGGCCACATGCACCACCAGTTCCGCATCTACCTCAAGCAACAGCAGCTACTCCGCATCTCGACCATGTTCCGCTGCCAGAGCAAACATCGCACCTCAAGGACGACGAGCCAGGCAGTCGCCCAGTCGAATCAGCCGGCCAATGTGATGGTCAAATATCTACGTTCAGTGGACAGGGTGTGTGGAATCATCATCGGCCTTACAAGAAAGTTGGCCCACAATGCCAGAGGCAACGTGATAAGCTCGCCGAAGAGCCCAGCAAGTTCATGGAGGAGGGAGAGTACATCATGACGGACTCTATCACTGCGGTCGACATTCAGCCAAAAGACTTGCCCTCCGACCCTCGGGACCTCGCCACCGTAATGCTCGAGCAAGACGTCGCCCTTTGGACACTGGCTGAGGGAAACAAGGACTTACTCTTTGAGTACCAACGCAAGGCTGTGATGGAACGTCAAGGCGGAAGAGAAAAGTGCTACGTGGGTACTGAAGACCTGTCCAGGGCGCAGATTCTACTTGCCAGGTTTCAAGGATCGGAGGAAGCCGCCAAGATATTTGAGAGCGTAGAGTCTGAAGGCAGTGTCAATCGAGACTACACCTCGTCTTCTACATCAACTGCTACAGGAGCCGCGGACGGAGTTGTCCCGGATGCTGTTCCGCCGCAGCAACCGGCGCCTGTGAACGATCAAGAAGGAGGAGAAGCCACACAAGGAGAACGGAGGTGTGCGGGGATATCGGCTCAATCAAGCCCTGATCCAGATCAGACGCAGGAACAGGACGAGGGAAGTATGAGTCCAATCCATCTCCCGGACCGGGTGTCGCGACCATACGGTGGCGCGCCTGCTCCAGAGTTGGCGAGAACAATGCCGCAAGACAATCGGTTGCCATCACAGCCCAGTGACGCCCAAGAATCCGTTCAACGTCACAAACCAGATCATGAGCAATCTCAACTAACACCAAAACCTGACAACGCCGAGCATGAAAGCAATCAGCAGCCCGGAAATGATCGCCATCAAGATCAGCCTGCGGCAATACCCACGAACATCGCCGCCTTCTTCCAAAACCATGACTCACCGTCCAGCCTTTCCAACTCTCGAGTGCAAGATGCTTTACAAGGCACTGAGTACTCGTACATCGAAGTGAACACCAATACGTGCACGACCTACACGGGTCCAGACGGCGCTACCGTCCGTCAGGAGACCCAACGCCGGGAGGAGCGGTCCACACGATTGAACAACTAAAGCAAGGCGGCAGCGAGGTCACGATGGTAGCAAGCATGAGTCGTTGAGTCGATTTCTCTTGTGAAGAGACTGTCAGTTTCGGGTTTCATTTCGTTTCTGGGCCGTTGATGGATCAAGAGTCCGTCAAAAACGTAATGATGGACCAGCAGGGATGGCTGACATGTGTACAAGTCACCCAACACCATCATGTCCGATAAACTCATAGCTTCTATATACTTCTTCTTTACTTCCCGACATACGGTCTCGAATTCTCCTCAGCCTTGTCTCTACCTCACCATCCATGCAACTCCAGACATCCTCGCATCGATCGCAATGGCATTTGGTTGGACAGCGCATACCGTCAGGGTTCGCGAGCATGAATCGCTTCCCGAAACGTTATACCAAAAACTTGGTTCTTCTTCACTTCTGCAGATAAGTTGTTCTCGTGTTGCAAAAGTCACTTCTAATTTCGGGATGTGTAATACGAATGTCGTTTCATTAAGATGCAACTATGATGTTTCCATCACATGCTGCCCAAGAGCTTGTTTCGTCTGGAGGCGCAGGTGTATGGTCGTTGGAGACATATAAGTCTCAATGCCATTTCTCCTTCCAAGAGCTTGACCTTTAAGCAAAAGCACTCGATACTACGTACACTCGATACTACGTACATCGTCGACTGCCTTCCCTACTCGATTCCCCCAACTCAATCTTGGACGCAATCAATCGACACAACCTCCTTTCTACAACAATGCAACCCATCCACCTCCTCGCCCTCCTGGCCAGCACGGCCACCGCCCAACGCCTCATGTACTGCGGCTACCCGGGGAGCGACTACCAATCCGCTTGCAAAGACAGCAAGATCGACAGCCCTTACTCGGTGCAGGCGTGTAACACGTGCCACGGAGAAATTGTCGAAGGAAATCTATGCAATGTGTACGGAGACCAACCGCAATGCTTTGCCCATCAGTGCAATTTGCATAATGCTGCGCATTGCTTCCCGGGACTCTGATTGTTGGGTTGAGGATGAGCAAGGCTTTCGAAGGGTTCGTGGATGAGTGTGTGATGGTGCTTTGAGATCGACAGCTTGATTTGGGGTTGAGTTGCAGATGTTGGATTTGTTGTTGGATGATGGGTCTTGAGGGGGTACCTGAGTAGCGTGTTAGTAGGATCACCAGAATGAACGCAGCATTGATTGTTGTTTCGTACTTCCTATTGATCGTTGGGAGTACGCTTGAGTGAGTTCACGGAGCGCAGTTGAAGGACATGCTCATGGAGTATTGCGCGAACAAGAGCCTCGGGCTCCACCATGATGGTATACAAAACGGTACTGTACAGTCTGTACGTGAAAGATCAAGAAGCACCTTCCTTGGCTTTCTTCTTGGCTTCTTTCCTCAATCTCTTCGCCTCTTTTCTCTTCGCTCTCTCCTCGGGTGTGTCGGTCTTCTCCTTATCGTGTGAACCCCCACTGGCCGCCGACTGCTGCGACGTAGCCGTCTCAACTCTCTGAAGAGGCTCTCCATTCATGCTCGACCTTTCCTTCTTCTGCTTCCGCTGCGGCTGCGCCGACGGAGGTGGCTGCATGGGATCCGCATCATCCATCTCAACATCAATGTCGTATGGGTCCTTCCTCTTCTTATGCTTTTGTTTACTCTTCTCCTTTGACGGCGTTCGACCTGAATCTGGCTTGTCCGATGCTCCGTGGGCTCCCAATGCTTTTGGAAATTGAGTCGCGTCTTTCTTGCTCCCTTGTCTGACCTCATCTTCATCGTCCTCACTCTCTGATCCAAGTCCTGGCTTGCCCTTTCCAAACCCAGGCGGCTTGTATCTCATCTTCAAACCTTTTGGCTGAGGTCTTGCGTCGCTTACGGGTGCCTGTGCGATGTCACCTGCTGCCTGACTCCCCGTATTGACATCCGCTTGTTTCGCCTTCAAGTTTGGCAGAACGATCTTTTGCTGCAGGTGTAGTGTTTCCTCAATCTTCCCTCCGTTGAGTAGATACCCATCAGAGCTGGGCATTATGATGCTATCATACTGTGCGCCGTGAGGATCCGAATCTCGTGCGAGGATGTAATCGACGCCTTTGTGTGTAAGGACCGGTGTTTGATCTTTGAGTGAGGATAGGGCGAATTCAGTAACGGACTCGAGAGGAACCTTCGAAGGAGCTATGATGTGCCATATTTGTTTTCCAGCAAGAGACTGTTGCGAGAAGGAGCTTTGGTCAGAGCTACTGAGGGAGTCGTATCCTGGAGGAGGCTTGTATTTCGGTGCCGGTATCGATTCGATCCTGGGTTGTGCAGTGGTAGCCGCAGATTTCCCTTTGCCAGGCGTGTCCGTCGGAGCGGCGTCCGTCTTTACTTTCTTTGCCTGCGGCTCCTCTTCTTCCTCATCACTGCTGTCATCTTCACTGCTGCTGCTGCTCTCCGCCTCCGCCGATTTCCGCTTCACGCCATTGACCTGAGCCGGCGCAACGTTCGCTTTCTTCGGGACTGGCGTTGGCTTCTCTGCTTCCTCCTCGCTCTCGCTGCTGCTGTCTTCGCTACTATCCGAAGAGCTTCCATCTTTTCCTTTGGGCAGCGGTGGCGCCGCCTTCACGTCCTCAGCCTCCTCTTCGCTGCTCGAATCAACCACCTTCTCTTCGCTCAGCCCAGATGGTTTCGTAGGCGCAGGTTTTGACTTGGATTTCTTCGCTGGCGCATCCTTCTTTTTGGAGGACTTCTTGACCTCTGTGGTGCCCGCCATTGCGAGCGGGTCTTTGACTGACATGAAACGGAAATTAGAATTGGAGTTGACAAGGTCTGGAGATTGAGGTTGTAAAAAGTTTAGAGCTCCGGATAAATTCCGGTTGAGGCTTAGTCATCCGAACGCTGTTCCGAAATATCAACTTCTCCATTTGAACTTTGCTTTCAACATGAATATCGACATCTTACTTGATGGCTCAGAAACGTAAGGCGCAAGAGGCCTTCGGAAAGCAAAAGCGTGAGTCTTTACAAAAGTCTTGATCGGCATCATTTTGACAACTTTCACAGCCGTCTCGGCCTTCGAAGCCGCTCGACAAGCGAAGCTTCCTCAGCCGGAACCAGAAAATGAACTTGCGACCAGTCTGGCCGAGACTCCATACGATGGACACGTGGACGGCGACTCAGACTCTGAGGAAATAAATGTGACAGTCAACGCCACGCCTCCCAAGCGGAATCTGCAGCTGTCGACTTGGAAGCCTACTGGGAAGAACGTTCGCCGAGATGATGCAGAAGCACTGGAGATTTCGCTCAAGCTCGATGAGAAAGCGACATTCATTGGATCCTTTGATCTTGAAGTGTTATCGGGAGTTGTGTCAGCGTACGGCGCGATGCTTCATCCTAATTCAGGCCTACAAAGGATCGATGGACTGGCTACCTCTGCAGTACCAGCATTGACAGCAAAGAAGGCCAGCACCGTACGTCTCACGACTGTATCAAAACCACTGGATCGACTTGACAAGTTGTCGCCTTTGTTTCGAAATGTTGGAGCGAGAGACGAGAAGCATCGCTCATTCAAGTATTTGGCCTCAACCTCAGATGACCTGCATCAACGCCCTCTATCGCCACTGGAGGTCGAGGAGGACACTAAGAGAGTTCTTTCAAGAATCAGTGCGCGACTCGAAGCTCATGAGAGGCCACGCGTCATGGCTGTGGGTACGAAATCATCGGGAAAGTCGACCTTGAACCGCCTGCTCTGCAACATGATCGTCACTCGACCTGGTGGCCAGAAGGTGGCCTACCTCGATATCGATCCCGGACAGCCTGAATTTGGAACGCCAGGTCAAATATCCATCGTAGAAGTGACATCTCCCCTCCTAGGCCCGCCTCACTCACATCTGGCTACTGCTCACAACTCGCGCTTTCGCTTGGTACGAGCACATAACATTGCAGCAACATCGTTCAAAGATGACCCAGATCACTACGTGAATTGCGTACTTGATCTAATGCGCCATTTGCCACGAAATGTCCCGCTCATCGTCAATTCATGCGGTTGGGTCAGTGGCACCGGAGCTGGTGTGCATCTTCAATTGCTATCTCAGCTCCGCATCACGGACGCGGTCTGTTTACAGCCACTGGATGCCGAGCTGGCCGAGCAGCTCAAGGCGATTGCTCCACACGTCCACACCGTAGGGAAGCGGACAGCGAACATCGCAACCAGAGCTCCCGCGGAGCAAAGGGCAATGCAGACGATGGCGTACTTTCACAGCAAGCGCAAAGATACAGAGGAGTCGTGGAATGCAAAACCAATCAAGACAATGCGGCCGTGGATGGTGAGCTACTCAGGAACTAAGCCTGGTATTGCAGCTATTCTTTCCTACGGGCAGGCTCCACAGCCCGAATTCCTTGCTAATGTTGTCGATGGCATGGTGGTAGCGCTTGTTGTGCCAGACGAGGATTTGATCGATCCGATGTCAGTCGAAAGAACACCGCAGGAGGACCTACCTTACATCGTATCTCACTTGCACGGCAGCTCCCTTCCCATGGACCCACGGAGAAGCCATTGTGTGGGCATGGCGCTCGTACGAGGAATCGATGTTCAGAACCAAAGACTTCAGCTTTTGACACCGCATTCTCAAACAGAGATTGCAGACCTAATGCGGCAGCAAATCGTTCTTGTCAGGGGCGGCTTTGACTGCCCTGAGTGGGCCTATCTCGAGGACCTGTACCTCAACGACTCATCGGTTCCAAATTCTTCAAACGACGAGGATAAGCCCTGGATCAGTCTTCGGGAGCCTGTTGGCATTGAAGGAAGCGTCTGGAGACTGAGGCATCCTCCCACTGCTGCAGACGCCAAGAAATGAGGGACCTCAATCAATCATTGATGAGCGGAGCGAAGTCCGCTTAAGCTTCACGCTAAGTTTAGGCAGCTGCGGCACAGCAGTCTGTTTACTCGTGATGAAGACAACTCCATCCTCCTTCATCTCTCCATCGTCCAAAACAACAACTTGCCATCAGTCCAGACTTTTCAGAACTCGAAAAGTGCCACCAGAGAAGACTCGGATCGCTCACTTCACGAGGATCGCTTTCTGCAACCTCGCCACCTACCATGAGTGCATCGGCACAACCTCGACGATCGGCGCGCCTGCGACAAGGTGATCGAACAACAGCACAATCACTCGGAAGTCAGACTACTGGCACACGAAAGCAACAACTCGCATACAAAAGGCCCGCGTCTCCAACCCCTCCGCAACCGGATGTCGATGGACCGCAGGATCCAGATCTGGCCGACGATGACCTCTGCCCAATATGCCAGTTACTCCTCTATCGCCCTGTGACAACAACTTGCAATCATACCATGTGCGAATCATGCATGGCACATTGGGCCGATGTATCCGTGCAGCAACAGATGACAATCGTGGACGTCGACGAGGAAGCCGTAGCTTTCAATCCGGTAACCGAGCTCGAGGCAAGGTGTCCCATGTGCAGGACGCAGACTACTGCTTCGCTGGACAACGATCGCTCATCGCAACTTCGAGCCAGATACCCGAAGTCGTGGCAGGAACGCAAGTCTGAAGAGGAAGAGAATGAAGGCGCTGAAGGCAGCATCCAGACTTTGACGGTGTACATCGGGAATCGCCACCAACGTGTTTCATCGGACGATGCAAATAAGCACGAATGGACGTTCTTCGTGAAACCAAGCCGGAGAGATATCATCGAGGAGGTACAGATCCAGCTCCACCCTACTTTCCGGCCGAACCTCGTGATTCGCCAGCGCCCTCCTTACGAAATCTGTCGATATGGATGGGGAACTTTCACACTTGTCGCATATGTTATACTAAAGGCTGGGTACTCTTGGGTTTCATCTGATGCTCAAGACTCTCCGGATGGAGCCAGCAAGGGTATGCTTCCCCTCGAGTGGACTCTGGACTTCGATGGCTTCGGTGGCAAAGGCAGTATGGGACGCTGCCGTCTGAAAGTGAAGAACGACAGAGATTGGCAGTCAGTCAGCTCCGAGGAAGAGCGCGACGATCGCGAATGGCAAAGAACGATCCGACAGTATCAACGTGACGGACGGTACGAGCCTCCTGAAGACGACTGATTGTTCACGCCATGCAAGAAGGATTACTCTTGGTGATCTCAAAAGCTTGTACCGTCTCTCCAAAAGCAATCAAAACACAGTGGATATCTAAATCGGGCTCTATTGCGTCCCAAAACCCTCTCAAACAAAGTTGCCAACACTCAATTGCTCTTAAAGTAGGTGCAGGCGACAATCTTGCCAAGATCGGCCTCCTTCTCGAATGCATCCAGATCAAATCGAATTCTCTTGCCGGCTCCGACCTTTGCTCCGGTCTGCGATCCAAACCTTGTCGCAATCTTCTTCTGATCGAATGAAGTCGGCTGCTCGTACAGGAAGAAGCAGTACCGATGCGGCCCGCTGCCTGGAGGCGGAGAGGCGCCCATGTAATCCACCAGAAACGGCTCGCTTTGGGTGTATGTCAATGACCCGCTGATGGCCTTGAGACCCGGTTGCATCCAGTGAAGGATAGGACCCATGATTGGAAGGGAAGGGAAGGGAGCGTCCATGTCGAGCATGACGATCAGGTAAGGCTTGTCTGCGCCGCTTGTTGGAGTTGTGAAGACGATCTCTGGTGCTCCAGTATGGGTTTCTAAAAGTTATCGTCGATGCCATTAAACTGGAATATAGCTGGGCAGGAAGATACTTACGGGCTTTGGGAATGTGGTCCCCAGCAGCTAACGTCTTGCCATCATACACAACCGCGAAACTCTTCACTCCTGGAACGACCTGCTCAATCGCAGCCTTTGCTGAGTTGTTGACAGGCATGATATTTGATGTCTGACTGGTACAGTATCGTCGGCGCAAGAGATCAAGAGCTGACGATGTTTGATCTAGAAGGGTGAGCGTGGCCTTTATTTACTTCCGAGGAATGCTTGGCTGACGGGCTTCTCAGATAGGTATTCCTAGGAGGTATTGAGAACAAAGGCAAAGCAATGGTTTCTTTATAGAGCATTGCCCCTGTCGGGGTTAAGGTAGGATTACGGCGCCGGCTCGTGTGCCTTGCATGCGACGGGAGCGGGCTGAATCGGCGCATCACCCACGCCGCTTCGGTACCGAATGCGGAAAGGTGTTTGGCCGCTACCATGTTTTCTCTACGTTCTGTTTTTGAGACGACTTCTTCTGCGATAAGAGGCATCGTGGTATTCTCATCGAAAATGAAAAACCAGGATGCGCACCTTCTTGGATGCGGCCGTGCGGCCAGGGACCGGAATGCACATGGCTAGTCTCGCGGTACCGGAATGCTTTGTTGATCTTACAGAGCAGAGATCGTGAAGAACCTTCGCCTTGCCGACAAGAAAACGGCCATCATTCTGACATGTTTGCCTGTGGGTGCCAGAACATCTCAATGGCAATGGCCTTGGACTGATTTGCATGAGTCCACGACCTTCATCTTGCTCATCGGACAGAAACACATGCTTTCCATGCTGGTGGACTTCTCTCGGGGAGTTCAGATGTAATTCCTGCAGCGCGAATGCCATCTCTTTGGGTCAAATGGATTTCCGTCGTGATTCAAAAGCCCGTCTCGCGCCGTAGGTCTTGGCCAAAGAAGCTTTTCACGATCTCGAGGAAGAATACGAGAGGGCCGTTCGAGATCAAGATATGCTGCTTGGCAGCGCAGTACCTTTCACGGGAGTCCATTGGAAATTCGAAGCAAGGCCTTGATGGAAGTTTGAATACATGCGGTCAAATTTCATACCTGTGACATACTCAAGCCAACGTGCTGGTTCCTCGACTTCGCTCAATACTTTGCGAGCCAAGAATGCGCTGGATTAGCATTATGTCATGCCGGAGAAATGCCCCGACTCCTGATGGACCGCCTCTTGAACTATCTCTTGCAAGCCCAAATGTGCGCTCGAGGACGTCAATGCTCCCTGTATACGACGAGAGCAAGAATGCGCGCCAGAACATCTGTTATGTTGCCAGGCGGGACCTCTGATGGTGCGGCCGGAGCAGCCGTACTGGTCTGCTGAACTTGCCAAACCCCCATCTCCATTCGAACGACGAAAAGAATCATGCAGTGCCACATCCCAAGGACAGCCAGTACGATAAGCACATACAGAGCCGCCCAGCTAGCCTGACCCCAGGATGACAGCCCCTTGAAAGGATCGGCGGTCTGCTGTCCCGACTGCTTGCAGTACCGCAGCATCTCTAATACGTTGTCGCAGACGTCGGGAAGCAGCCGCAGGATCTTGACCGGAAAGCCGAAGTCTTGCTGCGTGACCATCGTGCACAGCGGAGGAATGCTGCACTGGAAGTCAATGCCGTCACTTGCCAGCACATGGGCTGAAGGCGCTCTGATTCGGATCGCCATCCACACCACGTAGGCACGACGTCTGCTTTCTACTTGTCCGACTGAAGAATCGAATTCAATCTGAGAAGCGGAAGTAAAATATCAGTCCATCGCGCGAGGCAGTAGGAAATTTGAAGTCATCCTCGCACCTGATAGACCTTTTTCCCGTCCTCCATCATGTGCCGCCGAGCAGCAGTCATGAATCTAACCATTTCAAAGGTGGAGCACACCACAGCGTCAGTTGGCTGATACATGGTGTTGTCGTTGACGGCGCTGAAGCTCTGAATTGGTCGGAGTAGGCAAAAGAAGAAAAGGCACTCTTGGATGAACAATAAGGTAGAGTCGGAGGCGCCGGTGATGAGCGACTGCTGTTGTTGTAGATGGTTCGGCGAAATTGTTGGTGACTCAAACAGGTTTCCAGGCTCGTGAGGATCTAGAGGGTATCTATCAGCAACTGGTAGGCCGAAAGAGGAAGCCAGAGTGCGAGGAACTGAAGCCAGGGCGGTATCACATGCAAATTTCGATTAGTCAACCACAACGTGCACGACACCGTCTGGCTGTCTGCCAAGGCGGCGAGGCATCGCGTGACAAGGTAGCAGAACATGATTCTGATCCAAGAAGCAGATTCCCTTGCGTGGCATCAGACTGCGTGTTGCTGGTCGAATGTTGCAGCACGGCACAGACACCTTTCATACAAGGCGCGCATTGATTGAAAAAGAGAGAGTGCGTGCTCACCATTTGTATGCCGCTGCGCCTGAAGGAGTTTTGCCATTTTTTTTTTTTTCCTTGCTCAGCTGCGCAGAAGCTGTCTGTACAGCGCAAAGCCAAGAGCAATACCACAGGCCACTGCCCAGAACACGTCCATCCCGAAACAAATGCCAATTGCGAGAACGCAAAGAAAAATGGCAGACCCGAATTGAGTAGCGACTGATTGAGGCACAGGCTGCTTGGCGGTGGCAACTCCTTTCTGTCTTGGTCCTCGGGTCCTGACTACCTCATACCTTCCCAGCTTGTCGTCCTTCAGCGGTACTTCTTGCAAGGGCGGGAGACCGAAAGCAATCACATCGACAACGTTGAAGTCGTGGATTTGTGCCGCACTGACGGATCGGCGTAGCTGCTTCTTGATTTGATGGTGGAGAGCGGCGAGCTCGTTGGTGGAGAGCATATCGGTGTTGAACTGGACCTGGACGGAATCAGTTCAGTAACTCTTGAGCTATGTTTGATCTCACGTACCAAGTAAACGCACAGCCGGTGGTCAAAGAAGTCGTTGAGCCCCGGATACTCCTGGTTTTCCATGCTGAAGGGGGGCTTTCGTGGCCGTGGCTGTCAAGGAAAGGGACGAGCGTCGTCGTCGAGTGGCTGCCGGCGGAAGCCTTCTGATCGGCTTTGAAAGAGATGAGAAGAGAATTCTAGACGACTACTCTCGTGAAGGGCCTTGACATATGACTTCGTGGTCCGCGCATGCAGGATGATCATGAGAAGATCGCTGTCAGACAACCTCAACTGAGGTAAAGCATATGAGGTCGTTTAATAAGCGAGTGAAATTGCCTCGCTCCATGGCATTCGGCCTGTCAGGAGCTTCTCATAGCAGATCTGCCCGTGCCCTTAAAGATGATGAAGAAGTTGGATCTTGAATCAAAGACGAGACAACGCGTCAACAAAGTTGAATCTTTGCGAAGCGTTCCCAAGTCTTCGCGCAGCTGTGCTGACGTCTACTGCGACCGGCCGAACTCACCTCTCACCCGATCTCAGAACGCGGCGCATCTCATACTTTTTATGTACGACACGTCGTCAAATCCCTCTTCCGATGTTGCAGCAAGATTGAGTGAGTCTCTTTCGCCCAATATTGAGCTCCTCCAGTTCTCGACCGCCAGTTGTGAATGCTACCCCAAAGATGGACGCTCTACCCACCGAGTACGTTGGTTCAATCAAACACGCATTGCCAGCGTCGCACTTACCCAGTGTTGATCGTGAACAGAATAGTCGATGGGATTGTCGCAAATCTCACCCCTTCGGAAGTCGGACGGCTTCGACTAGCATGCCGCGAACTGGGCAAGAAAGCGGTGTCTGGCGACTACGCCTCCCACTTTCACTCTCGCACTGTTGTCTACAATGTACCGGACTCAGTCGACACTTTCATTCGACTGATAAAGTCGTCTGATTGGACAGCAATCGTCTCGAAACTGAAGAGAGTCACTATTGCCGGCCGTTGCATCCACACTCCCCGCACCAATGACCTGGAGGACCCGTTCGATCATAATTCCAATGCCATGCGAGAGCTTGTATTAGCACTGCACCGACTTTGTGACGAGCCTGGGAATCAGCAAGATCTGTCCATTGGCTTGGCTGTCCATGACACTCGCCCAAAGTCTCCTTACGTGCCTAGACCCTACAACTACCATCGAGAACATCGTACAGGCATCGCACCAACCGATTGGCGACCCAGATGGAAGACCGCCTCGGAACTTTTCGCCTTCACAGTCGACACTCTCGCTGCGTCTCCATGTCGAATCGCGGGCCTAGATGTGTTTAGCTGTGAACAAGAATGTGCTCTTGCCATGGACAAGTTCAGGCCAGCTTTAGGCAACCAAGGATTTGCGAAGTCGGTGAGAGGTTTGGAGAGCCTGTCCTTGCGCTTGTCACAGTCTTTGGTCACCGAGGAAGGCGAGCTTGTCCCAAAGAAAAGAAATACCATTAATGCTCAATCTCAGGACAGCTCTGGCTCCGAGGACAGTGTCTCTCCGAGCGAGGAGTCGTCAGACGCCATTGATGAGTGCCTTGACAACGTCGCAGCAAGTGCCGACACCGATTCGGCACACTACGTCCGCGGATTGCTTGATCTCTGTCCGATGTTGACGTCTCTGGACATCCATTGGTATCAGATCAAGCAGGGCGGCTCATTGAGCGATATCGAACGGCGTCAAGCACGATTCTTCAATCACCTGAAGACGCTGAGGCTCGCTCAGCTACAGAACGTCAGCCTTGCTGGCTTCGAATGCCGCGCAAGTGCTCTGACTGCGTTTGCTCAAAACCATCGGGAGACACTGCACTCGGTCAATCTCGACATGATCAAACTATACCGCGGAAAATTTGAGGACTTCTTCAATTGTGTGGAGACGCAAATGCGGCAGCTGCACACTTTCGAATTCGACAATCTGTACGAACGGCACCATCCAGTCTCTTTTCTTGTAGAGAGACAGCCAAATACTCGCAGCACGGATCGATCTGATGGACCCAATCGACTTCATCGAGCGGGCCAAGACACACGCCTCCCGATCGAATATCGAAGGATGAGAGGCCAGCGCATGGGCTGCCCACAACTCTATCAGCTCCTTTGGTCCTTGAGGCAGAAATATGGCCCGCCACTGGCTCAGTGATGAGCAATCATCTGTTCTGCTGAGGGCTCGGGGTTCCAAGGGGCGTTAATTACAATGTTCGAGTTCAGGTCGGATCAGAAGTGAGCAAGGGAGACGCGTCAACAAAAGCGACTCTTCGTGGAGCGTTCTGCAGTATTCGCATTCGTGCTGAGTTCTACCCACGGCCATCGGACCTCATCTCTTACCGAGGTACCGCTTCTCCTCACAAACGTCTACAACATCTCCCGCATCCAGCACGCCATCTCCAATTGAGTCCATCTCACTGATTGCAACGGACTCGACAGCATATCAGCGTTTGACAATGCCAAGTAAACGCCATACTGTGGAATTCTGCTACGACGTGAGTTCGTTCTCGCGGACCAAAGGATATATCTGACGAACCCTCAGATCTCCTGTCCCTTCGCATATATAGCATCTACCAAAGTCGAAGCGTTAGCTACCCGGACAGGCGCAAATCTGGTCTGGAAGCCTGTCCTGCTCGGCGCAATATACCGCGCCACCAATGCTCCTCAAGGTGCCGGAGGATCTGCATCCGACGTGTTCAACCCAACCAAGAAAGCCATCACATCGCGAGCATTCCAGCGAACCATCAAGCGCCATGGCATCCCATACAATGAGCCTCCAAGACACCCTCAAAAGACTACTGCTCCATTGCGACTGATCCGTTTCATCCATGAAAGCCAGCGCGCCGCATTGACAAAGGCGCTCTTTAAGGCATACTGGGTGGAAGGCAAAAATGTCAGTGACAAAGCCACGCTGATCCAGGCTGTCCGAGAGGCCGGTATCGTCAATCAAGAGGCCGTCATACGAGCCATCGAGAATGGGACGTTCGAAGGTCAGCGTCAGCGTAGAGAGCTTGAGGTCTCAACAGACTTTGCTGTCCAGAGGGGCGCGCCTGGTGTTCCTTCTTTCTGGATTCCGGAAGAAGTTTGGACAGACAAGTCCGGCAAGGAGCGGAAAGGTAGATTGTACTGGGGCCAAGATCGGATGCATTTCGTCGAAGCAGTGTTGACGGCTTTGAATGAAGGCAAGAATCGCGATTCGATCAGTCGTGTCAGCAAACCTCTACAACAGCTACTCCCGCGATCATTACGGAGCGGCATTCCAGATGGACAGGAGGTAAGGCTGGAGTTTTGGTACGACTTCAGCAGCCCGTGGGCTTTTCTAGGCTGGACACAGCTGGCGAGGCTTCAAAGAGAGTTTGGCAACAGACTTTCTGTGGAGATGAAGCCTTTCTTGCTTGGAATCTTGTTTAGAGAGTATGTTGATGTTCTTTCTTCAGGTCTGTGGAAGCTGACAATCATCAGGATCGGCGCTCCGAACTTGCCAATGGCGGCTATCTCGGAGCAGAAGCGCAACTACAACAGCCTCGACCATGGAGACTGGGTGAGATGGTGGAACGCTGTCAACATCCAAAACGGCAGCCCAGACAAGAACATCGATTTTTATTGGGCTGATAAGTTCCCTATCCGGACGCCGACCGTTCTGCGAGCAGTCATCGCCGAGCCAAATCTGATCGATTCGCTTTGTACGTGTATTACTACCTGTACCATTGATGCAGCGCTGACCTCTTCGAGACCGAGCGTGCTGGGAACGTAACCTCGACATGTCGAACGATGAAGTCTGCGCAAAAGTCATCGGCGAAGCCGGCTACAATGCAAGAAATGTCTTGACTCGCGCCAATTCGCCCGAAATCAAGCAGAGCCTGCGAGCTCGCACTGCTGAGGCGAAGGAAGTTGGCATCTGTGGTGTACCCACGTATCGAGTCTTTCGAAGGAGAGCTGCTAGTAACGATCAGTGGCAGCAGATTGGCGACATTGTTTGGGGCCAGGATGAGGTCTCTGTTGTCGAAGACCTCATTGCTGGCTCGGATGGGCACAGTATTGCGAGCGTGGACACGCGAGATGAGCGCAGCAGCAAGCTGTAGACACGTTCTCCAGTATCGACTAAATTTGGAGGCGATAGTTGCATTCACTTGTGGCGACGAAGGCTGTGCTGCGCCACTTCTTGTCGAACAATGACTCAGAGTTTGCATCCTTCAGCTCATGATTGCAATCTGAGTTCTGACACATTTCTGCAGCTCTTATTCTCCTTGTGCAGCGTCTGCTGTTCTTGTCGATTTATGAAGTCTTGAACATGGAGGAAGTCCGACTAGTACCGATGGCCGCAGGCAGAGCACTCACGAATCATCTTATCTTGGGCAATATTCTGCATTGGATCTCACTTGATGACAACGAGAAATGGCGAGCAGATACTCCACTGGACCCGGACTTACGAATAAATGTCGATGCAGAAGCCGCCTTGAAGGCCCAGGGCGTTCGACTCTTCGGCTACTGGTACGGCTGGGGAGGAGTTCTGCTACGGTGTATGCTTGTCAGCAGATTATGGTATTTTGAAGGCATTAAAGTACTTTGGAGGGATCCCGTTGGTATCTTTGGCTACTGTGGTTGGAACAACAGCCTTGTCGCCCTGTTAGGAAGCATTGAGCCAGCACGACGACAATTCTACGCCGACCTTGTTGAAAGTGGACTCATCGAGATTGGAGCTTGGAGTGGTGGGGACAGTGATCTATTACACACCCTCGAGTTTCCGAAAATGAAGCATCTAAAACTCAATGTCGACGCTGAAGACTTTACCGAGCTTAAGGTCGGAAAGAATGCTGTCGAGATCATTGAGATCGATCCGCTTCACGAGTCTGCTTACCCTGCGGTTCTTGGCCTATGTCAAAACGGCATGGAAAGTCTATTGGATCACATTGCTGTAAGTGGTACGCGCCATGCTCGTTTCTAAGGTCCTGACTCTGATTAATGATCTGAATAGCTTTCATTCCCCAACGCGAAAAGAATCGCGTTCCTGGACTCAGCACTAGCATTTCCCGGCGCAATGGAGCAATTTGCCAAACGCATGCCTCGGTTGGAGAATTTCGATCATTCAGAAGTGCACGAAACGCATGACAGAAATCCCGACGTTTTATCGTGAGACGAGATTGAATTACAAAAGAAAATAAGTAACGGACTTACTATTCGGTGGCCCTGAAAGGCCTCTGCTTCTCTTACCTAGCACTTTGGTCTTTTTGCAAATCTCGCCTCGTCGTCTTCGACACCGGTACTCTGATTCCTTCACTTAACAACTGCTGCTGAGGCAGTCAGATCAAACGGGCGCACCACTCTTCGTGGATAGATCAGCAGTCCGTCAGAAGCAACGTTGGTGGACGACAAGGAGAACATGTCTGGGTATGAGCTTCGACTATCGAGATTGCCATGGTCAGTGGAAGACTGGTCAGGGTAGATCGGATCGCCGTTGTCGTAGTATGCTAATGGGCGATCGACCACCTCCTCAGAGCTGCTTCTGATTGTCTCTTCGTCAGCATCGGCCTTGACGAGGTCTGTAGCAGTACTCGCTTGACTTTGATCAATGTCCATGGCATCAGAGGCTCGGACACTGCCTCTTGAGTGAGCACTCCTGGTCGGATCGTATATCTTTAGTTCTTCCCGAAGAATGTACTTCCATGGCAGGCGAACTTTTGTACTCGCCAGCTTGGCGAACCGTACATATCAGCCTACGGTTTGACACTTGAGCAGTGTCAACTTCTCATCGACAGGAGAAAGTTCAACAGTCTTCTTATCCCAAGGATCGCGGCGGCGTAAGACAGTACCAGCCGCGAAGTCAACGAATCATCAGCATATCGCAAAAACCTCTATTCAATACCGACATTACATTAGTAGCCCACCATATTACTCGTATATGTAGCAGTAGTCTCCCCCTGTGGGACTTGTTGCATCTCGGGCAGTCAGATTGGGGAAGAACGAAGAAAAATGAATGACGCTATCCAAAGTGACTTGCGGCGCTGGACCCCCTGCACGAATATTGTCAGTCTACATGCAGGCTGCACAGCCGAAGACACAACTTACATCCGTCTCCCCGAAAGTCGTCGTAGGTCGAAGGCCTCGGTATGGCGTACTGTCTGCTATTGAAATCTTGAGCTTGCCACATGGAGAACATGTAGTCCATCATTGCGTGGTGGCAGTAGAAGAGAGCATCGCTGGCTGCTGCTGGAATATTCGTTTGCAAGCCACCAACAAAAGTATGTCCAAGAGCATGAAGACCAATCCGAGCAGTGTCGACCCGCTTTGCAAAAGCGTCGACGTCTAGCCAAAATCAGCAGTTGATCCAAGGACAGATAACGCATATATACCATTTGAGCCCGCGATCGTCTGAACGATGTTGTCGTATGTCATATTGGCTAGCCACTTCTCATCCATTCTGCGCTCGAGACAGCGTGGATTGTATCCGAGAGCATCGTCTCGAGGATTGGGAGTGCACGATTTGCCGCCTTGGGGACCAAGATTGACTGTCCAATCTGCCATTGGTCCCGAAGTCACGCAGCTACAATTGTCGTCTCTGTGATCCCCGTCTCCTGATAGCGACGTGTCGGAACCGTCAAAGATTGGGTCGCCACTAATTCCAGCATCTCTATGCTTTGGCCACTCCCAGTAAGGCATGTATGCTGTGTATCCGCACTTGTCACGAAGCTCTTGCTCGATCAGCCACAACATCTGCCTGTGCCAGAGGAACAACCAGGGACTGAAGTGGATTTGATACAGTTGCTTGATGTGAGGCTACATCAACCACCACACTGTCAGTGTTGCAGAGAGGGGAAAGAGCATGGACCAACTCACCACGACGAAGTCGTCCAATCTATTCCGTGCTCCAGGTGCTTCTGATCGCGAAGTCTCACCGGGAGTGTTCAGCAAGCATTTGAAAGCTGCGATAAAAGATCGTCTCTCGTCTCCCGTCATTGTGCTCCTGTGAACAGCTCAGCGTATGCTCTGGCGCCTGTAGTCTCATTACGACATACCATTCCCGTCGTATTGCGACATTATCCGCGTTGCAACTCCCACCCTGTCGCAAGAGCGATTCTGTATTATGGCGGTATGTGGTCTTGATCTGATCAAAACCACTCCCTGGTGACACGTCTTGCGACAAAGACGCTTGCTCGCTCGAAAGACCGCTGAATCCCGCATCTGACTCCTGAAAGAACTCCCAAGAAAACGCACTCTGATCAGCAGCCAGAGCAAGATTTGATACCAGAGACGCCAATCCCGTCAGCACAATTATTGAAGATGCAGACCCGAATAGCGATTTGAACATGTTGTTCGTAGCGAGCGTAGGCGTTCGAGAAGGTGTACTAATGTTTCAAGCAACTGGGCGTCCTGTCAATAAGAGAGGAAGAATATGCAATGCCGGCAAGGGGAGATGTCAATACGAGACCCACCTGTAAACACACTACAGCCTGCAATTTCTATTCCTGCAACAAGTGACAGGCAGCTGCCGGATTCGCACGCAGAGATAAATTTACTTTGAAACGCTCTGCACCTCAGATTCGAGGATCATGAAATAAGCTTCTGGCATGCTCGAGGGTGTTCATGCGACGGCAGTGACCAAAGGTGACAGCTGCCCGATAAGGCTAGCGCGTACTTAGGGTATCCTAGGTGGATGAAAGCACAGCATTGGTCAATGCAAGGTCTCTGCATGTATCAAAACAGTCAGCACGTCTGCGCAAAAGCCGAGGGTTGTCGATCTTGCTCGCATCACAAAATTGCCGGTCGAAAGCTTCACCACGCTTGTCTGCGCAGGAATGAGAAGGTTGATGAGAGCATATAGTAGCACGTAGAAGCCACCCTCCAGGACTCAGTAATCTTGCCGTAGAACTCGACCACAACGAAGGGTATTTCGGCTCCAAACTCGCACCAAGTCTCGACCTATCAAGTACAACCATCGCGAGCCGTCACGCTGACTGCATCGAAGTGAAAGCTCCGCGGACTGCTGCCTCTTTTGAAGAAGTCCGACCGTAAAGACAGCCAATTGCATCGAACTCAACTACCTGAAAGAGAGCCTGCGATGGCTAAGGTCGGTGGCACTATCTGCATGGCTCACGAGAGGGTCAGGAACGAAGTCCGGATACCATGTCAGCGTTCCTGGACCAGGCCTCCCTGATTGTCCGCGGAATTTGCATCACAGGCGAGTTGTTGTTTTGTGCGATTTTGAAAGTGCAGCAAATGTTGCATACGCTTTCGACTTATTAGGTACAAGACTTTCTGTGCGTCTCGGCCCTGCAAGCCTCGATCACTCGATCCACTGGCAACATTCCTGTCCGTCTTGACTCGAGTCGTCGGATTTTCGAGGCTTCGAGCGGGCTCTTCGAAAAGGAAAACAAGGGCAAGTCGCTTTGTCCTCCTAGAGGCCGTTGTCTGGGGTGCTTCCTGGCAGAATGAGGGAAAGTGTTCGGAAGAGACCCAAACTTGAACCAACTTTCCATTGATTTCAACGATTTCACCGCACAAATGAAAGAAGAAGTGTTTGTGTAGGTCATTATGATGGCAAAAGCAGCACTTGCTGGATTTCTCAGAGCATACGCACCGACCAAGAACCAAAACCGATCTGGCTCCGACCTTACATGAGCCTGTTTGAGCGGGGAAACGTTCCACGTGTGAATGAAGAACTTTTATTCAGCCATTTCCTGAACTTCTGCATGAGCCGAAGACATGTGCTTCGGCTCTTCCAGCTCTCCCAGGATGTCAGAACCCTCGCCGGTAAGAATGAAATGGCCGTTCTTTCTATCGGCTAAGCAAGCGGCTTATGGCGCGCGCATAGGCCGGGCATATCTGTAGTTGAGACTGCGGTGACGGCAAATGTGAATGCAAGATTCTTAGCGTGTACAGCCGGTGACTAGCCCGCTTTCACATGTCGGCGGGATCGGCCGGCGCTAAAGCGGCGAGCCCACGCAAGCTTCACCTTCTCAAAAAGCGGCCCTCTTCTACCAGCCTCCACTTCAACACTTTCGCCATCACCAGAAACGTGTCAAGCCTCGCGCAGAAGTAAGTGATATTCTGAAGATAAGCAAAATTCTTGGCTAACTTGTTTTGGTTTTAGACAGCATGTCCAGCACAGCAAACCCAGCGAACCGACATCCTAATCGCCCTTCCCGCTCGTACAACACCGGTATCGATAGCGCTATATCCGATACCTACGAGCTACCCTCTTGCGTGGTTAGTGCGGTGGAGCTGGTCACATACTTCCCGCACCACATCAAATGGGCGGACATCATCTTTCGACTATACCGAGCAGGCTGGCGCTCCCCCGTCATCGCCCGTGCACAACTTCATGCAAGAGGGACACTCACGAGAGCCGAGCTTACTCGCCGCCACAATGCAATTCGGTACGTACAGAGACGCACACACGCACACTCGGCTGGCTCTGGAAATTATGGTTTGCACAGACCAGCTGCATTGCCCCTGAGCCGCGAAAAAGCCCCACTTCAAGTACAAACCATACTGATACCCCGTTTTCTCTCTTCAGTCACCAAATCACCACGGCTGGCAAGTAAGTTCCACCATCTTCCTCTTCCCAGTCGCCCTTCCATCGACTAACCCACCGCAACTTCTAGGGAGATATTCGGTACTTCCTTCAACGGCCCAACGCAGGATCCCTACGCCAGCAATCCTCGCCTTCTACCCATTGACGAAACCGATTACCCTCTTTCCAAGTATCCAAACGGCGCCTTGGAGCACTACGACGTGAGCGATGCTCGGCCCCCTCGAGGCGCACAGATGAAAGGGTTCCCCGCTACGCTCGAGCAAGTCAGCCAGGGCGTCATCCACCACCCTCGTGGCCCAGACGCCGGTATTGTGACCAAATGTATCTTGTTTGCTGAGGCAAGAAACTGGAGAGACCCGCGGACTGGAAAATACTTTACGGTCGCGGACATTCCGGCCATGGCGAAGCGGCTCGGCTTCAGCTTGCCGATGGATGCGAAGAGCATCACTTGGGATGAGGATGGTCTGTTGGTGTGTGAGGAGATACCAGTTCCTACCGCTTGAGGTATGATGCCTTGATCTGCGTCCCACAATTGGAGGAGGGATTCATGCGCTTCACAAGACAAGCAGATCCTCAACCGAGCATGGGAATTGTTGGGACATCATGTGCAACGGAACAAGCATACAAACACCATGTGAAATGCAGACAGACTGCAGACACAAACCCTTGATCAGCGAGATACCCGGCTGCAACTGGCAGACAGAGCGGTCTTGCTTAGCGAGAGATGCCCAATTGAACTGCATATCGGATTCTTCAAACTACCCGTCCCTCTGTACAAGGCACATTCACATCCCCGAAGAGCCACGCATGGTCCATCACCTTCGCAACTTCAACAGCTTTGTCGAGCCCGGGAATCTCGCTATGATCCACAATGTTCCATCTATCCCTCAGCTTGAACCTGCAGCAGTTACAATCCTCGCTCCACCCTTGGAAATCCCAATTTCCTTGGAACTCCTCGCGATGCATGATACAGTAGCATTTGAGCGGGCTCTGGATGTCTTGCCGCGACCTTCGAAGCTGCAGGGACCTCTCGTGGAACTCAATGCCCATCTGTTTCCGAGCCTCCTTGCGCTTTCCAATCACTCCTTTCCAAGCAGTTGCAGTGTTCCAGAGCGTCCGTAGCAGCTCGTTCATTCGTGAAAGCTGCAATATTTCCGTCTTTTGACCAGATTGCATTCACTCCTTGACCCGTGGCCGATACCCATTCAAATCCATCGAACCACCAAAAGCATCACTATCACGGCTGAGTTCGTCAATATGCCAATGTAGATTGGCAGAAGAGACAAGACAGCGGTCGTAATTGCAACTCGAACAGGTAGAACTTTGTGCGGCACACCGTCCTGGAAGGGCTGACCAACATCCTCATCAAGATTCGTGAGCCCTATCTTGACAATTCGAAACGAAGAGCAGATGGTGAACCGGCGAGAGAAGTCCGGAGAGCTTGTCGGTGGTGTAGAACAGAAGCATAGTGGTTCATACCGTAGTGAGGACCCGCATGATCCCATTGTAGCAAGGAGAAATTCGAGCGCTTAGCTTCATGACCTGGCCACCGGAGAAGTGGCTAGGTCTCACCCTGTCAGTGTCTGCTTAGATTGCTTCGCGGGGATACGAAGGAGATAGGTGCCTACACAATGAGCTCGTGGAGCGATACGAAGCAGAACATTATGAGAGCGCAGATTGCAGACTTCCAAGGCGTGAAGGGTCCATGGAGCGGCAGTGCCTGTGTAAAAGCGTGCATTGATGCCAGGAACCAAGGGATGAAGATGGTTGTGGAGATTCGTGGGGAAGCTATCATTCTTCTTTTTTTGAGATTGTGAAAGGCCGTTGAAAGGAGGTGCTGATTCGGAAGCTGCGAGGCGAGTGTCGTGGTGCTGCCCCGTCCAAGGATGCCAAGGGATGGATGGAACACGACCGTGGTATGGGAACGGAGCAGAACGCGGGCATTGTGGTGGTTGGGTGAAAATGACGTGGACTGTAAGGTTCCGTAGCAGCCATTCACCTTCGTCGCAAAGACACCGTTGAACAGTCAGAACAATGCTATTATGGTCACGTCAGATGCGTGGGTCGGACGAATGTCCAGGACCGCGGCTTCTGGGGGAATAGGCTGTAGTAGGTCGAACAGAAGGGCACGCAAACAGCAAGGACCAGTCGACAAACACAAGAGAAGACCAATGTAGAGCTCGAGTGTCAAAGATGCAAAGTTGCAAGTACCTGCTTTATTCCATCTTGAGACCAGTTGCCTTTCCAATCGACTTTGCGGCCACAAGTGTGTTCAGTCTAGTTCCACTGACAGAACATTTCATTCTCAAACTCATGCAGTATCCAGCTATCTCAGCCTCGCGGCAAGTAGAATCGTTGCCAGGATCGGCGGCACCCTGATCAGAGCCATCGTCAAACCCGCGACATACCAGGGAGTCAGAGTCGCCGCAAGTGCGCTGAAGGAGTAGCGGACGACCCTCCACTCGTGCGGCACGTGTCTGCTTAGAACAATGCAGCAAACAGAAACCACGATTGTGGTGCTGAGGCAAAGCACTTCCCGTACCTCTTTCGACAAGCTCTCAACCGGAAGATTGTAGCACGAACCGGCATCTGTCCCCTCCAGCTGATTTGGGAAAGACACGACAGCCACCAGGATCTCGTAGAGCTCGTACACGAGGAGAAGGGCGCTGATGATAGGTTGCTTGCTGAGAAAATGAAGGGGCCCGAGTTTGTTGCAGATACGGTGGACGAGATAGGAGGTCTTGGCGCTGTGAGAGGGTGCCGGTCAGCAAGAGTTGTGCGCAAGAAATGATGCGGTACGAACAGAGCCATCTTGTGGAAGTGAAAAGACCCGAAAACAAGCCAGCCAAAGCATAGCATGTGGACGTTCACTTCTCAGCTGCGCGGATCGAGCGTGGGTTTCAGCTCGAGCCGAGATTTGAAGGCGAGTGCGCAGGCGAGCGCCCAAGGGAGGTAGGTGACAGCGGTGAAGGCGCTCATTTTCGTTGTTCTGCAGACTTGCTGGTTTGGAAAGACAAAACGAGAAAGCCGTGGCTCGAATGTTCGAAAGGTGTTGTAGTTGAAGATGGAGCGGATTCGAGGACTTAAAGAGGGCCTTGAAAGCCCGGCACCGCGGGAGCAGCTCGTGAAGTCCGGCACATTCACCTCATGCAAACGCGCATCTGCAGCGGAACATTTGCAAAGCCAAATGGAACTCAAACGTGCCGCAAGTCCCTTCCGGGCCTCTGCCCAGTCTCATGTTCTCCTCTACCAATCCCCTTCAAAGGGCGGCACCCACCTCCTCGACCGCCCCTCGAACCGCTCAAAAGCCCAATTCAGCCAAAGTCCCTCCGCCTTCCCCGATATCACATCCCACGTTCCCATATACCACGGCAGAGCCAGAACTAGCGCCGTAGCGATCGAGAACCGGATAAGAGGCGAGTCGTGGTGAACACCCCTTTGCCCGACGTGGAGGAGAAGAGTAAGAGCCGCGAGAAGGAAACTAAGGAAAATGGTGGTTCCGAGCTGCGTTTCTTGTTTGATGAGACCAGAGAGCCAGACGGCGGGAATGGCGAGGGCGGCGTGCTTGAGGACGAGGAGAAGACGCTCAAGGTAGGTGGAAAGGCCAGTGCATTGAGGTAGGGTTGCCGAGAGGCCATTGATGCCTGCCGCGAGGGGATTTCTGTGGACATGTCAGCCGAGTAACTCCTCCAGACAGTTTCAACGTGGAATGCCTACTCCAACTGACAATGCAAGAGGGCGAAAACGGCCAGGGAACAGGAAATGAAGAAGAGAACGGCGCCAGAAGTCGGGCATTCGCTGGCAGGCGAGTACTTGAGGACGCGGCGGAGAAGTAGAGCGAGAAATACGGTCCAGGGAAGGAAGAAGAGCGTGTTCTTCGTCTCCATTGCACTCATTCTCGAGAGAAGCAGAGCTGGCAGCGCGGTGGCGAAGAGTGTGTTGATGGTCTTGGGAATGGTTTGCTGTCGCCGCAGGAGGGGCGCAGAGGCAGGAAAAGATCGAGTAGTGCTATGGTGAACATGGCGATGCCAAGCTTATACTTTCACATGCCGAACCAAGCACCGGTAAGTATATCTTTTTCAGGATGATACATAGGAAAAGATAACAGAAAGCACCTGCCTTGATGTCCTATCTGCAAGGCCATCGAAACAGTCGATTGAGTCTGCCACGAAGACATAGCACATGCAGGCCCAGGTGTAACAGATGAAGCACTTGAAGTTGAAGTTCATCGAAGACGGTGTCCATTGAAGGCAGAGTTCATCACCAGAAGCATGCAAGAAAGGAGGCCAGCCGCGCATGCAATCGGAAACGCCAACAACAGAGAATTCGTCGTGTATCATTCCGGTAGCAATTATGGGCTTTGGAGAGTAAGGTAGGTACTTCGAGGAGAAGCACGTGAGAAAGCGCAACTGAAACCCCCAAGACGGTAGCTGCGAGCAGGTTGCCTTAAGGACTCATGCTCTGAGACAGGCAGGGTTCCGGCTTACGAAAAGTGCTTTGTAAGACGCATCTTGCACATATCAGCAAGCCGGCCGCCTTGAAAGCAGCAAAGCGCGCAGCTGACCGGTCCTTTTCATTCTCTGTCGAGCAATCCGAGGACTCTCGAGTCCGTGGCGGTATCGGTGCCAAGGTATCGCCAGACGCGCTGATGATGAATGGATGCCTTAAGCGGCATTGCAAAGATGCACGCGTAAAGCGAACATGGCCATGCTGAAAGTCTGTCGCGCTACGGAAATCATGATTCTGTGGCTTCGAGGACGCGTATGTTGATGTAGAGTTGGGTGTGGACGAAAGAAGGTGTGAAAGCGGAAGAAGGAGTGCTCGGCCGCAGCCGCACACGTGGCCAGGATTGAGTTCCAGACGCTTCCGCGGAGAGAAAGTGTCACGCTGATCTCCTGATTTGTTGCTGCGGTGCAACGATGAAGACTTTGTCGTCGTGAGCATTTGCGGTGAAAGTTATCTTTTCCGCGTGGGTTGTTTGCAGAAGGATGTTGATTGAAGTTTTGAAGATTTGATATGAAAGTTGCTTTGCGCCAGCGGAGACCCTGCGGAGTTGAGATTGAAGGCGTCGCTTGGCGGGCGGAGCGGAGTACGAGAAGGAATTGGTGAGAACACAGCTCAGCGCCAAGAGACGGCTCGGAGGCTGAGGGAAGCCTAACGATTCCTGTCTGCGCAGTGCAACTCCTGACAATCCACCTCGCGACAACACATCCACCGCAGACCAGAATATTGCGACTTCTATTGACGGCGGGAAAGGCGGAGGCGGCAATTACCCCTGGAGCTTTAATTCAGCATTGACGGTGGCGAGCGCGGAACCACTGGCAGCCCTGGCCGATGGCGGCGGGACTCCCCGACCTCAGCACCTCACCTCCTGCGCACACGCTCGACTCCACCACCGCCACTACCTCTATCGCGACTTCATCCCTCCACCCCGGTTCCACGACGAGCGGAACTCCCATTGAGCTGCTCCACGACGCCCCGCCCTCTCTGCGGCGGCGGCGGCGGTGTTGAGGCGACGGCAGCCTTGCGGGATTGGACGGAATAAGGACCAGTCTCGGTTCTTTTACGCTTCCAACAATGCGCATCTCCGTCCGCCAGCAGCTCTCTTTGCTCCTCATTCTCACGGCATGTGTCGGTCTGGGCATTCTGGCCATTGCTACTTGGGTCGTCAACCATGATTTCGTTCTCGACGTCGCCCGCACCCGGCTGGCCACCTCGGCCTCGCTCAAGGCCTCTCAGCTCTCCTTCAATCTGGAATTGATGCAGACTGCAGCCTTCTTTGTCACCACTCGCGCAATCATCCAGAACGCCCTGGCTCAGTACAACAATGGATCCGCTAACGAGGCGTCCTGGAGAGCGGCAGAGCAGGACTTGGCCGTGACACTCGGGAACTCCGCCAACGCCATTGTCTTGCAGACGGAGATCTTCTCGAGAAATACTTCTGGTCCGCGCGGCTCTAGCAGCTTTCTGAATGTGACGGGCAACTTTGGCGATGACATTCCGCTACCCTGGTTGACCAACAACGGCAGCAGAGTGCGCTTTGGAGACGAAGATGAAGGCTATCCGCCCGCTCTGTATCCCAACCTCACCATCACCGACTCTCAGGACGCCAACGGAACGACTCGATATGAGGCCACATACAACGGCTTCACGCTGAACACACAGAACGCCCTCGTGCTCGGCCCTCTAGTCGTGAGCCGAAACTTCTCGCTCATTTCACTGACTATTCCAATCACCAACAATCTGGATGTCACTGATGTCTTGGGCTGGGTGACGGTGGTCTGCGATGCCAAGCTAGTAACCCTGGTGATTCAGGATCAAACCGGTATCGGCGACACAGGCCAAACACTTCTCCTCGCTCCAGTAAACACGACGAATCAGTTTCCTCCTGGTGTTCTAGGATCAGATCAAGCAGGCGACAACTTCGTACGATATGCGCTTCCAATCAACGAGACGGCACGATCGCGGCACCCAAATCACGTCTACGGCACTGCAAACTTACCTTTCATCGCCAGCAAATATCCGGCCGTCCAGTCTGCCATGGAAATGGATGCGCGCCAGATCAACGACTACGGCAGCCTTGTACGGACCCACAACGAGGAGGATAAGCAGGTCTCGGTCGGCTTTTCGTTCGTTCCTACGGCTCTAGTCGACTGGATTGTGGTAGTTGAACAGGCGCGGAGCGAAGTCTGGGAGCCCATCAATCACCTCCGTGAAATCATTCTGGCTTGCCTGTTTTCCGTCATGGGTTTCTTTCTCATTGTATCCTTTCCGATCGCGCACTACAGTGTGCTACCCATTATGCGGCTCAAGCGAGCCACGGAAGAGTCGACAGATCCCTATCACCGAACCACTAGCAGCAGCGGGACATCCTGCGGCCACTTCACGGACGAGAAAGAGAATTCCTCAACATCTTCGGGAAAGAAGGGCTTTGCTGGGACTATTGCAGCGTGGAGACACAAGAAGTGGAAGTGGCATATCGCAGATCATGTTGAAGAGCCAAGCGAGGAGGAGAAGCGTTTCCGAATTCCTGGCAAAGTAAAAGAGCGCAAGCACTGGGTGCGTGACGAGGTGACGGATTTGATCAAGACGTTCAACATGATGTCTGATGAGTTGTTCGTGCAGTACACTGGCTTGGAGGAGAAGGTCAAGCAAAGAACGCTTGAGTTGGAGGAAAGCAAGAAAGCAGCAGAGGCAGCGAACGAGAGCAAAACGCTTTTCGTTGCAAACGTCAGCCATGAGTTGAAGACGCCTTTGAATGGCATCTTAGGCATGTGCGCTGTATGCCTCGAGGAGGATGATCCGAAAAAGCTCAAGACGTCACTCAACATCATCTACAAGAGCGGCGATCTACTGCTCCGAACGCTGCAGGATCTACTTACTTTCAGCCAGAATCAAGTTGGGCACCAAGTCATTACTCTTGACGAGAAGGAGTTCACTCTTGGCGATCTGGAAACACAGGTGTTGGCCATTTTTGGACAGACAGCCCAGGACCGACAAATTGATTTGCGTGTGCGATTCGAAGACCCGCCTGGTGATGTCCTCGGCATGTTAGGAAGGCTCAAGGACATCACCGTTTGGGGTGATGTTCACCGCATACTGCAGGTCTTGATCAATTTGACTTCGAACAGTCTCAAGTTCACACCTCCAAATGGATCAGTGACAGTCATCGTGCGCTGTCCGCCTGAGGCACCGGAGAGGCGCAATTCCCTCAGACTTGGCCGTTCAACTTCGAAGACACAGGGGAACAGAGGATCTGCCCTTGCGGTGTCGCATTCAAACACCAGCGGGACGGCCAACTTCATCAATCCCCACGAAGGCCCTGAATGTCATGAAGTTCACGCGGCGCCACCAGGAAAGGATCTTTTCATTGAGTTTGACGTCAAGGACACTGGGCCGGGAATTTCGGAGGAAATGCAGAGCCGCATATTTGAGCCTTTCGTGCAGGCGGACGCAGGGTTGAGTAGAAAGCACGGCGGGACCGGACTTGGACTCAGTATCTGCTCTCAACTTGCTTCCTTGATGAAGGGCCAAATCGGATTGAAGAGCAAAATCGGTGAAGGCAGTACATTCACACTCAAGCTCCCTCTGCGACATGTGCTGGGTGCGAGATCTGGAACGCCTCGATCATCACAAGACTGCGTGACGCCAACGTCGGGGAGGACATCTCTGGCAGTCATCGAGGATGAGACAATTCTCGCGAATGGGAAACCTACACCAGCCGTCTTGACCTTGACGGACTTGACGAACGAGAATAAGTCACAGACTGATGTCTCGAGAGTCGGAGCGTCGAATCAGACAGTCGTTGCAGCTCCAAAGCTGACAGACACGCCTCTGAAGCAAGCGGTGAGGAACGCAAGCAAGTCGGCCAAAGCGAAGAAAGAAGCCCAACAAGACTTCAGCCATATCCGTGTTCTGGTCGCCGAGGACAACAAAGTCAACCAGGAGGTCATCATGCGCATGTTGAAGCTCGAGAAGATTCACGACGTCACGATCGCGGAAGATGGCCAAATCGCATATGACCTGGTGAAGACCAAGTCAGCGCCCGCGCGGTTGGAGACCGCATCAGAAGGCCCGGAGGGAGAAGCATCAGCGTCGCCGCCGCCTTTCGATCTCATCTTCATGGACGTTCAGATGCCGAATATGGACGGCTTGACGAGCACGCGTTTGATACGGGAGTTTGGGTACAAGCAGCCGATTGTCGCTCTGACTGCATTCGCCGAGCAGAGCAACATTGACGAATGCTACGGCAGTGGGATGGACTACTTCTTGGCGAAGCCTGTGCGGCGGCCGCAGTTGAAGAAGGTGTTGACGGATTACTGTTCACCTTCGCCTTCTTCGTCCATGGGCAGCACGTCACAGACGAAGACTGAAGGCAGTGATGATACCACGGCGACTTTGGTTAACGAGCCAGACGCCGCACAGGATGGCAAGGAGAACACGGAGATGGAAAAGCAGTCAACACCGAACACGGAAGTGAAGGTCTCACCGGATGACGATGCTTCATGATTTCGGGTGGGGTTTTGTGATCCTCATCGGGATACTTGTTTTTTCTTTTTGATATATGAGCGACGGCGTTGGGGAAGAAGGGAAAAGGAAATGGGCGATGTCCATGAGATGCGCTCTGCGCTCTGGAAAACGGAATGGCACACAGGGTGGCTGAAAGGTCTTGGAATCAGCGGAAATGTACGAATACCTGTAGACGTGAAATACCCGGCACTCCAGCTGTCTATTTGTCTGTTTATCTTGAACTCACAATTTACACGATTGAGTCCTCAATCCCATTTTTATCCTTTTTTCTTTACTCTTTCTCGCCATGCGGCTTCCAACACTCCCGACTCCACCCATCCCTACACAACTCTTGAACCCCATCAAACGCGTATGCAGTAAACATCCCCTCCGTCTTCCTCTTCCCTCCCTCACCACCTTTCCAAGAAGTGCACATCCCCTCTCGATCCCGCCTCTTGCATTTTCCATCCACACTATCCCCGAAATTCTGCAACATCCAATCCCCGCAGCTTATGCACGGAACGCATTGTTCGCGAAAACAGTGCGCGCTCCATGGGTCGAATTGGATCGTTTCCGAGGTTGTGGATGTGGAGATGGAGCTTGTGGTGTCGATGGTTGTAGAGAGTGTGGTTTGGGGTGTGGAGGTTGTTTTGTGGCCGTAGTTGTAGATGTATGCTCCATCCGGGATTGAGGTGAAAGAGAGGGGATGGAGGTGGCCTTGGGTGAGCAAGCGGGCGAAGTAGGTTTCGCCGCTGGAGGGGTGGGTGTAGAGGCCGTATTGGTTGTCTTGGGGGATGAGGGGGGAGAGGTGGAAGGGTGGGACTGGGGTGGGGAGTTTGGGGTTCGTGTTGGTGTTGCGTGTGTGAAGGGGGGAGGTGATGTTGAAGGCCATGGCCTTGAGAACTTCTGGGCCTTTGTCTGATGGAGTGGAGCGCTTGAAGATCTCGAAGGGGTCTTTTGGTGGTGGAAGAGGCGTGACTGTGTGTAGTAGCTTGCTTTGCTCCGAGGCGGCGTGTTTGGCTGGAATGGCTCTCTCGTTCAGAACTTCGTCGTATGGGATCGGGTGGCAGGTTACTTTTCCGTCTGGCTTGTCGGAGCCCCGGGTGTAGCATTGCTCGCATTTGAGCCAGCCGGATGGTTTCTCCGCGAAGTAAGTCATGGACCGGCCGTAGCAGGGTCTGCGTGTAGAGACTGCGGCTTGCAAGGCGATCTTCGAGTCTGGCAGGTCGTTCGTGGGAGCTTCTATAGTGTGGTCAGAAGCTTGAAGGTCGGCAGTAGAGACCGTGATAGTCTTGTTGGCATCTCGGAGAGGCGCCGCTGAGGCGAGGAGCGCGCCAAGGGCGGCGAGGGTCAAGAAGGTGATCTTCATGTTGGGCATGTGATCTGGTCAAGTCAGAGGGTACGGTCAGCGGTAAGCTGAAGGGGCGTTCTTCGTAATAATGGAGGGAAGGGAATGGAATGAGATCAGGAGGATTGATGGCCCTCATATACTTTGAAGAGTGAGGACACCTTGAGTCCTCACGAAGCCTGGAAAGAGCATGAGTTTTGGCGAATGCGGCATTGGTCGGGTGTTTCGACGGAGCTGTGCTGCACTCGACATACGTTCTCAAGAAAAGTCACAACATATTCCAGATGGCTCTCGAACCGACGAAAGGTAAGGTACATCCTATCAGTTCAAATGTCCATGGTGTCTGCCAATGTGGTCAAGTCAAGACATAGTGCAATCTCGCTTGCGAAATGAGTTGCTCGATACCTAAGATGATTTGAAAGTGCTGAGATAGAAGTGAGATGATGTTCTGCATATACAGGCCATGAGTCGTTGAGCGTCGAATTGTGAAGTATGAGGACAGTGGCAAGTGCCAGGAAATCCATCGCCTTTGGCCACTGAGGTAACGGCTGTAGTAGCTCTGGCTCGGCTGAATGAGAGCAAAGCTTCGTGTTCCAGCGTCTCGCGCGGTAGAATGATAAGGCAAGAAGTTATTGTGTTGATGAAGGACGAAGTCGATGAGCACGAAGGAGGACGGAGATGGGGTGTTGTGGCCTCAGGCATCCATAAATGACTAAGCCGAATGCGATTTGGCGGTGTCGACTTCAGGTTCTCCTTCTTCTTCTCCTCCCGTCATCCACCCTTGAGTCACACTCGCTCTTCTCATCTGCTGCACACTTCACATCTTTGATGCTTGTCGAGTCCGGCCATCTGAAAGAATCTCCAGGTGCACGGCAATATCGCGATCCAATCGGTTCGCCTGAGAGGCTCGGATGCCTTCGCTAAGGGTCGCGTGGCTCAAGCCGGGCGGAAGTCCTGATTCATTGGGGAAACCGGGCGAAGGTAAGAACAGACGGGGCTAAGGATGGTCCGAAAAGCCCAGGCAAATATCTACTACATTTTCGTTCACAGAGTCGGTGGCCTCGCTGACTCATAACCTCTACACTCACCTGCGCGAGAAGATTTCATAGCAGCCGGCGAAGTGGACGAGGTGAAGATACTGCTCGTATCCCTTTCAATTCATGAGGTCGTGCCAACCGGGTGCAGACTTACAGGGTGCGATGTTCTCACTCTCATTTTGGTAAAGAGAACTCACTTCATCTCCAGCCAGCTGCAGAGCTTTAGTCACTCTCAGTCTACTATAAAACTCGCTGGCCATGCCCTATAAATGCTACTAACTTCTATAAAGCTATGAAAAGATCGATGGCAGGTCGTCGCTTACTCTCACGCCTCCGGCGTATGGCCCCGGCATTCTAAGCTCGAATCTGGAGATCGCGGGGCGTTACGAGAATACTCGACACGTGAAAATCAATTCGAAGGGCCAACAGAAGACTTCGATCGAATTCGTCACCGAGACGTGAAAGCGAAGGCGACCATTTGACCTCCCTCGTCTGGATGATTGTTCATCATATGTCTCCGGTTGGACTTCACTTCACATTTGACGCCGCACACCGACATCAAAAACGACATCGGCGTCTGTGGTTGGACTTTACGGATGACTGCATGTCTACCGACGCTTATGGCAAGCGAAGCGGGCGGCGACAGCAGGGCAAAATGCGGTGTCTGAAAGGGGCGCCCGTTCTTGCTGGGATACGGCACAGCGAATGAGGGATCTTCTATGACTGCTTGCAGCGTGTTTGCCTTGTGAATGACTCAGCCCGCAGCATATGAACATAAGGCAGGCGCGATCTGATTGAGCCACGAGGTAGGCCGCTCCTTCTTGTTGTGTTGGCAAACGCTGTCCGGCTGCTCCCGGGGCGCTCACTTGGTTGCTGTTTTCTTTCTTTCCATCTCCGCTCGAAGCCTCACCGACAACACCACAACATCAACACCAACACCTCCGCCAGCAGCTATGCAGACGGAGAACCGCATCATCAACACGACCTTCCCGGTCCATCTGCCGGAGATGGACGGGCTCCTCCTCCCCGCCGACTCCTTTGCCGCCCGCCTCGCCGCCGCCACCCCTGCCGCTGCCACAGCCGCCGCCAACGAGCAGCGTGACAAGAAGACTGACGGTGACAGTGACAAGCATGCCGCGCCCGCCTCGGCCTTCATGGCCGCCCTCAACCAGGCAGCCGTCCCATCGCTGGACGAGCATGACGGCAAGATGCTGACGGAGAACGCCGATGTCGCCTACCGCACGTCCGGAGATGCGCTCGTCGACCTCTTCTTCGAGATGGAGCACACCATCACAGGCGCCACACTCGCCCAAGTGCTGGAGAATTCGTGGGCCCAAGACCCAACCGCCACCCTCAAGATCATCTGGAACGCCCGATCCATCCATCTCGGCAAAGGCGACCGCAACGTCTTCTACCGCGCCCTCGGCTGGTTGTATCAGCACCATCCCTACACCATCCTACAGAACCTCCCTTGGTTGGTGCGCCCTATCATCTTGAAGAAGGCTCCCAAGCCAGACGTTGAAGTCAAGGACGATAAAGCCGCAAAGACTCCTGCTGAGGATGAGAAGACCGCCGCAAATGCCACTCAGGACGAGGAAGACTTCGACATGGTCGATGCAGAACAGCCAGAAGCCTGCTGAGCAACGGGGAAAGAAGGCCAAGGTCGAGGAGGATGCCAGCATTTCCGAGTTCGACATCAAGTTTGGCGTCGCTCATGGTTACTGGAAAGACCTCCTCAACATTCTGGCCCTGGCTGCCAATGGCGAGCTCAAAGTCGACGGTGATCCTGCCAAAGTACTCAACATCGAGCAGTCCAAGATACCCAATCACAAGCGCGAATGGACCGACTCCAAGGGCCGCCGCAAGGAAAAGCAAGCAAAGCTACATCAGCGTACACTCGATCTGTTGGCGACGGATAGCAAGTACAAGTATCTCCACCTGACCGTGGCTCGACTCTTCGGAGAGCAGCTTCGCACCGACCTTGCTCGTCTCCGGTCGGGAGCGCTCGGCAACACGAAGCAAATCACTCTTGCTGCCAAATGGGCTCCTTCGCATAAGGGAATGCATGACTGCCAGACGACCATCGTCTCGTCAATCGTCGAGTACCTGCATCCGTTCGACAGCGTCTGCGCAAATGCGCCTGTCGATCCCGCAGATCGCACTACGTATCTGAAGTACGCTCGTGAAGCCTACCAGAAGAGCTGCTCGTCTCTGCGCAAGTTCCTCAGCGTCGTTGAGCGGGACATTTCGGCAAAGGATTACGAAAAGATCGATTACGGCACCGTCCCCTCTATTGCGATGAACCGCTACGGGCCGCTGTTTGCGTAGAACGACACCGATCGATTCGATGCATATCTCAACAAGGTCCTTGCAGGAGAGGCGTCCATCTCCGGCGCCGTCCTCTTACCCTCCACGCTTGTCCGCGCCATGCGGTCGCCCGATCAGCAAGCCAGAAAGGGATCCAAGATTATGCGCGAGAAGGCTCAGCAAATCAGAGCCAAGACCGCCGAGGGGCAGTGGAACGCTCTGGTGCAGGAAATCAAGGACAGCGGCACCCTGGAGTCTTCCATTGCTGTTTGCGACGTTTCTGGCTCCATGGATTGGCCACAATTCGCCGACGGCACCGTTCCACTGGACTCCTCGATCGGTTTGTCGTTACTTATCGCCGAGGTGATGAAGCCGCCGTTTGGCGCTTCTTTCATCACATTCCACACTCAGCAGAGGTCCTGCGCGTGGGCGGCCCAGACGACAAGCGAAGCTTCCAAGAGAAGGTACAGTACATGAAGGGAGCGCCATGGGGTGGCTCTACTGATTTTGTGGCCGTTTTCCGCGATCTGATTCTTCCGATGGCTATCCGTGGAAAGTTGACGCAAGAGGAGCTTCCCAAGCAAGTCCTTGTCTTCAGCGATATGGAGTTCAACACGGCAAATACCTCTGGAGCTTTCGATGAATACGGCAACCGCGTCGATCAGCGCTGGACCACGTCTTACGAGCGCATCCAGCAAGACTTCAAGAACGCGGGATACGAGATGCCAAAGCTGATCTTCTGGAACCTCGCTGGCGGAGCGGGAAGCGTGGGATCGTTTCGGCGCGATGGAGACCCTGCTCCAAAGCCAGTTACGGCAGCAGAAGAGGGTACGGCGCTCGTGTCCGGCTACTCGCAGGGACAATTGAAGATGTTCCTCGACAAGGGACCTTCGCCGAGGCCGAGGAGGACGTGGAGATGGAGGAGCCTGAGGGCGAAGATGGGGAGGTCGTGGGGGTTCGGAAGCAGAAGGCGAAGCAGGACTCCAAGGCGTTGGTCGCGAAGGCCATCTCGCACGATGCCTATCGAGTGCTAAAAGTCGTCGATTGAGGAGTCAGCAACACCGTCTCGGATGACGACGGAATGCTGAAAACCGGAGAATGAGCAATCAGCAGAATCGTCCCACATGACGCCGAAGCTGCCTGGAAGCTATGGTTGATCAGCCATCTTTCAAGTCTTTCAAAGAGCCTGTACTATAGTGAGTCCGCGAGTAGAAAGCCGTGCCATTGAGCTCGGAAAATAGCTGCCTCGCTAGGACAAATGCAAACATCATGTCAAAACGCCGTGCCTCGTATCATGTCTGGGTATATGCAGCCCATCCCCTTCATCCCATCCCATCCTTGCCAATTCCTTCTTCCTTTATCCTGAGTCTTCCCGCTCTATCCTATTGTCGTCCGTCTCATTCGCTTTATAGATACTTCTGCGCCGCAACTCCCTCGGCCTTCTCTGTACTCTGCGTCTTGGCCCGAATGAACTCTTCCACCTTATGACTCTCCATCTCATCAACACGAGGATCTTCCTTCTTCTTCTCTTTATCTGCCTCGTTCTCTGTGTCTTTCTTCTCCCCTGAACTCAACCCGACCGCGCTCATCGCCGCTCCTACACCTGGGACACTGGCTTTTGCTGTTTCCATTGCCGAGGAAGCGTATTGTTGTGCGGTGGAGAGGACGCTACCTCCGCCGTTGGTGTCCTCGTTGCGGTAGAGGGGTGTTTCTTTGGGTGCTTGGCCGACTGTGCCGGGCTCCATTACGGCGTGTTGGGCATCGCCCTTAGAGCCGCGGACTTCGGGGGTATTGTTCTCGAGAGAAGGGTCCGAGGCGTGCGTGTAGGCTTGTTGGGCTAGCTTGGTGGAAGAAGTGCCTTGTCTTGTTGGCGCTGTGGATTCGGAGGGGGTGGACATTTTGGATGTGTCGTTGGAGGAAGTGGAAATGTCGTTGGTGTTGGTTTCTGTTCGCACGGCGGTCAGACCTCCGGTTGTGGTGTTCTTGTCTGCACCGGCGGAGGTGATGGTGCTTGCTCCGGCCCCTGACACTGCGGCGAAGAGTTGGGAGTGTGGGTTGCGGCCTGGGGAGAGGGCGAGACGGGCGACGTCGGCTTCTGGATGGAGCCCCGCGAGGACCTGTGGTGGTGGAAAGCAATGACGTTAGCTTTCTCAGCCTTGTCGTATAGATCTCCAACCAAGAAAGATTATCAAACGGCAAGTTTGTTCTGCAGCCCCACCCGGCGCAGGCGATCTGATGATCGATATGGCGATCTCAGATTGAAAAGTTGGTGAGAATGAAGTAAGGAAATAGTGAACATACCTGATCTCGCGGCTGGCCGCCCTTTGATCCCGTCTCGACGGCCACCAGGTCTCCATCTTCATCGTACCGCCACATGATGGGTCCTATCGGCAGCGTTCTGAATCCAGCTTCATTCTTGACATCCCTCTTCCACCGTAACGAGTTGGCAATTGCAGGCTCCAAGCTTGGCATCTCCCCAAATTTCCACTCCAACTTGCCGCCGTACTTCTTGGGAATGTTTTCCACGTCCACAAACTTCTCCAGCTCGGCCAGAGTGTTCTTATCTGACAGAATCGTGATTTTGGACACAGTGATTGGGTCAAACCATCGCTTGGCGTAGTCCCAGATTGTGGTGAAGAAAGACGGTGCACCGACGACGAAGATGTGGTCTAAAGTTTCCGGATAGTGTGCGGTCGCGAGACGTGAAGAGTCTTGCAGATGAGCGCGCAAGTTCCAGAACTGCTTCAGACTGACGCCACCCAAATCGACGATATTGGAGCTCTGGCTGACTGGTGTCTCTGTTGACGGACGCCCCGGGATTGCAGAGCACAGCGGCAGCACGAAACGACACAGATTCTCATACAGCGCGAAAAGTCGCAGCATTTTCCGCGGGACTTTCGATACAAGCGGGACCTCTCCTTTGTTGTCCTTCTTCTTGCGATCCGCATCCTTTTCGTAGGCTGTCACCTCTTTTGGGTTCAGGTGCGAGACTTCAAAGACGTAGAAGGGGATGCCTCTCTTATCGCGCCGCCCCGTCCACTGCGGATAGAGTCGTCTGGTCTGCTCGTACTCGTCCACATCGATCGTTTCGTACAGCGTATCGATCTTGTTCTCTTGCCGCCAGTCTTCGGTGTCTTTGAACTGACCAAAGGCATCTTGTGGTATAAACTTTCGTGCGCGGAGGTATCGGAGGAGCGTCTCGTCGTCGTGAGAGGCAGGAGTCTTGTCGTCGCCGGGAGAGTAGTAACCTTTGGATTGGCAGAACGACTTGAACTTGTCGAGAGCGGCGGTCTGGTTATCGGTGAGGTGGTTGACATGACCGGAGGGCCACTATCCGAACGTTCCGATCAGCACTCGGCTCGACAGTGATATCTTCAAGTCGTGAGGCGTGTTTACCTGAAAGGAATTCACTCTCTTGAGCTCGCCCCCATCCTGAGGTTGAGACATGACAATGACTTGCTTTGACACCGGATCAGCTGGGTTCCCCGGAGAGCGATATGCACGCCAGCGTCAGAAGGTGGTGCAAGAAGAAGTTGACAGGTGAGGAAACTGGTAAGAGAGGTAGTAGGAGAATTAGTAAATAATAAACGGTGTTCTATGAGAGTTTCGGTGGGATGACGGCATGGTCTGGTGTTAGCAGTGTTAGCAGGTCCGTCGGGAGCCGCATGATGCTCCGTGGATTGTGAAAGGCACGTCGGCTCTTGGACTGTTGCCGTCTTCCGAGGAGAGCCTCCAGCTCCTTCGTGTGATGACAAAAGTGAGACCGGAGATAAATTTTGCCCTGTCCCTCATGAAGATAGCCCATTCAACTGCGAATGTGAAACCGGTGTCTGTGCATGTGTTTAGCGTGCTTTTGGCGATTTGCACATGAAAGAGGCGGATGTGAGTGAAGGAAACGCGTCGAGACGAGATTCAAGGCGACGGCGACGGCAACGGCCACCACCCCGACCGCAGCGGCAACGGCCCGGGACCCGGCACGCGAGCCCTATCTTATCGCTGCGTCATTTGCACATAATCAATCATCCATCAATGTCTCGCTGACCATCACCCACAGCATTGATCAACCTCGTTCTCTCAACAAATACACACATTTACCATACCTCAGGATGGCTGTGGAAAATATCACAGGAGCACCCATCTCACGCCTTCCCGACGAACTCCTCGAAGCAATCGTCGCCTACCTCCCGCCTGCCGCCACCCTTTCCTTCGGTACTACCTCTCGCCGCCACAACAAGATCACCTTTGAGCCGCTCGTCTGGCGGCGACATTGTGTTGAAACATGGAAATACTGGGAAGATCGCCATGAGCTCGAGGAACGACTCCAACAACCTCCAAAACAGTCCAACTGGCGGCAACTTTACAATGAGCGTGTGCAGATCGACAGAGAAGCGTTGGATTTGTTTGAGAGCATGCTTCTACACCAGCAGAGGCGCTATGAACGAATGGAGAAGATTGCCGCGTTTGGATACGACGTGAAAGACTTGCTCCTACGGCAGAGGGATGAGACAAGTGAGGATGCGGAGGATGTGTTGGCAAGGACATATCATGCGAATGCCATCTTGGGACAGATACATCGCGCGACAGCGTTGGAGAAATGGACACGATCGCAGAAGAGGCAGATGGTCAGGCTGGAGGAAGTCTTAGGGGCGTATGATCTGTTCGTGCTGAGTGGAGAGAAGGGCGATTTGAAAGATGTGGACCGGGAGCTGGATCGTTTGGCACAATGCATCAGAAATCGGGACCCAGAATTTGAAGAGCTGAGTATACGGAAGAAGGCAGGGCAGATTGCAAAGTACCTGAGAAGCGAGGGTCTGGTCGGGAATCCAAACATCGAAGATTACCATGCATTGAGAAACAACTTCATCTCTATGGCCTTGTTCGACGAGGTCCACACATCTCTCCCGCTGCAGTCGGTTGCGATATACTGTGCAGTGGCGAGAAGGCTAGGAGTCAACGCGAAGCCTTCGAATTACCCAGGGCACGTTCACGCCGTCATTGAATCGCCTCCTGAGTTGAGTCTTGACGGCAGACCGCGAACACCACGACCGGATATGAACCAGGAGTTCATGTACATGGACCCGTGGCGTAGTTCGGACGAGGTGCCTTCTGTAGACCTGACAACGAGACTCAGTCAGATGGGCGCTCCTCCTCATCAACACCCTCAGCACCTTGGACCAGCAAGCACACTGGAAATAGCTCTCCGCACAGGCCGCAACATCATGACGTCTGTACAAGAAGCCCGCGAACGCCAACGAGGCATCACCCGCCACGGCTCCCATCCTGACGTCGAAGCGGCCTGGTACAGTATGCTCTGGTCGATGCTCGTTCTGGGTGACTCCAACAGCGCCGCGACCCTTCACCGCCGCCGCCAGTGTCTGCCCTACCTCGTCGAGCACTTCCAAGCACACTTCCCGGAAGACATGGGCCTCGTCGAGAAACACATTCCTTCCATGTTCGCAGAAGAGCGAGAACACCACATCCTCCTCCATCTCATCAACAACGCCCGCGCCAACGACCGAACTCTCGCCCCCCGCCCGCGAGACGAAAATGCGAAGAAGCTCGTCAAGTACAAGATCGGCCACCACTTCACGCACCGACGCTATGGGTATGAAGGCGTCATCATCGGCTGGAATATCCGCTGCGACGCCGAGCCTCGCTGGATCGAACAGATGGGCGTTGACGCTCTGCCCCGAGGCAGAGAGCAGCCTTTCTACAATGCAGTGTATGAGTCTTCTTCTCCTTGCAAATCCTTCTACTTGGCTCTCTGCGCACGCGCTGATCTTGCTTCCAACAGGGCGGACGATAAGAGCGTGCGGTACGTTGCCGAGGAGAACATTGGCGTGACTGAGCCTGGAGACAGCGTGAAGCCGTGCGAGGCGCTGATGCGGTTGGCGGGGAGGTATTTCAAGCGTTGGGACGATGTGGAAAAGAGGTTTGTGAGTAATCTGGTGCAGGAGTATCCGGACGATTGAGCTGCACACGTCGAGCGGCAAGGCTGTTCGTCTTTCATTCTAGAATGCCTTTGCAGGCAGTCAATATCAACATGCACCTTCGCCGCCATCACCGAAATCACCCATCTCATCAACCTTGCATCTCTTGTCTCACTCTCCGTTCCTCCTCTCTTCTTCCCTCTCCCTTATCACTTGCATCACATCCCTCACTGGAATCTGCCCGGCCTCTTTATACTTTGCAATCCTCCTCACAATCTCCTCGCAATCCATCCATATCCTTTCCCGATTTCTCAGTCCCAATAATTGGTTCCAATTCCGCTTAATCTCCAAGTACAGCATATACCAATTCGTCTGGTGCGGTGGAAGAACGTCTGGGACCGGAATCGGACGGTAGTCTTTGGAAGGGGAATAGACGTCGCGGGTGTTTTGTGCGAAGTCGGAGTGTGTCTTTGATGTCCAGAAGGAGTATGGGAATGTTATCTCCGAGATTGATGAGGATGGCAGGGATGCTTCCCAGAGCCAGGGCATTTCGGTTCTCAGAAGGTGGTGGAAAAGGGTCTGGGGGAGTTGGCGGAATGCGCGGGAAGAGAGGCGGAGCGAGGCGATTGAAGACCAGGGCAATTGGGTGAGGATTTGGAGGATTAGTTCCGCGGGCAGGACGGCGAAGGGGTCTTCTTGCGCTGATGAAGTGGGAGCGGATGTTGCAGTATTGAACACACTGGAGTTCGGGTCGAAATTGGGATCCGTGGAGATGGCAGACTTTAGGATTTTGGAGGAGCGAGGCGGGAGGTAGAGTGGGTTTGCGACGACCCATTCTGTTCCAGATTCGTGGGACCACCATTGCTCTTGCAAAGAGGTCGTTGGTCCGTTGCGTGGAAACGAGTGGAAGGTGTGGTAGTCTGCTTCTTGCTCATACCATCCTGTCAGGCCTGCAATGTCGATGCTTCCTGTTCTCAGCTTCGCTACGCGTTTGTAGACTTCTAGACAGTAGGGATGGAATGGAATTCCAACGTCGTCCAGTTGTTCTGGGTCGCTGATATAGTCCAAGCAATTTTGCGGGTCAGTGCTAGCTTTGCCGTGCCGAACGGGCAGAATGTCGTTATCGGAGCGCATTTCTGCCTCCGGCATACCATCTATGAGGCCGGTGAGAAACCATTCTCCGGTCCTTTCGAAGTCTTCGTCGTCTGGTGCGGGACTGAAGTCTGGACCTTTCCGAACGAGACACTGTAGGACTCGACAGCCACGCATTTCTTCGACGGAAATTTTGTGCCCGCTGTAGCCTTGCACTGTCTTGCAGCCGGGGCCTGCGAGGTGCTCTGTCTCGAAATCTTAGCTTCTGCGGCGCCTCACGAAGTGGTTGAGCATCAACGTACCATGACGATCGTCATCCAAGGGCAAAGGAGTCTCCTCGCCCCCAGAGGTCCACGGCGATTGAGGTGGATGCTCTTCGTTGGGGTCGATGTACATGCATCCCGATTGAGGACCGCATGCCCCATGGATTTCTGTGCTCAGAGTGCTAACTTCGATGAAGTTGTATGTTCCGGCATTGTCCGTGATCCATGCCGCGGATTTGGGCTCAACAAGATTCTGCCAAGAGTCATTAGATGGCCGTCTTGAGTTTGATAATGTTGAGGCTGTCTTACTCCATTTTCGTCGACTGTGGCTTTTCGAATGCGAGCGATATTGAAGCCGACGCCGCAGATTTGGCAGTAATCCTGAAGACCGACATTAATTTCGACCGAGTCCCGGACAAAGCCGGAACATGCCTTACCTCTGAGTACCCCATAGTGGATCGAGGGCAAGTGCGGTGACAGGATGACGACTTTCAACGCGAGATGTCCATGTTTTGAATTGTATGGTACTGCTTGGTACGGGAATGTTGAGCCGAGAAGGATTCAATGCTGCCTTCAGGCAGAACTGGCCGAGTTGCGTATGGCGGATATGATCTGCATTGGTGTGCTTGGCGATGCATCATTTTGACGAGGAGTACGACATCAAATATGTCTCATGAAAACATAGAATTGCTGGTTGTTCATGTGGGAATTGAGAGATGGAAAGAGAGATTCAGTTGTGAAGTCCAAGGTGTGTGGTTGGAAGACAGGATTCGGCGCTTCTTCGGCGATATTACAAACAGGCTACATATTAAATTTTTGCATTCAGACACATGACGGCGCGGTTGGGTTAATCAGCATTCACCTTGCCTTTTACCAGATGAATCCTTGGTCCACCGCAAAACGCCGCATTATCAATCTTTGGGAACTTAGTTCGCATGAGCCGAACTTTTTGCCTTTTATTTCTGATTTTTGTCGATTTAGATGAAGCTGGAATTTTGCTACAGCAATGGAATATTTTCAGTTTCGGACGCCGTCAAAAATCTCGTTCTTCAAATCAATTTGCCGGCCAGAATTTCTCTCTGCCGGGCTTGACCAGCGCCACGGCAACCTTTTTGATCCCGCTCCTCGGTCTGCCGTCTGCTAGCAAAACTTGCCGTCCGAAACAACACGCCGTGCCTCTCCCGCTCTTCACCCAAACCCATCGTCGTCTCGAGCCGTGGGTGCGACACGGTTCGCCATGTCAAGTGTACCTGGCACGGGATGCTTCCGACGAACATCCATTAGTGCCATGGGTGCTCCATTGGCCGCGACCTGGGCTTGCCTGAACCTCACCTCCTGTCCAACCTTGCTAGTCGGCGTATGCGGTGCCTGGTTTTGCCTGGCCCGGTATTGTGTTGCTTGTTGGTGCGTGGCGGCGTGGGCTGTGTTGCCACTTCTAACGTTCTACATTCGAGGAAACTACTGCAACGGCTCATACAGACATCCGGTCTTCGAAAGCTGTCGCTGGACGGGCACATGAGCTCTGGCAGTGAACCCGCTGATCCCGAGACATCATGAAATGAGCACATAAGCCCGAAAACGCTGCTGTTCTCACCGTCTACATTGGCCGTCGGAATAATGACTTCCAGTGCAGGCGTCAATGATACTTGGTCTTAGTACCTTGCTTCCGTGCGCCTGGGACAAGTAGATTACTGGTCGCTGAGGACGAGCTCATACTACTGAAGATTTCAGAGGATTTACCGAATGGGCTTGCGTGACGAACATGGGCAATGAGAGAGTATTCAACTGCGAGCATTTCCGAACACTGCAAAACGAACGGCAAGGTGAGTTTTGCTGTTCGATAAGCTCTTTCCTTGCCTTTCTACTTCTTCTCCAAGTCTACTTTAGACACTGAAGTCACCGCTGTCCTTGCTGCACTTATGAGAGCCAACTGCGTTTCTGACAGCCACTAGGGCTCTCTACACACCAGCGGTAAATGCGCAATCGAGGCATCCAGCCACATCCAAATTCTTTTCGTTCCAGACCATGCTGCGGCAGGGCCCAAATGCACTGTCAACCTGGCGTGGCACAGAAGCGAAGCGTTGTCGTTGCATCAGCCTCATTCCGTCTACCGCCACTCGCTCCACAGCCATGGGATTCCTGCTTGCACAGCAGCAGATCACGCGCAATCGGAACACCCACGCTCTCCACCTTCGGCTCCAATCTACGCCGTGTCAGCGCCCAAATTTACTGTCAAGGAGGTATTGTGCGGAGATGCGATCGCTTCACCGGGCTTCGGTCGCTGTCGCTCATCTCGCAGCCTCTGGCATCTGTTTTGGCTACCAGTAGAGCACACGCAATGGAGATAGCGGGCTTCTTCAAGGCTGACGCTCAATCTTACGCCATGTCAGAGGCCGAGTGCGTTGTCAAGCACGTATTTCGTGGATATGTCGTGGTCACCCTGCACATCAGCAGATCGTGCTCACCCAAGATTTTCAGATTCTCCAGAGTCGTCTTGTCCTATATCATACCGCATCAGAGACCTTGGCAGTGTGGACATGCCGTCCGATTCCCAACTTTCGTGGCGGCTGCCGCGAGACAACTCAACGCCATTGTGATTCGGTCTTCCTGGCACCAGCAGAACACACTCCATTTGAATCCTCGGAGAGCTTCCAACAGGGCCTTGCTCCAGACCACCTCACCTCAAAACCCGACTCAGTCGTCAAGAAGACCCGCGCTGAGATGCTCCCCGGTCTTGTGACATAGGCAGGAGGCATGGCAGCGATAATGACGGAAGCCAGACCAATGTACCTACCTTCAACAAGAGCTTCGCATGACAACCGGTTCCGATTCCGGCTTCCGGGTATCTCAAGTACGAAAAGTACGTAGAGAAGCCATTGTGTTTCTTTTGCAAGGTGATGCGGTGCCCTCCTGAAAGACTTGTTGAGTCCATGGAGGAGTGCAAAGAACGAGATTCTTTTGCGAAGGGCACGCACTGAGTGTTGAAAGAGACATGGGGCATATCGGCCTTCGAATGATGGCGGTCGAAGTAGGGGCATTCACCGACCGAGAGTGAGCTCCCGACTTGCCCAGACGCCCACAAGGACGACGCAAGCCGGGCTGACGGTACGACGTAAGAATTCTGAGCATATAAAGCGAATTGTCAAAGTCGATGTTGTTGTCGATGGGAAGAAGTGATTATTGTGAAACCGAGGATGATGTTTTGATCGGCTCGTCGGCGATGAGCATGCTAGCTACGGGAGTGGCCGCTGGATCCCTGCTAGCGCAACTCTGCAGCGGGGAAGCACGAGACAGCAGGCTTCAGGTTTGAGTGATGCTGCACAACGACGACGACAACGACGTCAAACGCGGCTGACAAGTCACTCAATCCGAAAGCCACAATCTCAATATCGCTGAGGATCAGCCTGGTCCTGGTCGTCTGCAAATACGCCTAACGTGTCATTTCACCCCACATATCCTCCTTTGCAAACGGATAAGATCATTTAATATTTGCGACAACACTCAAAATTCGAGCTCGTTGAGAGCAACACCAGATCAGACAAGACAACATGGCAACGGCGGCATCGGACGAGTCACAATCGGCTGTTCAGCTCACTCCGACTGAGAAGTTCTTCCGATACTTCCAACATGAAGTTACAGGTCAGGCAGCAACGGCAAGTTCTGCGACGAAGAAAGTATATTAGCTGACTTTTTGAGCTGTCAGACTTGCAACAGTCCATGGAGCGCATCAAGAGTCTGGGTGCGATCTACGGCGAACGTTCAGACGCCATCGATCACTGCCGCCAGTCAATTTCCCGGCTGTCCAACGAAGTCCAGGATGCCTCATCATATCTCCCAGCTTACGACCAGCGAGCCTACGGTGACGCCATCAAAGCTCTCAACAATAAGTTGCAAGAAGTCCGCGATGCTGGAGCGCCGAGGCAAAAGTTTTCATTCAAGTCCGGCGGCGCCATGTTTACTGCCAAGAAGAATGAGTCTGCAATCAGCTTGAACGATGCCGCCGAGCTCGCCATCCAGAGGCAAAAGCAGATTTCCGAGCCTTCCACCAACGCCTCGGGCGATTCAAGCTACGTGAATACTCCAGCAGCCAACAGGACGCCGGAACCAGAGAAAGCCGACGACGGCGAGGCTCAGGACAGCGGCACAGAAGTCACAAAAACCAAGAGCGACGGTCTTCTCGCTCCCGATACCGCACGCATACGATCGCCTTCATTTTCGGACAGCAATGCCGTGACCATCAGCAATCATGAGAACATTCACATTGTTCTACCCACTGCGGCAAGCCACGCCACCAGTTCTGGCACAGTCTCGCAACTCAACAACTCGGTTGTCGACATGTCACAACCAACGACACAAGGCAAACCCTTTGCCACTCTGACTTTGAAGAGTATCTCATCATCTCTGATTGTGTGTGGCCACGTCAGCGGATCAGCACACATCACCAACGTGAAAGACTCCGTCATTGTCGTTGCGTGTCGGCAGTTCCGTATGCACGAATCCACAAACTGCGATGTCTACCTCATGTCGACCTCCAGGCCCATCATCGAAGACTGCTCTGCGATTCGATTCGCCCCTCTTCCTGAGGTATACATGACGGCAAATGACCACGACGTGAAAAATCAATGGTCCAACGTCGACGACTTCAAGTGGCTCAGGAACGAGCAGAGTCCTCATTGGAGCCCACTAGAGCCTTCCAAGCGGATTGCAGACAAAGTCTGGCTGGAGACTGTCCCTGGTGGACCTGAATTAAGCGTGGACAATGTTCTCGACGCTGTCAATGTACCGAGATAGCTGGTCTTCCTCGCAACGTCGACCTGAGGAGAACCTGCAGAGAGATGTGTAATCCGGAGCACTTGGGGAGATGGAAGGACATTCCATTTTCGGTAATGTATTCTAATGATTCTCAATCGAAATGGCGTTGATCGCCTACTCGTTACTTGGATTTCCACAGTTCCCCAGGCTGCTGAGCTGTTTTTACGATCTCACTCGCAGACGCACTGATGTGTTGTTTGCTCTCGTAGCGCTGACACTCAGTAGTGTCTCACGAATTCCAGAAGACTGAAGGCTCGAGGTAGTCATGTCGAACGTTCGGCCCACTCAGGTCTCAGGCATCTTTACTGCGAATTGGTGAAGTCCATTTATGGCGACTGAATGTCGCGATTGAGAGATTCTGCGCCCCTATCGATCTCTTTCTGCGCTTCATACAAGAGCACAGCACTGGTACAGAGCCCACGGCCTCCACCCACGACACACACTGCAACTCTGCCACGACCCACCACCGCCCCGTTGTACTTACTGAACCCAAAACTACTTCATCGACTGAGCTTCGTCACTCTCCTGCCCAACCCTTCAAAATATGAGCAAGAGACCAATCAGTCCCGGCCAGGCCGATGAGCACCGCAAAAGGTCTCGCAAAATCAAGCCTGGCACACACAACAACGACCATCACCAGCCAGCAAGGCCATCTCACGACGAAAGCACCATTGAAATTGCGCATCCGCATGAACGGCGGTGGGGCGACGGACACGGGCCAATGCATTCAGAGCGTAGAGCACGTATGGAAGAGATAGCGTCGAGTGCTCCTCAATTTCGCACAGACAGTCGCAAGAACGCAGGTTAAGCAGCGCCGCTCGGCACGGCCGCGTCGAGCCAAGCAACGAACAGGCTGCAGGTTCCAAAGGCATCCACGCATCAAAACACCAACACTCCAAAGCGATCGAACCCATCAGCACATGCTCATGAAGGTGCCAGTTCCGGGCACCACCATCAAACAAAGAGCTCTCCAAAGCCAGACGAAGCATCGAGTCGAAAGCGCACTCGACCCCACGCAGATCCATCATCTGCGAAACCAAATCCTGGAAAACGTAATGGTCCAAAGAAGCATCCTCGCGAACATACGTCTACTTCGCCTGACGCCCATCAGGCGTCGTCTGGGCGTGGATCAGAATCAAAGCCGCCTCAAATACCCCGTTACACTCCGAGAGCGCCTCCCTTCAGTGAGAAAGGAGTCACCACCTACGGTGAGAGTGTTGGTGATGTTTCGGGCCCTCAGAATAGACACAATCCCTACCTGAAAATTGCCGTCAAGTCTCGACAGGAACGCGATAGGCTCCGAAACTCCATCTCCTCATCTGCGGGCGACACTATCTGTTGGGCGATCGATATGTTTCCACACGTGGACAACAGACCCAATCACTTTCCAGATCATGTTCTCGATGTCAGCAGTGCTTGGTTAGAGCCTTTTGCGGAGCTTCTACGGATTGCCAAGGGAGACTTCAAGACGGCGTTTGAATCGATTGGTGATGCTGTGGAGAAGCAGTGCAAAAAGCGCCATGGTAAGATGTGCAGCGACGATGTGAAAGAGGCAATCGGCCTTCACCATGAAAAGATTGGAGCCGCACAAGCCAAGGCTGCTCGATCGAATTATGGCAAAGGCTGGAACGAACGCACCAAGCCAAAGCAGAATGCTGGGCACGATTCATCGCAGAAGCCTGCTCCTCAGTATGAGACGGCAGAAGACGAGGAAACGAAAGATGCTCCAGGACAAACAGAAGCTCAGGAAAACGACAAGGATGCCAAACAATCTGCACCGGACTCGACGCCGGCTTCATCAAGCAAGTCAGCAGAACCTATGGACGTCGACCTCGAAGATGCCATTGCAACACCCCTTCCGCCATCTCCAAAGCCAGCTAACGCTCCGACCTCGCTCGATTCACACATTCCATAGACTTTCCCATCATTCGATGCCCCCTCCACAACAAATCTCGGCGCTCCCAAAACGCACCCAGCACGCCGATAAGCAGTCGAAATCGAGCAGAAGCATGCGCACGGATCATAGGAAGCTTCGCAAACCCATGGCACAGTCACCCCGAAGCATGACCCTGAATACAGGTTGGTGGAGACGGAGTTGTACACATGGCGAGTGTTTCCTGGCTCTGGAAAAGCATGTTCTGAATATAGACATCCGTTGCTAATCGTCCAAGGGAGCCGTGACGTAGCTTGTTCAAATTGTTATTCAATTCTGAAGACTGCAGACGAATTCGGCGAAAGGCTTATCATTAGTGGCAGTCTTGCAGACAGGCCCGACTGGACTCGCCTATAGGGCAGACGAGCGCTTGGGCTCGCACAGTCACATCCCAATGAGGACGTATTCGAAATGGAGCTCTCTTTCCAGCATAAATAGGCTGGGCATCCCCCATCCTTCCTTCTTCCTCTTTCTCTTTCCTCCCCATGAACCACATCAACCACATCAAGCAATCTCCAACTTCAGCTGCATAGCACCTGCACTTCACTGCGGAGATAAACTTAACACGACTACAAACACACATACACACACCCAATCACCATGGCTACTGCCCCGACGGCTTCCTTCACCGGCCTTCCACCCTAACTCCGCGACCACATTTACTCCTTCCTGCTGGTGTCTCCCGACAAAATCACTGTTGGGCCGAGAACCGACAACACCGACAACCAGCAGGAGGACCGCACCGCTATCAAGGCCTTTTCCGCTCTGAGCGCCACCTGCCGTCTGACCCGCTACGATGCCTCGGAGTGTTTTTACAAGAAGAACAAGTTCGCCATCTACCCATTCCAACAGCGGATGATTTGTGTTCCATTCGACATCTTCAGCCCATGCTATCATTCAACGGATTACGAGGTGGAGGACATCCCCATGACCCACGATCCGGAGACCCGACACGACAAGTTCACGGCTGGGGGGAATCAGAAGAGAGATGACAAGTTCTGGATGATGCGCAACATTCAAATTCACGTCGGAACGTGGGCGTTTGCTGATCCAGTACATCGCCATGCGAGTGATTGGATCGACGGCTCTATCGTTCTAGAGAATCGAGTCAGATCTAGGAAAGGGTTCAAGGTGGCTTTCAAGATGAGGCACGAGAGTGATCGTGAATACGCGGAGGAATCGACGTTGCAACGGGAGGTCTATTCAAGATTTGACAAATGGATCAAGGCGATAGGGGACATTGTGAGGGGAAAGGAAGTTCTTACTGCGGAGATGATGAAGAAGGTTGTTGACGAGTGCCGAGATATGTCGTGTGCGATGGTGTACGGGTATGGAATGGAGGAGCAGAGTTGTTGATTCACATCGATTGCGATGAATGGCATTGGCTGGCTTCTGGACGAGGGATCGGAAGGCCAAGTGCGCAAGAGGGGGGCCATCAGGCTCGTCGACAATGTTCGATGCCCTGGAGGCTCCTTGATCATAAGAATGTCTCAGAAAATTGTTCAACTGAGGACCTCCATCAATAGCAGATAGTATCACGTTTAGCACAGAAAGATCGAACCAGTCTCGCTCTCTTCTCAAATTTCTATGATTGTCAGTGTTGTCACTCACGAAGAGCTATCCACGTCTTTTGCGACGGATGATGGTGAGCACGAGTCTCTGTCCAAGAGCCGGGTCGAAGGAGCGTCGAATGTTCGAGAGAAGCACAACTTCTCCAGGCAACATGAGAAGACTATCGCTATGCTATGACATGAGCCGGAAGTGTGAGACGTATTTGATCGAATAAGCACTTTCAGAGAACTCAAAGCACTTTGAACCTCTCCGGTCGGATGTTCAATCTGTCACCGTGTCGCATGTTCTCTGATCTCCAGAGCCTGCAGCGGCTCCAGATGCACCTGGACGCTTTTGTCGAGACCGCCTCTGCCGAATTGCTTCCTCCGCAGCAGCACGGACGTCATCAGGATGCAGATAAGTCACAGAAGCCGCGCCGGTACGATCGACAGCATTGCTGAGCAGGTTCACAACGCGGACCCAGTTGGTACGTTCTGCCTGTAGCAAAATGCACCAGTTTTTCAAGCCGATATCCCCTAGTTGCTTCTCTTCGTCTACGACCATCCGCAAGAGCTCCTCGGCGAGTATGGCTAGACGAACGTTACTGCAACAATCCCAGAGACATGCGTCGATGATCAGTTGGATTACCACCAAGATGGTGGAGTTCGTCGCCTCTTCGATCTTTCGGCATGTTGTTTGGGCGCCGCGGGAGAGTTTGGAGCACTCCTCTTTCGAGAGGGAGTGGAGGCTGAAATTAGTCCACTTGAGATCGCCAGACATGCTGAGAGGGACAGACGTGCTTTGAGAAGTCGAGGCGAGTCGTGGATGTTGTTTGAAGGGTCACACGGTCCAGCAGAGTGGTAGGCCCTGTGCGCAAGGCTGGTGCTTGTCTTCGGAACTGAGTTTGGTGGGTGTGCACGCCTGTGCGAAGAGAAAATGGTGCTCTTGAGTGTTGTAGGTTGTGCGAAGCCGCTTTTTTGGCTGAAGACCTGATAAGAGATGCGAGATCCATAGTCGGGCGAAAGGGGTTCTTTTGTACGGTTCTGTCGCTCCGCAACGTGAAGGTAAGGTGTAAGTGATTCCCATTAAGCTTGACAACGCCATTATACCAGGAGAATGCATTGTTGCTATCGACTTACTAGCTCAGGCGCAGGCTGGTGTCGTGAGTGGTGTGTTGTTCGGGCCGCTCCTTTGTCCCACTTGGCCCTTCACGTGAGACAACGAGGTCGCGAGTCTCAGACCATTGTTCCAAAGGTGAAGAGAAGGGTAAACAGGGCGCGGAGCATCGAATCACGGCACTGTTAAACTTGTTGCTGCTTCGTTGTGGCCTGGTGAGCTTCCCGAGTGAAATGATGTATAAGATAGAACAGTTAATTCTTCTGAGCGTAAGGGAATCTGGTATTGTGAGTATAATATGTACAGCCAACGTTCCAAACCTTGTCCTTGCACCCGCTCTCTTCTCATCTATGAGGTAGCGGACTGGACTGGGACGTCGATGCCGTATCGCTCCTTGATGCGCTCCGCTCTTCGCTGCTCGTATCCCGGAGCGTATACACCTGTGCAGTGTCAGCCTAGTACTCATTCTCAAACGCCTGCTTGCGGCACGAGTCTCCCTCTCGAAGATCAAGATCTGCCAGTTGTACGCACCTCGTCCCTCACCCAGCTCGTTCACGGTCTGCTCAATCGGCCTCCTCCTGTTCTTTCTCATGGCTTCTTTCCGGCTTACTTCATCGACGTCTGGATCTGCTATGTAGCCCGAGAGACGACCACCGGTGTATTTGTAGGCGGACATAAGGATGGCGAGGCCTGTGCCAAAGCCAAGCATTGCGGGCGCGGAACGGACTGTCCAAGAAACCTCAATTAGCATACTGCAACCAGCCCGGCAACTCGGTTTGCGATCTCATACCTCTCAGTCCAACGAGCGATCCCGCAGCAAGACCTGCCCAGGTCGTGTTCCAGGTGTCATCCTTTTCTCTCAAATTGGCCGATGCGTTCTTCACAAACGCAAAGGTTCCTCCCATGGAAGCTGTTCAGGACCTCCGTTAGCGCTGGCTTCCACCCATTGCGCGCGCATATCTGCAGATATCCATACCAAACAACGCGATTGATCCTCCTGTGCGAGTGATGAAGCTCATGGCGCCGACGTTTTGCTTGGTGAGGGTGCTCTGGATCGCGGAGACGAAGGCGCCTGCAGAGCCGGTGACCCCGAGGGCGGTGATGGTGGGACCGATGGCATCTTTGGGTTGGTAGACGCCCACGACCTGGTCGGCGTCGGCGACTTGGGTCGTCATCGTGGGCGGAGAAAGCGGCGACGGCGAGGGAGGGGGCGGAGCGGAGAGGTTGTCGCGATGGGGGTGGTTGCGGGTGTTGTATGGAGACACTCAGGATGTGAGGTCAAGCTCGATTGCTGCGTTGCGATTGGCTCGGCAGCCACGGCTCCTCCCGCAGAGCCGCATTCCCATCCGTCTGCCGGGGGCCGCTAGCTGCGACAGCTCGGGCCCTTTCACATGCTCCGACAACTTTCCTCTTCTCCGTGACTAGCTTCACTTTAGCTCTTCCTCCCTTTTGCGCCTGCCAACATAATGTTTACTTCTCACATACAACTGCGATAACATTCAGCTCACCGACATCATGCCTCGCCGGCGTCGTCCTCCGCGGCCGGGAGCTCTGGCAGATCTGGCTCCTCTCCGGATCCTCACCCAGATCTGCCTGCTCCAGATGTTCTACTATATGGTCGCCGTCATCCTCATTATCTTCACCACATTTGTCGCCGGCAAGCACCCAGAGCCTGGGATGTTCTTCGACTGGCGGCGCGTGCGAGGAGATGTCACCACTGGCTGGACGTTGGGCTTGTGTTGGATGCTGGACAGCTTGGTCACGTAAGTCAATAGCAACTAATCAAGCGCCTCTTTGAACGCAGGCTCACATCACCTTTTAGCGTCATTCCAATTCTTTTGTTGATTGCGAGGAGTAAACTGGTCCCCGACTTCGCCTTGACGATCCATTTCATCAACTTGATCATCACCTCCCTCTACACCCACGCCATCCCGAACACCGTCGCTTGGTGGGCTCTGCAAATCTTCTCAGTCGCCTTGATGATATCGTTGGGAATGTGGGCCTGCCAGTGGCGAGAGCTGCGACCCATGGTCTTCGGGGGCAAGTCGAAGCAGCAAGGAGAGGGTTCTTCGGCGCAAAATGGACACCCGCCTGAGGCCGACGAGGAAGCTGGTTATGAGATGGGAAGCAGCAGGGGTGGCAGAGGAAGAGACGGCGCGGGCACATATGAAATGGTCAACATGCCTGCAAGAGAAGAAGGTTGAGAGTACTAGGACTATGGAATCCATGCCACGTTATAACAGTCACAACACCATCCTCCGCTCCTAAACGCTCAGAACGCGACGAGAAGTACCCAGGACCTCTTGCGACACAGGTGCGCCTCGGTTCATCACAGCAATCCTCCCGCATCTTCAGGAGCATGCATAGCTTTCCACTTCCCTACCGCCGAGCCACCACCTCTTCTACGATGCCGCCTCGTCCGCGAACCTCACCAGCCCGTCTTTCTTCGAGAACGAACTTTTCCACTTCTCTGAGACATGCTTTTCCCTCCCTCGAGTCCGACTCGCGTACGTCCAAATTTCGCACTGTATTCGATCGAGCTGTTCAGGAGCGGCGAGCTTTGGTGATGTATGGATCATGGTTGTGATGCGGGCCGTGACAGGCCGTAAAGGGAGGTTAGGTGCTTCCCCTGCAAGGCAAAGGTGTCAGTGAGAAGAGCATGGACACGAGCTGCGACGGAGACTTACGAGTGAACACCCTCTTGCCCAGCGGCACCCACAGATGCACCACCTCGCCATCGTGTGTTGTAATGAGCAGGCCGACAGAGTTCTCTGCCGCATCGAATTGGAAATATGGCTTGCGCGGGATTGGGATGGTCTGAGGTGGTGGTATTCGCTCTACCGGTTTGGCCAGTGGATGTTGCTGCGCGTCCTGCTGCTCGAAGACATTCCATCGCGGAAGAGTGACCTGGTTGATCGGGTTTGCAGCACAAAATACAGCGAGGAAACTGCAGAGTAATGATGAAAAGACGGCGCCGCGCATGATCTCTGGATGTGCCGTTTGACCCGGTGATGATCTGGGAGACTCCGATGGGCCAGGATAGCGGTCTCTCTGAGCAGTCGACCGAGGGAGTGACGAAGGATGCGGACAATAAAGATACCAAACGAGCGACAAAATCCAAGCTTTTGGGCAAATGGATTTGGTTTGGGGATCCGGGCTGAAGCGCGATAGAGATGGGATCCTGCACCTGTCTACTCGCCAACTCATCAGCAACCTCTCACTTCACAACGTCAGGCAGTAAACAATACGTTTCTCTCCGGCAGCGGCTCTCCGAAGGGAAAGAATGAAGTGCACGGCATGCCGTGCCGGACGACGCGTGCGGAATGCAGGCGTTACCACTCGGCCAGCTTCACACATCCATCTGGACTTTCTTTGCATGCGCTACGACGCGCTTTCCTTCACACTGTCACTTTACTACATCTCACGATACGACAGAAATTCGATTTCTCTTGCGCAGTATGACCAATTTTGAGGCTCTTTTGGGTGTAGGTTTGGTTGTACGTCGTGACGGTGGCGCTAGAATGGTGTCTTGATCGAGCAAGTCCGGTTCTGCTCTTCACCGCTAGATGCTCTGACTTCGTTGACATTTGTCAGATGGGTAAAATGATCTCAGTTACACCTAAGACGCAAAGTTCCAAATTGCTCTGTTCCTCCGCATGGACAGATACCTCTGGCGGAGACTTTACCATCAACAATGATCGCTGCAACTTTGAAACTGCCAAAAGGAAATCGAACACTGGCTCCGCTACGAATCAAACGTAGATCTTCTCAGGCACGAGGAAGGATTTCACCCGTTACAACCGAGCATCAGCTGTGCGCATTTGGGCGCTTTGGCCCGACAGCCCCCAGGCGCTTTGGCCTCCAATAGGCCAACCCTGGCGCTTTGGCTCTTGGGAAGGGTGCTCTTGTGTGCTGGGCGTGCTAACCATTGCACCACGGGGCCGAATTGAGAGTTTGAGATGATGGTTGAGGGGTTGAAAGTCATGAAGCAGGTTGGTAGGGAGAAGAAGATGGAGGCATGTGAGACTGGCAGTGAAAGTTGCGCCAAAGTCTGCATGGACTCACTCCATCTTCACATGATGACTTTGACCTCGGAACTGTTCTTGTTTTGTACGTCAAACGCCGTGCTTGTGGATATTCTGAATTCGGGAAATACATCGTCCCAGTAAAAATGGCAAAACAAAAGACCAAAAATCGAGATTGTCTGGCTCTGGTTCCGCTACGAATCGAACGTAGATCTTCTCAGACACGGGGAAGGCCGATACAACCGGGCACCTTAGTACGAGTTTTGCGTCAAATGCGCTCCTACTCGCAAGGAACCTCCACTTGTCTGCCTGAGCAGGGACCACACCATGGCTGTTAGGCCTGGATTTACTGGCCATAGGTGCCCTTTCATGCTGGATGTGCTAGCCTCTGTACCACGGAACCGGATAAGAAGGATGGGATGACAGTTTGGAGGTTCAAGGTGATCATGTAGGTTGGTTGCAGAAGACAAACGCAGAAGCAAACAAGGGAGCATGTGTCGAAGCGGGCAGGGACTTGGACACTCAGCTTTCTTCGCTTCTCTCAACGCTGATAAAGCTGGAATATCCTTGGAAAGGAGTCTCGAATGTTCATTGTGAACGCTCTTTGAGTGCCTTCAACAGCGGCTTCTGGATAGGGAAGAGAACGAATCAGCCGGGTTAAGCAACAAGACACACGAAGGAGCACATGAGACAATTGGGCTGGCCGGAGCTACTGGGAATTGTATGCTCCATGTGCGAATGATATTCTCGCCCGGAACGAACTCGAACCAACTTGAGCCAAATCTATGTAGAAGGCCAGTCCAAGGGATGCCCACAGCACGCGTGCAGCAGCGAAGTCATGGCGGCAAATGCCACTGTGGACTCTCTCGATCGTCGTCACAACTCTTGGAATGGATTCGCTTCCGTACGATTAGTGTGATCATGCACGTGGAGTCTGTGGCCCCCGACTACCATCTGAACGCCCAGCCCTTCAGCCACATGCTCATACTTGGCACCGACAACATCGTCACTTGATGACGATAGAGGGAAAAGCCAATTCCGCTAGTCTGATGGAATATCACTGTTGAAGACAGCCATGCGGGATTTGAGAGCTTCCGCTGATCCATCTGTGTGCTGCTCCGCCACGCTTGGCTTTTCAGCTGCGGATATCCCTAAAGGACTGGCTCTACACAGGCTGTCCCAGTTCAATCTCGCTTAAATAGGCTTCACAAACGGGCCCATCTTTGCGGGATAGCCATGGGCACTCGTTCCGATGGTGAGATGACGGCGATGCTCTCGCCAAGCTGTATGGAGTTCACATGGACTGATAGGACGGAGATGGACCTACTCATATACTGTCTGATCGTCGCTCGCTCCTGGTTCTACTACCATTTCAGATCAACGATACTACCATCTTCCTGATCCGGTCATCTCGAGCTTTGCTCACCGTGTACCGCTGCTTGCCCGCTGTCGAAAGCCAGTACTGACAAGATGGCAAAAGACACCAGAGTCAGCTTCGCAGAGAATCGTACGTGCTCTTCAGGAGGCCATCGTCTCCATGCTGATGACCAGTAGCCAACGTATACCTTGATCTGAAGCCTTCGACCGATAAGAACACTTCCGCACATGAGTCTCGCCGACCATCAGATGCTATGGAATGGTTGTATCCGCAATGTTGGCTTAAGAAATGTTCAGACCGGAGTAGATCAAGCTCCGTCTCGTACGACACGCATCACCTGTCAGCTGAAGAAATCAAATGGAGACAGGCTGTCGAAGCCAAAGAGAAAAACGGCTGGAAGAAACTCATGTCCTATGGATTCATGAAATAGGTAGGTGGCGAAAATCAAGAGGGCTTTGAGCTCGAGCTGACCACTATCGCAGGTTTCTCGAAATACATCATTGGGTCTCTCCTATTATCTATCTCTGTTTCGTGCCACCTCCTTCTCTGGCTGCTCCAAAGCCAGGTTCTCCGAACTGCTGACTGGCGGTAGCGGCGCCGTGTGGTTCGCCTTCAAGAAGCCACTACCATGCCTGCTTAGCCGCTCTATTGCATACTCGGTATACTCCTCAGCGCTCCTCAGCGGCAGTGTATCTGATCGCGCAATGTCTTGACTACTCCTCGCAATCACCGGAGCAGGATACGCAACTCCGTGTACACCGCTTTCCAGCTCTTTCAATTCATGGAATCCTCGCGAATCTCGTTGTGCACGGGACGAAGACAGGTGCGTCGATGTTCGAGTCGGTTGCTTGCTACCTTCGGCGTAATGGCTGACACTGCTGAATCCACGAGACAGTGCGTCGCGCAGGTATTGTCGGAAGAAGACCCGCAGTGAAGGAGCGCAGGCGCAGATGATGGCGAGTTGAGTCTCGACGATGGCCCAAGCGAACAATTCGAAGCCGATCCATGTGGAGTCGTAGTAGGTGTTGATCGCCCAGAGATAGTATGCCCGCGCGCAGCCTGCTCCGGAAACTCTGTCTTGAGGTCAGTATGGTTTCAATCAGGCACTGAGAAGGACCGCGAGACTCACAAAAGGCCCAGAGCAAAGGTTGCGTACAATGCAATCTTCTGCCTCTTGGTTGCGCCCAAGTTGTAGTGGCTCAGCATGGCCCACGGCAATGCCACAGCGCATAAATCACTGACCACGCTCAGAATGCCCGCCGATATCGCCAGCTTGTTCCCGTGCGTCAAGCATTTGTACTCTTTCGTGTATTTGAAAGTGAAGACCTCCCAAATGGCCTCCATCGGAATGCAAGTGCAGAGGTATGTCACAGTGACTGCAATACCGTATGAGGCTATGAATACCAACGCCGATCGCAAGGCCCAGATCCATCTTCGATCGAGCGTGTCGTGGATCATGCGTCGGTAGAAAAGTAGGACGGAAAGTTTGGTGCAAACGGTGCTGACGACGAAGAAGACCTGCGATAGCCACCCGTTCAACGCTGCGCCGACAAGCCAGTTGAAATGAATATCCCAGACGTGTCGATCGAGGCCGTACTTCTCCGTGTCCAGCCATATACAGACGCTCTCGCCGGCGGAGAAGACCTGTAATGATTCCATCAGCGATTACATCAGATGGTGACGGCTTCCAATTGACATACCCAAGCGACTGCAATCAGCAGGTCGTCCCATCCAAATGCGCCGGCCAGCTTCTTTGCTCGCAGGTAAAACCTCCCGCACACGAGTAATGTCGATGTGATCTGCCAGGCGAGTATGAATCCGGGCATCCAGCCTCTGGTAACGGGATTAACATAGTTCGGCGACGGCCACGAGGCGATGACTTCTGGTGGAATTCCATTGATCAACGACTGTAGCGACATGATGCGATTGTCGATAGAGCGCAAGTGGAAGTCATGGTCCGAAGTTATGGACGTACAAGAGGAAGAAGACAGTGAGGCTCCTACTCCATATTCTGATCAGATCTGTAACATGTTGACGGTGGTCTAGACGAGGATCCACGGGTAGCTGCCCATTTGCATAAACACGGCGAATGATAGACGCCGGGAAGGCTTCCGCAGCGCTGGGACATCGTAACAAAAGAGGTGCGTGTGGCTCCAACTGTTCGATCAAAACAATTCATCGCCTGTCTCTTTCTAGCTGGCCCCTCGAAGTGGGTTGAGAGCGCAGAAGCCCGGCGCTTGTGGCCATCGACTTGTCATTTTTTGAACTTTTGACAGCTGCAGGACTCCGATTTCAGCTCGTGCGAACAATGCATTGAGCTTCTCCGGCCAGTCGATTCCTTCTGTGCCACGCTATCACAGCGTGTAGTACAGAGCGATGCGCGTCTGTCTAAGAAGAAACAGCCGATGCCGGTGAACTGGATCTTTCTGTCGGGCCCGGCACGAGATTGGGTGTAACAGCGTCGTTAATGGCCGGCGTTGATTTTCCGTCGTCGTGGGATCAACTGAATCATTTCCAGGCCTCATTTCGAAGTATCTTTCCTAATTTCTTCCAATCTGTATATTGCTCTCGCTAAGCTGCATAGGCAGTCTTTTGCCGATGGTTAATCGTATTGAACGGCTTTGAGACCTTTATACCGACGAATGATACTCGACAGAGCTTATGCAAAGTGGGATGATTGATCGACCAGTTTCGATTGTCGCTGCATCGGGGAAGTGCGCAAGCGGAGAGTCGGAAGCGCCCGTACAAGGATATCAAAACCGATTCGAAGACTGCTGCAGGTGGAGAAGTTTTTCCCCAGATGGTCATCGGCTTCTGGACATTCTCGTCAAGTCGCCGTCTTCAGACTCCAATGAAGAAGACATCAGACGACATTGTCTTTCGATGCTGTTGTTGCCCATCAATTTTTTCTCACCATGCTTGTTGATCATTCGTGTTGATGAGACAGGAAAGAATGCAGGCCCCTTCTCGCCAGCGAGTACCGGCTCCGCTCGTTGTCACGCTGGAGCTTTCGCCAGGATCATCATCACATGCTCGTAGAGCTTGGTATTCACTGATAATACATATGATCCCAAGCATCCAAGAGGGCTTGGAAGAGTTGTGTTCTTCTTGGCTCGCGGTGTTCTCAAAGCCACGACCAAACGTCAACCTCAACCAGGGTCGCTCCCGGTTCGGGAAGTTCCGGAGCCTTCTCCCGGTCATCACGAGACGCCGATGGAAGCTTTCTCACACCACACCTCTTAACATGCTCTTGTGATAACATGCCCGACGTGGCTGGTCAAAGTGAGAATATTTAAGCTGGCTGCTGCCACAGGCGGCACTTGCGGTAGGAAAGCATCAAACTCCAGTGCTGTTTCTCAATCAATATTCCAGGCGAAAGCCTCCGAAGAACAACCATCACGTTAAACATTGCTGAAGAACTTGCACATGGCTACAGAAGCAACCACGGTACCAGATCTCAAGGCTGAGGCACCGCACCGGCCAAGTTCGTCCTCATCTTCCACAAGCTCAAGGCCTCGCTTGAGGCACAATGAGGCTTACACACCGCCAGCAACAACAGCCACAAATCAACAGACTTCACTTGGCCCACAAACAACTCCGATGAATCAAGACTCTTCCGTCCCTATTGCGACACGCTTCTCAAGAGCCTCCGACGCTTACCTTGAACGCAACCGAACCGAAGAAGGCAGTCGAAGCAGGAGCCGCAGTCGAGGCGAGGAGTATGAACCAAGAAGATCAAGTGCAAGAGATGTGAGGAGAAGCTCGATTTGGAGTCAGGACAAAGAGAAGAAGAACCGTAGCCTGGTGCGGAAGCTGCTGGATCATCACTGGGTGCCAACGTTTTTGAAGTGAGAGTTATGACATTGTGATACCGTGGGCACTGAAGAACTTGGAGTATGGGCGAAAGTTTTGGCTAATCGAGTTTTGTCTTTGAGAATTTGGAGGCCGGACCGGAATGAAATGTGACGACTGAGTAGAATTGGAACCGCAGAATACAAGGTTACTGTTTTTGCTATAGCCAGCACAGTCTGCGAGAGCTGCAATTTCATTGAGTCCACGAAAAGACCGTCGCTCCTTTATCATGTGTTTCCCACAGGTAAGCTTGTCGCTGACCAGATGTTCTTCTTAGTGTTGTGACATGTCCCAAATCTTCTTCCAGTGGACTTTGACGTGGTTGGCAGGGCCAGCGCTCGAGTCTGGAGATGGCTTAGACACTGTTGCCTTTCGGGAACTTTTGTGACCAACATCGAGCCAATGTGTGACACTGTTGATGAAGTAAAGATTCTGTTGTCGCGTTGCCTCGCCTCCTGAGCTGGAATCCGAAAGAGCAATGACCATCCAGCCATCAGCGTGTGGCCCTTTTCTTATCCGTGATCTGTGCGGATCTGGTGCTTCGGTTTGCCTTCACTTCCTTTCCCTTGCTTTTATGTCGAGTGAGAGCGACGACGCCGAGCAGGATACCAAGAGCCAAACAAGCTGTCGCTTTCTTCGAATTGCGGCCCTCACTGTTGCGGTGGGTCATTGCGGCGGCCTAAGTAGGAAATCTGGAGGAGATGATGTTGGTGATGCGCGAGTTTCCGTGGAGTCGAGTGTCGAGGGGAGAAGTCGAGGTTTTGAGAGGGAGGTCTGGCTGGCAATCTGTATCTGAGGGGTCTTCTGAGCTGTGCGGCCTGATCAAAGTGCCTGTGATCGTCGGGCCGTTTACATTCACCAGATTGGGCACATTCACATGCTTGTGCCTTTTGTCTTGCTAAAAAGGGGATTTGGTGCCTTTGATTACTCCAAATGCCTCTAGTGCAGACAATGCCGCTCCAGTTCTACTCTATCATCAATCCCCTTCGGAATCCAGGCACCAATTTCCGCTGCAGTCCTAGGAGAAGAGATCCATGTGCAACCCTCGTGAAACCGATAGCCTGCGAGCTTTTCGACAAGTACTCAGACAGTGTATTTCCGCGCCGGCTTCTTCTTTCTCTTCCGCTCCTCCGCGTACGCTTTTGCCCAATCTCGGTACTTCTTGCTGTGCTTCTTGGACTTGGTGTCCTCGTCGAAGTCTGAATACTTCCAGAGACCGGCGACTGTCAGCACGAATGCTGCGCAGTAGAAGAGGAAGCCGTGGTCTTTGACTGAGGTCAGACTTTGTCTTCTAGAGTTACATTTGAGAAGCCAGGGGGTTACCTTTTACGCGCGGCATGTTGTATGTATTGGTTGCTCCTAGTGCAGGAGAAGGGAGTCGTGTTAGAAAAGAGGGGTATTGTACAGTGCAGTGTGGTGTGGATGGTCTCGCAAGATGTGTAACGAATGTAGTGTGTAAAATGAAATTTGTCGGGAAGATTCCCATGTTTTCGAGTTTGTTTGCAAACGACGCAAAGAAGCCCTTTTCCGCGTTGGTTGGTCTGTGCTTCGTAGATCCCCAGTAGTGAGCAGCGCCAGACTTTGCATGTGAATGAGCGTCTAGCACGAAATCCTTGATGAGAATCCCGTGAGCGCCTAAGGAGTGTGCTCGTATTGATCCGATTTCTTCTGAGCTCGATCAGCGACCGCAATGCTGCACTCTTCGACTCGTAAGCGACAGGAATCCTTGAAAGTGTTTCACGAGACGGATCATGTCACCGCCAGACGTAAGTCGGGATTCTTCGATCAGTCGGCAAAGGCGAAGGCCACAAAGATTCAGGACTTGTTCTAAAGAAATGTCTGTTCAAGAAGTCTCGAACAGCAGCGAATTAGCCAGCGGAGGCCCAGCGAATGGAGCCACGGGCAATCGGGAAACTCATAACCTTCATTTGCTGCTCAAGGACGGTTTTTCCAACGCAGACGTGAGCTTCATCGAAGGGCAGTTACTGCTTGTCTTTCGACTTCCTCCCCTTGAGATGTCCTGCTAACGTGGACGTTCTCGGCTGGGCTTATCGCCCCAGGATGCCGGCGGCGTTTAGTGCCCTACATGGTCTGCAAATCGTTTCAAAACCCTTCTCATCGACGGGAGAAAAGGCGATTAGATGAAGAAATTCGGCTTCGGATGGATGCTGTCCCTCGTTTCGATTGCACCAGATGCTGCTGCCTGCGACTCAAGATATCGTCGTATCGCTGGACGATAGACGACCGCTGAACGATGCATTCGTATCAAACAAAGCCTCTCGATATGTTGAGAAAAGAAGTCGAATGAGAGACGAGTGACGGCGTCGTAGCATCAGTGAGAGAGAGAGAGCAGGTGAGGTCGTCACTCGCCGAAGATCACAACGATTTCGGCGAGTCAGCATTCAGGAGCTATTCGTGCTGCTTGACTCAAGACTTCTCACCTGTCACCACGTGATGCTCTTACTCATCATCATCCTGGAGATTCCTTCGCATCAGCTTCCCGCCATCGTTGTTACACAAACGGCACACTTTCCCACCTTCACACGGCATCCACTCTTCGACTTCATTACTCAGACTGACTCGCATATCGCGAGAATGGGGAATGGGGCATGGAAAGGAGACTTTTTCCAGCTCGGTACTTTCGCGATGACCATCCGGTTTTGGTTCCACGTAAGGCGGGGCTCGTATGGTGTCCGAAGTGGCGTTGCTCCTTTACGATGAACGACAGCAACGTGGAAGACGGAGTTCTTTTGCAACAGTCATTCCCGCTTCATTATTCCAACAATTCATAGGCTATCTCGCAGCCGGATCTCCAAGATGCACCGGTGCATGAACACCGCTGTACGGGGTAGCCGAGGAGGATGAATCTGTTGCGAACTCCGCTCGGAAGCAACACAACCGAAGCATGATACCATTGCGGAGACTTGCCCTTGGCCGTCAAGCGTTGCACCGTCGTTCGCCTCGCGTCGAGAGGTAAGCAAGATCTACTCAAATAGCCGTTAGCTGCACTCTGCAGTCCTATTTCAACCTCACTTCTTGTTCGATCTACTTATTTGTCTTTCTCTTCTTGCATATCGTGGCCGATCTGGTCTCATTGTCGTAAAAGACCAAAAAGATTCATTCGTCAAGATACAGCATCGAGAGTACTGCGATATGACGAAGAGTGAAGCAGTCCCGTTCCTGAACGGCGAAGTTCCGGTGACGGGTGCAGACGAGCCCAATGGACATGATCCCACCGTCCAAGAATATACTGGCAATGGAGCAACTGCAAGTAAACAGCAAGAGCACAAATTGATCGAGTCGGACGCCATTGTAGTCGGCGCAGGTTTTTCTGGCATCACATACATCGATCGTCTACGCAAGGCCGGCCTCTCAGTGAAATGCTTCGAGTCTGGCGGTGACTTTGGAGGAGTGTGGTACTGGAATAGGTACGTAGCAAGGCCAGGTCTGGTTGAGCCTTTGCTGACTTGATGCAGATATCCTGGCGCAAGAGTGGACTCCGAATCCCCATTCTACCAGCTGAATATCCCCGAAGTCTACAGGACTTGGAACTTTACCGAGCGATTTCCCGGTCACCAGGAACTGCGGAGATACATGCAGCACATCGACAAGGTCTTGGACCTGAGAAAAGACACATACTTCAATGCGCGAGTCAACGATGCTACGTGGGACGAGCATACGGGAAAATGGACGATCAGAACCGAACAAGGACATACCGCGAGGGCCAAATATCTGCTTCTGGGGTCAGGCCTACTGCACCGGACGTACACGCCTGACTTTCCGGGCCTGAGTGATTACAAAGGCGAAGTGCATCACTCTGGAGCGTGGCCTGAGGGCTTTTCTGCCAAAGGGAAGAAGGTTGGGATCATCGGTGCGGGTGCCACCGCCGTGCAGATCACACAGGAGTTGGGCAAAGAAGCAGATGAAATGACCGTCTTCCTCAGACGACCCAGCTACTGCCTGGCCATGAAGCAACGGCTACTAACTGTTGCTGAGCAGCATCAGATGAAAAACTTCTACGGTGCATTGTTCAAAGCGGGGAGAGACTCTCTGGCAGGGTTCCCGTCCGCAGGAAGGAACAAAGGCGCCTTCGACGACTCTGCGGAGCAGCGGAAAAATGTCTGGGACTTTGGATGGGAACAAGGTGGCTTCAACTTCAGCTTGGGCGGATACAATGACGTTGTGTTGAATCCAGAGGCCAACGAGTTGACGTACCAATATTGGCGTAGTCGAGTTTGTGAGCGTCTCACGGATCCGGAAAAGAACAAGATCATGGCACCCGCAGAAAAGCCCTACTACTTTAACACGAAGCGGTGTCCGCTGGAGCAAGACTACTACGAAGTCCTCAATCAGCCCAACGTCAGCATTCACCAGTTGAACAAGGCTCCACTGGAAAGATTCACAGAGAAAGGACTTCTCATGGCAGACGGGAAAGAGTACGAATTTGACGCTGTCGCACTTGCCACTGGATTCGACTCATTCACAGGCTCTCTTACCAAGATGGGCCTCAAAGACCGTCGCGGAGTGGAACTCAAAGATCTCTGGCAAGATGGCGTCTCGACCTATCTCGGCCTCACCATCTCTGGCTTCCCGAACATGTTCATGGCGTACACTCCTCAGGCCCCAACTGCTCTTTCTAACGGCACCACCATCATCGAAGCCCAAGTGGAGACAGCCGTCGACATGATCAAGAAGCTGGAGAGCGAAAGCGTGAAGTACTTTGACCCTACGAAAGCGGCGGAAGAGGAGTGGAAGGCGAACATGAACGCCATGGTCAAGCACACTCTTTTCCCTTTCACCGACAGCTGGTGGAATGGAGCCAACGTTCCTGGCAAGAAGGCAGAGAACATGACTTACATCGCCGGTATCAATGCGTACGAAGCGCAATGCAGAGCTACGATGGATGCATGGAAGGGCTTCGAAATTGTAAAGGATGATGAGAAGAGGGGTGCGAATGGCGTAAACGTGAATACGACAGCTGGTGCAGTTCCAGTGACTGCTTGAAAAGACGGAGCCCGGCCCATCAGGACTTGATCGAGCATAGACTTTAATGATAAATGACTTCAATTGCTCGGTATCAACTGTGAATCCATTTCAGAAGGCTACCATTGGAGTCGTTCATCGATGGCTTCCGGCTGCGAATCGATGTCAGGAGATGCGGAGCTTTCACTACCAGTTTCTGTCGTGAGATGCTCCCAGATCCCCTTCCCAAATTTTCTGAACGAGTTAGCAACTCCTTGATTCTGCATCAACTTTTCTTCCATGATGCTCAACTCAAAAATCCACTCCTGATCTTTGATCTTGATCTTGCGACTAGGCAGATCAATCTCGATCTCTTCGCTCTCTTTTGCTGCCTCATAGAAGCGTTCATCTGACATCACAATCCCCAGCAACCCTAAGCTCGGTTGATTCCGGCCGTATATGAATGCGAATGATCTCGCTATCACGGCCTGAACGCCTGCTCCTTTCAGAGCAGAGACAGCGCACTCTCTACTGCTTCCGACGCCAAAGGCTTTGCCCGCCGCGACGATTCTTTGGCCGGATTGGACTTTCTCGCGAAACTCGGGATAAGTGTGACATAGGACGTGGCGGCCAAATTCTTCATCGGTGGTGCATGATGTGAGGGTGAAGCCTGGGGCAAGAGCGTCCGTATCTATGAAGTCGCCGAGAATGACGATTTTGCTCTTCAAACGCGAAGAGAACTTTGGCGTCTCGGGCTCTTCTGATTGTGATGTCGCAACATCTGCACCGGTGAGCCCCGATAGCTCCTTATCTTCCCGGTAGGCCATGGGCTCTGCATATGCGATCTCGGCAGTAGGATTTGCTCGGTCTTTGTAGCGATTGAAGAAGTCAACGTCGAGATCTCTCAGCAGGGAAGCAGGATCTGTCACCGTCATTGAGAAGGACGAAGCTGCGCACACGACCGCCGATGAGAGATGCCCGAAAGAGCCTGTTTCTCATTAGCAAGCACCTCTCAACATCCCCATGATTTCATTACCTTTGCCCATTCTGTTTTTGAAGTTGCGGTTCTGTGAACTCAGCCATACCTCTCCTTCCGATGCCTTCTCAGCTGAAAGGCCAACACATAATGAGCATCCCGGCGGCCCTCTTGTGAAACCAGCAGCCTGGTAGATCTCGAGCATGCCGAGCTCCCTTAACTTCTCGACAATTGGTAACGAGCCTGGCACATAGTGACGTTTCCCTTTAGCAAGTGTCAGGCCTCTGGCAAGACCAGCCTTGAGAATCAATCCGCCTAGCACCAGTTCCTCTTCTGTCGTTGTACACGCTCCGATGAAGACACCATCTAAAGCCATTCCGGCTTTCTCAGAGACTGGAACAACGTTGTCTGGATCCGGATGTACTGCGATCGAAGGTTCGACAGCGGATAGATCGATCTCGCACTTCTCTGCATATGGTGCTCCTTCATCGGGCTTAAAGTACATCGAACTCGATTTGTTTGCCTTCCGTTTTCTCCGCTCGATATAATCTTTGGTGATGCCATCCGGAACAAAGACACCTGTAATGGCGCCAAACTCAGTGCACATGTTGCAAATGGCAAACCGAGCGTCAACGCTAAGCCATCGGCAGCCTCCGCCAGCAAACTCCACGATCCGCTCGGCTGCGACGGTGTTTCTTTTCAGCTCTTTCAAGATATGCATTATCACGTCCTTTCCGGATATGCCGAAAGCCGGTCTCCCTTTCAGCTCGATCAATATCGACTCTGGAACTTTGAACCAGGTCTCGCCTAGAGCGAGGGTCATCATGACATCCGCTCCCCCAAGTCCGATGCTCAGACAGCCGACGGCTCCTGCTGAGCAAGTGTGAGAATCGGATCCCACGATGAGCATTCCTGGCTCTGCTCTCTCGCGTACGAACTCGGTATGCATGATGGTGTAGTTCATGCCTTGATATTCTGTCATCTTGAAGTCCCTTTTGGCTTTCTCCGCCGTCTCAATGTACGTCTTGATCTTGGGATTGTCGGTGATGGCAGGATGGACGACATGGTCTCCTGCTATCCAAAACCGATCATTGCGCCAAATGCCAGGGTTGCCGAGGTCAGCGTATGTCTTCGCCATGCCTGCCCAGGACAACTCGGAAGCGATGATCCAGTCGACTCCTGCGCGGATGACTGTGTTTGTCGAAAGATGGTCGGCACCTGGTGCAACGCCAGAGAGAGCGTGTTGAGTAAATATTTTTTGCGCAAGTGTCATCGGTGATGATTGCTGCGACGAGACATTGCCTGGCTTGGTTGACAGAAAGTTCCGTGCTTTCAGACCCGAGTTGACGCTTTCAAGGTGCGCTTCAACTTGAAACACAGCATCGTTGAGGTCGCGAAGTGTTGGCAATTGTCCATCGCCGAGGCCGAGACCTCCGTAGCACGTAGATTGACCAATTTTTTGTTTTGCGTCCAACAGTGCTTGCGAATCCTTGAAGGTGCCGTTTAACTCAAGAGCTTGAGAGAATTGATCCAGTATTAGACCAATTGATGGAACAACCTCGCCACCCCCGGTCGGCAAGGAAGTGATATCGATGCTCCGAATATCTCTCAAAGCTACGAGTACTTTGTCCCGGAAGGTCATTGCTGCCTCTTCCGGACTCTGAAAGCCCGCCTCGAATGCCATGGCGAATGGAAGGTGGAGATGTCTGATGTTCAGCCGGCGAGGATGCGTGGCATATGCAGTGATCTCTTGTGTCTGGTGGACTGCCAGCAATTAAACATGTATTCTAAGACCCGTCTGACCATATAAGTAATCCGGTCCATCTGATTGAGCATTCATCTGTGTGCTGCAGCTATCTCGGTACGTAGCTTCTCCGCGTCATGCAGCTCCGAAAGATCGGCCACACCTTCGCGGGAGCTGTGCTGCTCGGATGGATTTAATCTTCAGCGAGGCCGAGTCAGCCGACGATCGGCGGGCAAACCGGTCGTAGGATTGTGAGTGCTGACTGAGGGGACCTAAAGCATGCGTATAATTTCAGCAACTTGCGTTTTCATTCCGTTCAAAGAAGACAGCGTTGCCCAGAAATCCGCAAAAAGTATCTGGGAACATGTCGTTGGCACCTTTGACAGGAGCACGCCGTTTGAGGGAGTTGTTGAAAGACCCAGGCCATCTAGTGGTCCTTCCTGGAGTCTTCGATGGTCTTACAGCAAGGCTTGCTTTGGCTGCCGGGTTTGAAGCAATCTATATGGTGAGTAGCCCGCGGAGTCACGAGAAAGACAGCTAACGGTTTCGCGAGACGGGAGCCGGCACGTCAATATCGACTTTAGGGTGGGCAGACCTGGCTATCGCTTCTCTTCCCGATATGCATCGCAATGCCGAGATGATTGCCTCGCTCAGTCCATCGACGCCCGTCATCGCGGATGCAGACACCGGTAAGCAAGCATGCTCTTCAGTGTGGAATTATTGCTGACTCATGACAGGATATGGAGGCCCCATCATGGCCTCGAGAACTGTTGCAAAGTATGCTCGAGCTGGTATAGCCGCGATGCACATCGAAGACCAGGCGCAAGAGAAGCGTTGCGGGCACCTCTTGGGGAAAGTAATCGTCAACAGAGAAGTCTACTACAGTCGGCTGAGGGCGGCCGTCGCGGCGCGGAACCAATTGCAATCCGAGATGATGATAATCGGGAGGACCGATGCCAGACAAACATACGGATTCGACGAAGCAATCGAGCGCTTGAAGGAAGCAGTCAAAATTGGAGTTGATGTCGTCTTCTTCGAAGCCTTGGCGTCCAAAGAAGAAGCGAAGAAAGTCTGTGACATCTTTTCAGGCACACCAGTGCTGTTGAACATGGTGCCTGGGGGAGTGACGCCCAACCTGACCGCGGCAGAGGCAAAGCAGCTTGGTTTTCGACTGATGATCTTTCCGGGATTGTGTCTTGGTCCCATCATTAAATCTGTTGGCGCTGAATTGAAGCATTTGAAGGACCATGGCACTGTTCCTCCAGAGTCAGGAGCTGCTGGTGTGAAAGAGGCCTTCAATTTGGCTGGTATGCAGGAGTGCATAGCAATTGATCAGGCGGCAGGCGGGAGTGCGTTCGATACCGTGGGCAAATAGCTTCGCGGGCTTGTAGATAGAGGTTCCGTTAGGTCAAGGGAGATTCACCGCAAATTTGTCGCAGTTGCGGCTGTTAACAGGACTGTGAAGCGTGTGGGCGAGCACAACCTTGCTGTTGATGTTGGTTTCTGGTCAGAACTTGGCACAATTGCTCTCCTTCATCGATGAAAGGCACTCAATGCCATGTAAAAGCTACGGCTCATCAATGCTGAGTGTACTTGGCAAGGCTCCTGAAATCCTGCTTTCGAAGAAGGGCCACTTACGTCCGCTGTTGGTCATATTGGAAACGGCGTCCTTTTGAGATGTCTGTCGCATGTTGAATAGCGCAACGGCTGCTTTCAAGACCGTAGATTGCTCAAGCCCTCGCTCAGGTCTAAGTGCACTGAGATGGCCGTGACCATTCGCTCTTCCCATGCAAATCCAGCCCTCTGCAAAGTTCAGGTCTCCAGTCAGCCCTTTCATGACGCCGGACGCGGACGACTAATCAGAATCGGCTTCGATGGGTTGCCTGATAGCTGAGCATTTTCCATCAGGAAACCTTTCGGCCGCAAAATCTCCCCGACATGACGACTTTTGGACAGTCGCTGAACGACGCGTGAATCAAGACAGCTGAAGCTCAGACCGAGTTATGGAGGAGGTTTGCCCTTCACTCTTCATCCTTCTTCTCATCAGTCGATTGAAAGCGTTGATGGGTAGCATGTTGCGGGCGTTGGTGTTGATGTTGATGAAAAGAATGGCAGAGACGAAGAAGCGAAATTGTTTTGATCAGTAGTCTACCGCCAGCATGCTGACTCAGCGCAAAACACGCTAGTCACACCTCAATCTTCCCCATTATTGCACCTTCAAGCTCATCTACTACCACTATCACTCCATCGATTCGCAAGCCGAGGCGTTGTGCTGGCTGTCCGAGTTGTATCATGGCCCTTGACTGACTGCCATCGAGCGGAGACGCCGAGCCTGAAGACCTCAATCTGAACAACTTTTTCCTGCTGTGCCGCAAGGCATCTGGCGGCTACTACGTTGCTTCATCGACGACACTGAATCCGCTCCACTGATGGCAATAGTCAGAGATGGCATCTGAAGCCACTCAAATGCTTGGTTCTGTTCTAGCCGCAGGTGTCACCACCTTGACTAATCTGCTCGGGCTGCGCCCATCTGGAAAGCGAAGACCAGAAGACTTGTTCAAAACAAAAGGTCAGAAGCATCAGATCCATGTCCATGCTGACTGGTTCTAATGGGCGCTCAGAGGATGTCGTTTGTGCGCTGCGAAGCCTTTGCCTGGAGCGGATACCCGAAGAGCTCGTGAAGAAGCTTCATAAAGCTTTCGTGGAAAGAAGTGTGCATGACAACGATGAGACCGACGGTCCTTGTGCGTTGCTGAACGACCAAATGCTACCAACATACAAAAGCTGATGTTTCAGACTGGTCTGAGAAGACTTTTGTCACGTTCTTCAAGGACTCCGGCTACTCATCAGCTTTCGCAGCTGAAGCGGCTCCGTTTTTATGGCGGCTCGCGAAAGCTCACGCTGCGTTCCCATTCCCTGCAGATGATCAAGACGATAGACTTCACCGGTTGCAATTCCTTTCGGCTTTTGCGCTGATCACTTCCGGCGCCAGTGCTCTTTCCAATCCTGGATATTATCATAGTCCGAGCAGCGATGTAGATCGGCGTGGACCAGCTCGCAAAAGAGGCCTACACCAACGCATGCGGATTTTCTTCCAGAGTCTGGCGAGCATTCCACCAGATAGCGATGTTTCGCATACTTCGAACTCGAAGTCGCACAAGAATGAGGACCTAGTAGACACCATGGCTGTCTGCATGGACGTCGAAGACGACAAGTACGCCTTCTATACACGAGATTTCATCCCTGCTACGAGCAAGCTGCCATCATCAATGACCAATCGAATGCTGGAATGGAAGATGGCTCCCAATGATTGGGGCTTGCTCTTGAGACTTTCCGTCCATTACGTTGCCCAATGTTACCTGATCCAGCCAGAAAGCGGGAACGAACATCTTGCTCTGGCTGAGGTCGTGGCTCAACGAATACAATGTCACCGCCAAAATAGAAGGCAAGGACAAGATACGGGATGGAGAGACTTTCACAGAATCGCTAGTTCGAGCTTGGTGAGACTACTATCTAAGTTCCTCTGCTGTGGACCCAGCTTACATTTTAACAGCCTCACTCATTCCATTATATGGATCGGTACCTTGCCCGAATTTTGCTTGGAACTCTTCCTGGACGACAAAATCTTTCTATTACTCCGGAGGGACCCACATTCTCGGACAACAGAACGAAAGGCCAAGCAACGCGAGCTATCCAGCAACCATTTCGACTATGCGCAACAGAAGCTCAGGAGGCGAGCGCCCGCCCACTTCTTGACGATGCTGCCCTAGTACAAATAGCTTTGGCGTTGGGGGATCGGATTCCACAAACAGCACAGGCTGCACAAAAGACCTCAAACCTCGAGTCATCCAGCGACTGCAGGCAGAAGCTTCGTGACTTTGTTTTGAACAACGTCCAGCCCGCTCTACTGCTCGTCTCAGCTCGCTCGCCTATGGATGGCCCGTCACTCCTTGCGATCTACTCCACAGGGCCAGGACAAAACCAGTCTGTGAAGGAAGGGCCTACAGCATGTTGTTTGATGCTGGCGCCTCGGCATGAGTTGTTGACAAGATTTCACGGATCGAAAGCTCGAGACCAGTCTGAGGATCATGAGGGAAAGAAGGCGCATTTGTGGCGGGAGACGGTGACAGAGGAGACTGCAACGCCGCAGCTGACTTTCAATTTCTTTTTGAGCTTCGATGAAGAGTTTCGCTCCTACTCCTTTCAGGACGCCGGAGGTCTTACGAATCGATGCGACATTGACACTATCGAAGTCTGGCCATTTTAAAAATCACAATATCCTGCGCTGTTTTAGGACGCCATTGCTTGGTTGTGGTCAACTAGCTATCTCAGCGTCGAAGAAGGCCCCCTTTAATCTTGATTGACGGGGCTTCCTCTGATAAGAAGGTGAAGTCCGGTTCTCTTCGCAAAGACTCCGTAGCGTTCGGCCTTGCACCACTTGACCTCGAAGATGCTCTCCGCCCTATCAAAATGAGACTGGTTAGGTTGTGGTAAGCTTGGATAATGTTCCAGTTGGAGCAGAAGTTTTGACGGCAAACACAGAGCACGGAATGCAGCAAACAAAATTGCTGCCCTTCGGCAACGTTCATTATCGCTTTTGAATTGCATCCATTTCGACTGAAATCCAGGACTTGGGCCCAAGGCTCATGCAATCATTCATTGAATGAAAGATCGGATCATGCCATCGGTGATTTGATTTAACGGCAGGGGTGACGGTAGCAGGGAGAATCTCCTTCACATCAGCTTTTTGGCTGCCTTCGACTTTGCCAGACGAGTAACTTGGATTGCAATTTTCATTGATTTTAGCAAGTCCACTGAGCCTACGAATCGACGTCAAAACTTCATTGTCTTCTGCAAGCAACGAGATCGGTCACAGATTCTTCCAATGGCTTGTCTCCTCGTTGTCGGCCGAGAAGTCGAGCTGCTCAGTAAGCCGTGCAACGCTGAGCCGAACAAACAGCGCCGAATCTGCGGACTGAATGGCTGAATGCTTTAATCTGGGTTGGAGGAGAAGATGGCTGGCGTTGTTTCAAGTGCAGAAAGATGAAAGAGCAGCTGAGAGGGAGCATAGCAGTTGCCAGCTCTCGGAGATGCCTGAAAGTTCAGGCAGGGTTTGAAATCAACGGGGTTTGCTCGGCCTCTTTCGTCATCCAACCCACTTCACTTCCTCCTTCCTCCACTTTACATATAAACATCTCCCTTGCCCGCTAAATACACGTTTGAAATCATCCAGGCATAAAGTGAAGCAATCCAGACACTTATTCGAAAAATCTCACACCGGAAGACCTCGACTGACGACAATGGCTTCATCCATCCCCAAAACCATGAAGGCGATCTTGATCAATGGCAACACCGCTCGAGTCGCCTCTACATCTGTCCCAAAGGTCAGACCGACCTATGTCCTCTGCAAAGTCGACTCCATCGCCCTCAACCCGACCGACTGGAAGCACATTCAAGGCGAGCGGGCTGCTGAGAACGGTATCTCCGGATGCGACTTCTCGGGAACAGTTGTCGAAGTTGGACCTCAAGTCACCAAGTCGCTCAAGGCAGGAGACCGTGTAGCCGGCACGACCCATGGAGCAAACTATTCTCAACCGGAGGACGGCTGCTTCTCTGAGTATTGCGTGGCAAAGGGAGACCTGCTGGTCAAGCTTCCTGACAGCTTGTCCTTTGAGGCAGCGTCGACATTCCCTCTTGGTGTCTCGACCGTTGGACAGGGCTTGTTTCAGAAGGCATTGAAGCTCAATCTTCCCACCAACCCCGTCAAGACGGCCGAGCCCGTGCTCATCTATGTTAGTGCATATCCCCGACTGGGCAGTGCATCTCTCTGACTTGTTCTAGGGCGGCTCCTCCGCGACGGGATCCCTGGCAATCCAATACGCCAAGCTTGCAGAATACAAAGTGCTCACGACCTGCTCTCCGCACAACACCGACTTCGTCAAGTCTCTCGGCGCAGACGCAGCCTACGACTACAAGGACCCTGAGTGCGGCAAGAAAATCAACAAGGACACCAACAACTCACTGCGCCTCGTATGGGACACCATCTCGCTTGAAGCTTCAGCAAAGATCTGCGACGAGGCTTTGAGCTCCGGCGAAGGCAACGTCTACGGAACAATCCTTCCTGCCAAGCTTCCCAACAAGACCGCAGCCACCACTTTTACCTTCATGTACACCATCTTCAACGACCCCTTCACCAAGGCTGGACGGGAAACTCCTGCCGTACCAGAGGACTTTGAGTTTGCGAAGGAATTCTTTGGCATTACCGAGAAGCTTCTGGCTGAGGGCAAGTTGAAGACTCACCCAGAGAAGGTTGGTCCCAACGGCCTGGAAGGTGCTCTCCAGGGCATGGAGGATATGAAGAACGAGAAGGTCAGCGCAAATAAGTTGGTGTACCGCGTCAGAGAGACCCCCGCCGACTCAAAGGCAGAGGTGAAGCTGTAGATCTACTGACTGCTGCCGCAAATCGTACCATGACGAAGAACTGGGATTAACGAGAGATGTAACCAAACTCAATGCAACATCAAATACAACATGCCAAAACGTCGATATCTCTTGCCACGTTGATTATTGACCGCAACGATGGGAGCTAACCACAAGCATGACCTCCACAAAGTCAAATAATCTTCAGTACCGATACATCGATCCTCCATCGCCGTGTCGAAACGCCGAAGACGAAGCTTGCTGGCCAGCTACTTCCTGCCAGCTCACCTGTATGTCCTCGCCGTCTTTACTCTTGAGTCCATATCTGCCCCACACCTGCAACTTCAATCCGGCTCCTGTCAGGGCTCGCACCTGGTACTCGGCCCGGCAATACTTGGGTCCAAAATTGTACCAGTGGCGATTCTTCAAATCCATGTCGGCTGGATCCAGATCGAATTCAATCTGGCATACACGAGTCGAGCCACCCTTTTTGACGCTGGAAGGCAGCTGGTGAGCAGGAAGGGTTGACATGTAGATGGTGGTGAGCTGAGCATCTTTGGTGCAATGAAGAAAATCTTGTGGCGGAACGCATGCCGGATTCCTGCTTCCGACTCCACAACCTCTCCCTGCGCTGGTAAGTATCCCATCCCACACAAGGGCCAGTCTTGCGTACCTTCTTGATTATCCATACAATCTGTTGTGTGGCGTAGATCATTCTATGATAACCCTCATAGGTTGTCGGCTCGCCCTCATGCTTGGAGTTGGACGGTAGGAGATGTTCCAGCGTACCCCGGAAATTTGCTTTCCACGCCGCCAAGATGACTCCTTTTGAGAAAGAGTTCTTGATAGCTGGGAGTTCGGTCTCTTCCATGAATGACGTTGTCCTTCAATTTTGAGTGCCGACAACTGTTGGATCGACTCCGGTGCGTTGACTGCAACACAGTCGGCTTTCTAGGAATAGGAGGAGGCACCGACTTCCTTGTTGGAACGTTGATGCGCAGACTCTCGGGCAAGCTCGTGTCTTGGGCTGTATTGCGTCTTGACCTTGTCCAGCGTCTAGGTGGTTGCGATTCGTAACTCGTCTAAACCGTCCTCATTTTTTCGTTGTGCTGCTTTTAGACCTTGAACTTCTCGTTGAAGAGATTAGGGATGCTTGGGCTCACGAGGCCAGGTTTGAACGCTTTGTACGCAAATACCGCTTAGAGATCCTGCTGGAGGGCCCTTTGGATCGAGCCCGTCTACGGTCTGCGGTGAGTGCTCCCATGCCGCTATTTTGGGTGCGTTATTTGACAGGTCGGCTTGACCGTCCGTCGTCAGCTCTAATATTGACTGCATTCTGCTTCCCGAGTCACTTTGGCTCCTCTGAGAGACCGTGGTGGGATTTGGACGGATCTCCTACGCATATTCTTTGTCCGACTTTCGATCAAGAAGTTGCTCTCTTCATAGCTTGGTGGCGGCGGGAAGGGATTCGTCCAAGGTAATGCTGGGGCGTCGGAACCCGCTCCTGATGTTCCCATGAGAATCCTGACACTGTCTGTGAGCTGCTGACTGGCGAGCTTGATTTGGCTCGATATCATCGGCAAGTCAGGGCAATCCCAAAGTGCAAACACATTCGTAGCTTTTAATTCTCTTGAGGTCTTGTCGTCGCCAGTGCAATCATTTAGTAGGCTTCCAAGTCGTCGGCCAGCTTCTTCAAGCGCTTGAAGCCTGTTGTCAACTCGGCGAAGCTTTAAGTCTCCTTGGTTACATGGTTCGCGATGCGTCCTGCAGGCCAACGATTCCGAATGTACCAAGTTCAAATGCCATATTCAGACTGGACAACAAGCCTGTTGCAAGTCGCATAATACACTCGTATTGTTGCCAATTGTATTACGCAAGGCTGAACCAGTGCAGGAGAAACAGCATTGTCTTTTCAGCCCCATACAGCGCCTTCGAATGTCGAAGGTCGTCTCGATGCACAGTGCCGCTCTCAGTATAATGTATGACTAGCTGAATCTCTACTTCCGGCTTGAATGTTTGGGGCGAAATCACCCTTTGATATTGGAATACGCTGTAGTGGTATTTCGCAAGTATGGAGCTGGACTGTCGCCAATCAAGCATCACTGCCATTTGCGTTTTCTATTTGCTTCCAGGTTTTGATATTCGTCGGCAGAATTGGAACATCATAGTCTGGGAAACATGTCACACCACGCATCTGATTTGACACAATCCAGTCACGCCGGTACAGCCGCTAGGCTCTTCTTTTTCGATTCGTAGGCTTTCGTCCATGGCAGCGAGGCTCTCAAACCATGTCAAATACCTATTTCGGAACACAGGTGCTGTAGCCATTAGCATCATATTTGAAACGAGGTTGATAAGGATTAACCAACCCTGTGATCATCCCCATCTTTTTCTGACAAGTGGTGTCTTTGTACAGCAGGCAGTCGCCATCATCAAAGCAAGTGCCTTGCCCAGGAGCGGCAGTTTCAGTCGGCTTGACAGATGTGGTGAGGGTCGAAGCCCCCTTGGGCGCACATTTGCCGAGTAGACCATCGAGGCCCATGCCGCTCTTGATGCAGTGTCCGCCGCCGTTGAGGATGCAGTCGCCGTCGTCAAAGCAAGTCCCAGACTGAGCGGCGGCCAGTGAAGTGAGTGTCGCAAAGAAGAGCGTCTTGGAGTGCATACTGTCGGAAGCAGACGATGGCGTATGGTGGGATGGTATGCCGTGTTCGTAGTCGGCGGAGGATAGGTCTGAACTGACTGGGAAAGCTGAGTCTTGTTATATCAACCAAGGTGCTATGTGATCGTACGCACACACGCCGTCAGTATGTCGGAGTGAGTTCAATAGGTGTGAAATTGAAGGTCGACGCAACACAGTGGCCAATTGAAGGATTTGCTCGGCAGACCATACCGAGGACCGGGCATGAGAGTTGGTCCTAGCTATTAGTGAAGTGTTATTCACCTGACGGTCAGAATCATCTGTGTCGATCTATCCTCATGCAGGAAGTCGTTGGCGCTCCTAGAACCAATGAACCTAAAGCTTTCCAGCGCTTTGAAAGCAAATACAACCACCTCGGCAGGAAGAACATCTGCATATCATGGACTCGGGGCAAAGCTCATCATATCAGTATATCCGAACGTTGTTCTCCAAGCTGATGATACTGCAATCGCGGCTTCACGCGCCGCAATTCCAGCAGAAGCACTTCGAGGTTCCTCATTGCATGCAATCGAAGCAGTCTCTGCTATCTCCGATTCGCCTTGGAACATCGAGCGCGCAGCGTAAAGCAAGCATCCTTGCCCTTTCCGATGGCCGCTCATGCTTCATTCGCCAAGATCTGCTAGAGCCAGGCCATTTCTTTCTGAGCACCGACACTGGGTCCGCTGGCCGGTCTTCCCTTTTCGGAGATGCGTACTGAGCCCGGGCCTGAATGGTGCCAGAGATCTCGCCTAGCCTCATGCTCGAGATAGAACAATGCCAGATGATGGCGTATCTGGGTATCGGCTGTATGAGCATAAACTTCCAGAGTTGGGTGCAAGTATTCGCAAGGGATGCCCAGAGCAAAGGTAACGGTTGATGTTGCGACGAATGTCAAACATATGCCTGAGTGTCTTTAGGCTGTTGCTCTCACTTCGCGAGTATGTCTTCGTCCGTCTGTTTGCGAAATCTGACTTGTTGAAAATTTCGCGACACATACACCGCCGCATCACATCGATCGCTTCCTGCCGACCGCCGCTTCATTGTTAGCGACTTGGTAACAACGTCTCAAATACGCGCTATGAGGGAGGGGAAGTAAGAAGAGAGTCGCGGGTCGCGAAAAGGCCGAAAGTGCGGGCGCATAGGTCGCGCTAAGCGTTACGTCAGCTCAAGGATTCGACCGCGCCGCACGATACTCGCGACATAGCAGCAAGAGCTGAACATTCAAGATGCTGTCCTTGGTCTTGTCGTGCGGGCTGAGCGTCTGGTAGTAGATCGCTCGGATCATCCTTGCATACGCGACAGCTTCTTGGGCTCCGTTGTCGGTCCAGCACCATCCAGCGCCGTCATATCCGTGACTATATGCCTACTCAAAGAATGCAAAAGAAAGTCCTCGTCTCCGGCGGCGGACCCGCCGGAGCGGCGACAGCATTCTGGCTGGTCAAGGCCGGATTTGATGTTACAGTGGTGGAGCAATCGACCGCGAGACCTTATGGACAGGGTATTGATGTTCAGAATTCTGCTGTTGAGGTGGTGCGGAGAATGGGACTACTGGAAACGATAGTAGCCAACACGACGGGCGAGGCCGGATTCGCGCTCGTGGACGACGAGGGAAAGGAGATCGGATCCATGGGTGTGATGCCAGCTGAGCACAACGATCGTGCTATCGTTGGCGCTCCATCGCAAGAAATTGAGGTATGACAACGAATCGGGAAGATCCAAATTTGACTCATGCTGATGCTTGCTTGAGAGTCAAAGGTGATGCGCGGCGTTTTGACAACCATACTCGCAGACGCTGCCAAGGAGCAGGGCGCACGTTTTGTCTACGGGTAAGAGAATGTCAGCCTTGAGCCTGGCTACGATGTGCTGACGCACGTTGAACACAGGCAGTCTGTAGAGGAGCTTCAGCGGAAGAACAAGTCGGTGCTCATAAAATTGTCCGGAAGCGCTGAGCCGAGCTCATACGACGTAGTCATCGGCGCAGATGGCATTGGCTCACGGATCCGAGGCCTGATCTTCTCCAAAGAGGTCAATGAGAGCTGCTTCCGTAACACAGATACTTACGCTGCCTACTTTTCCATGGACATTGACCCGAAGAAGAGCTTGTCGATGTCCAAGATTCAACATGGTGCCAATGGCAGGACCATCTGGCTTCGGCCGATCAACAAAGAGGGCACAAGGGCATCCTGCTATTCCCTCACCACTGCGACCGCTGCGGACGCCACGGACTACAGCGATCGGCTTCGTCAAGCCGCGGAGAGTGGAAGTACTCAGCAGCAGATCGCAACTTTGACGAACATGTACGCTGGCCTGCGTGGGCTCGGACCTCAAGCTGTAACTGGGATGCAACACTCGACTGATTTCTATTTCTCCCGAATCACGCAGGTCAATCTTCCGACCTGGAGCGTCGGACGCTGTGCACTGGTTGGCGATGCAGCCTATTGTCCATCGCCGCTGTCCGGTGGCCAAGGGACGCCGGCGGCGCTGGTCGGCTCGTTCATTCTTGCTGGCGAGCTCGCGCGCCAGCCCGACCATCCTCAGGCTGCTTTTGCGGCTTATGAGAAGATGTTCCGCGCCGCCGTCGAGAAATGGAGCGTCATCCCACTTGGTGGAAAGGCGCCGCGACTTATTGCGCCGCAGTCTGAGCTTGGTGTCAAGGCTGTCAGAGCCGCGTTCTGGGCTGCGAGTCGGCCAATAGTGCAGCGACTATTTGCGAGTCTCCCATCCGTGCCTGGAATGGGCGGCAATGGTAAAGGACAGATTGAGCTGCCGGACTATGATTTTGGAGCATCCAAGGCAGTAGGAGACATTGCATAGCAGTAAACGTCTAGCGACATGTTGCGGAATGCCAGACTTCTTTGACTCTTCCTGCCTTTAACATGCGCAACGGCTATCCAGTCCCCATCGACGCCTCCATCTCTCGCCGACATCTCACCTATATCTTCGTCGTAAGCCGAGAGTCGTCGCACGCCGAGAGGTGTCGTGTTTCGAGACTCGTCGTATCTCGAGAATCGTCGCATCGTCGCATCTCGAGAATCGTCGCATCGTCGCATCTCCAGAGTTGCTATATCGTCGTATCTCGAAAATTGCTATATCGTCGCTTCTCGAGTATCGTCGTATCTCGACAATCGTTATATCTCGAGAATAATTATATCTTAAAAATCGTTTAGAGCTAAGAATCGTAATATCTTTATTATATACTAAGAATTATTATATACTAAAAATTAATATATTTTAAGAATTATTATATTCTAGTACTTCTATATACTCTAGCTATCTATTAGTATTAATAAGTTAGAACCTAGATTTCTCTAGAAAAATATAAGTAGTTTCTTTAGTAAATAATTTACTTTCTAATTTAGACTAGAGAAACCTATTACTATCTAGCTTAGAGAAACTAAGCTCTACTAATTTAATATAAAAAAATTTTCTTATATAAAAGTCTAAGGTACTTACTAAAGTACTATAGAGTAGTATATAAATACTAAAGAGATATCTTATAAAGCCTTAGTATCTAACTATATTATAAAATAGAACTACTTAAAGAAAATTAGCTACTAGTAGAAAGGTCTCTATTATATTATTTTAGTTAATAATAATCTCTAGTTCTATTAGCTTAAAAAGCTAGATAGTACTCTAATACTCTATCTCTAGGCCTAATATCTATTCCTTATTAATCCTATTTTATATTATTAGTATACTACCTACTTATTAGCTTACTAAAGCTAGTAAGCCTACTTATATAGCTATATTATTAGCTTCTAATATTAGTAGAGTCTTTCTACTAGTAAACCTACTTACTATATAGTAAATACTAATACTTTAATATCTAGTAAGGCCTATACTTTAATATATAGGTAGAGAGTTTATAGTACCTAGCTATTACTTAATAATAGATACTAAGAAGACTATAAGCTACTAGTTACGAATATACTATTACTAATCTAGTAGAAGTATACCTAGATAATATTATCTACCTTTATACTTAGCTTCTCTAGTACCTCTATACTTACCTTATATACTATATTATAATACTTCTTATAGAATAGAGTATTACTATTATAAAGTAGAGTCTATAGGTATAGCTATAGTATAACTACTATCTATATAGAGTATTATATACCTAGGTTAGATATATTACTACTCTTTCTATTACTACTATTATTAGTATTACTCTAACTATTCTACTATAGTTCTAGGTTAGTACTTACTCTATCTATCTTATCTCTATCTTTCTTTCTAGTCTACTACTATATATATAGGTTACTATTAGGTTACCTATTTCCTCTACTTTACTTATACTTCCTTAGTTTCTATATTACCTTACTAGTACTTTTCTTTATCTATATTATACCTAGGCTATAGAGTATAAGCTATTTCTTATATATCTCTAGGAACTACTACTCTACTATATAGTACTTCTTCTTTATACCTAGGATTGTCTCTAGTATAGCTACTATATTAGTAATAATAATATTGCCTATCTTTAGTATAAGGCTCTTAGTCTACTTCCTAAAGCTAGAGTTCTAATATAATATATAAGCCTTATTCTAGGCTAGTACTATCTCCTTTAGGCTTAGGCTTACCTTATAGATTACTATAATCTAGTATAGTATATACTTTAGCGCCTACCTAGGAGACTTATATACTAGCTTATAATTTAGAGGTAGCTTTTTCTACTAGCTCTCTCTCTACTTATAGTTAATAATATTTAGGCTTCTATACTAGGCTATATCTATTAAGGTCTCTAGTACTACTCTAAGTATTACTAACTAGTTATTATCTAACTGAAAGGACCGAATGCACCGTTATAAGGGTGCATTCAGACGCTCACCAAATTTGAGTTCCGGGAGTAGCCG